>CM059973.1:77109167-77524167 GCA_030490835.1 Annona cherimola
AAATCTACTTTATCTATTTTAAAGTACCTAAAGTCAACTCACGAGTATCATACTTAAAGTTACACGCCTACATGCAAGTCACTTTTATCCTTCAGGCCCTGATATTTTAGTGCTTAAAATGTTCACATTACATTGAAATGAATATTTTTATACAACAATCGTTTGCCACCGAAATACTTCATTATTTATGACTCTTGTAGTTTAAACTTTAAACTTTACAAATACAATACTAAGATATTGTGGCACGTCCACTCAAAAAAAAAAAAAAAAAAGATATTGTGGCACGTGAAAGTCTCCTCCTTTTCCTTCAGGCCTCCGAAAACAGAAGCCTCGATGCGCTCCGAAGGTATGGATCCGATTCGAGACCAAGAGGACCATGTGCATGCCTTAGGTTGTCCAAACGGAACACTGCGGTGATTCCTATGGCACACCACAAGAAATCTCAGCAATTAGATTACTAAACTATAACATTTTCACTATCTAAACTAAATTAGATTGATTACTGTTGTATTTGGACAAAAGAAGTAAATATTGTATCAAATTTTTTATTTTAATATAATTTTATGCTCTAACTATTCGCATATAATTGTCATCATTTCGGAAATATAAAGAGCCAAAATATCCCTATATTTAAATTTTCAAAAATATATGTATATCCAAAAATGTTAAAACTTAATTTATAGATTAAATATATTCAGATTAACAATTTTATAAAAAATAAAAATATATATTTTTTGGATCGGTGTGAAGTAAGCCTGAAATGATCAAGCTCCTTTATATAAATATATGTAATATACTGAGCATTAATATATTTTGATCATGGAAAAATATATACAGCTACTATATATATTTGTTTAAAAATATTTTTTTGCCCATTGTTAATTTTTATCTTGAACTAAGTCATATATTTTCATTTTAAAACTATATTAATCGGCAAAATAAATGTTTCGACTTTTAATACGTTAGCAGATTACGATATCTATTTAATTTTTTTAATTCAACTAAGTACCTACGTAGAATTGATCTTGATCATTTTCTATCTACATTAAACGTGGTAACAAGAACTATATGACAGGCTGGAAGAATTCAATTCCAAGGCACGTGGGTTAACCTTATAAATGGGCAACTGTGAATCCAAAGAAGATACTCCAAATAGGGGAAAAAGTCATCACCGGCCATGATCCCAACAGTCAATTTGATATGCGTGGTCCAAATCTCCAAATCCAAGAATCCAACTGTGATAACTAAAGTTCACAAATATCGTAATTTGATTTGTAAAGATAATGGATTTTTTGATTGATTTTGGCTTGATCCTCTCTGTTTTCCCTTTGGTCTGTTTTGATGGGGAATATGGAGTTTTGGACCAGGCAGTGGCTTTTGTTTTGTTAAACAAGTTGCTTACTATATATATATATATATAGAGGAATGATCTTTTGAAGCCGGCTTCACGGTGGCTTTCGTAAAGCCAGCCCAAAAACCTATTTTTTAAAAACTTTTTTTTGATTTTTTTTCATGGGTAAGTAAATCTAGGTGTGTTAAATCTATAAACCAAGTTTACCATTTTGGATGTTTTTAAGTATTTATTTTGGATTTTTAAACACAGTGGCATTTCCGTAATTTTCTGATCTCAAAATATTACGAAATGCCACTGTGTTTAAAAATCCAAAATAAATACTTAAAAACATCCAAAAATGGTAAAACTTGGTTTATAGATTTAACACACCTAGATTTACTTACCCATGAAAAAAAATCAAAAAAAAGTTTTTAAAAAATAGGTTTTTGGGCTGGCTTTACGGAAGCCACCGTGAAGCCGGCTTCAAAAGATCAAAACTCATATATATATATATCGCAATTCCACAACTTGTCCTAAAATATGGGTATCGATTTCTTAAGTTGTACGTGTTCCATAATATTTTAGTTATTCGATCCGCGAATGCGTGCATTTGGGTGGACTTGTTTACGATTCCAAATCCATATTTTTACTTAACCCGTTTAACCCGTGTAGATTAGTACATATTAGGGACTAGGAATAGATGGGGGAAGAATAAAATAAATGCATGCGAGCTTCACATCATGTGGACGACTTCATTCCGTGATTTTCGAATCTGGCGAAACGGCTGGAGAATTACGAGGTCGATAAAATAAGATAAATACCAACTTCACATGCTCAAGGATGGAAAAATAATAAACATAAAAAAAGATGGAAAAATAACAAAAGTAAATTAGACACCTGTGCTGCTGTAACGTTACGAAGACGAATTCCGTGAAATTTGCTACAATGATAGAAATGATAGAATAAATACGACGTCAACATTTAGGTGAAGTGAGTGGAAAATTGGAAGTGCACCCCCTACACGCTTGTGTTCTAATTTTACTCTTCAATATTGGATTCCCTTTCCTTTGTTTCATCCACCCTTCTTATTTTTTTATTTTAAATAATGAAGAATTTTGCTTCAAACACACTATAGAATTTCTTACATGTCACAGTCTTTACTTTGCAATATTTTGATGGATAATTTGTAAATATGACTACATAATTTACCATAACTGCAGAAGCGCCATGACATAGATTTGTTTACAAATATATACAAACAATGAACATAATTTAAAACTTCACAAGCTATGTGAGTATATTTGCAACACAATTAAACTTTCTATGTATATTTGCAAATTGTCACAACTAATATTAAAGTCAAGCTCATTCACAACCCTCACACTACGAACAAATTTTCTATACTACCTCCACCTTAGCGGAAAAATATGTAATTAACTTCTACGACAAGGAAAAATCATAAAACACCCCCTTGTCTAGGAGGAGGGGGAATCAAACACCTAATTTGAGGCATCTATGCCCCCCAGTGGTATCACCAGGACAACCTCTAGTGGTTATTTATATAATTTTTAATATACATATATTTTTTAAAATCTAAAAACAACAATTTTTAACATTATTTGAGTAATTTTCAGGGGTGCAAATTGAATTGGTACCCATGAGTATTCACCAAATCAACTCCAATTTTGGCAAAGTAAGTTACATACTGTGAGTACCCAAAATCAAATCAAAATGGGTACTCATATAGATATCTAAGGTGGTGTTTAACAATTTAAATACTTAAATTATAATTTTAGTGATTCAATTTATTATTATTATTTTTTAACAAAAAAGGGTAATTTACAAATAAAAGTAGCACAATTTTTTTTATCGTACCCTACCAAATTATGGTCAATTTAATAGGTACCCAAGCACACCCTATCCAATTTTTGCCTATAAAAATTATTTAACTAATTTTAAATTTTATTAATTTATGAAATTAAAAAATATATACATATGTCTAAAAATATAAAGGTATATGATTTTCAAATGCCCTTTCGTTTGATTGTATTGCAACTATAGTCACTTAGTAATTGAAATTGTATATTACACTCGGCATAATTCGTATATATTTGTAAATTACCAATGTCATAACTAATTTTTATATTATAGTCAAACTATGTAAGAATAATATATAATTTGGAAACAAAATAGATATATTTACAATTATAATTAAACTATGAGGTATATATGCAAATCACCCAATTTTAATTTGTCTAATGTAGTCAAAGTTTTATTATATTATTAGTCAAATTTTATTAAACATTAGTTTTAATTATGATAGAGGCAAAAGAACGAATGAAGTTACGAACTTCTAAGAAAAGACGGTCTTAAAAGAGGCATAATGAAAGTTAATCGAAAGATAAAGATACTAGATGATGAATTTACTTTGACGGGGGATTGGATTAGATTATTTTCAATTTAGGGCATGTTTATTTCACTAAAAAAAACTTTTTGAAAACTAACTTTTTTTACTTTAAAACTTTTCGCTTTCTATTACTATAGTTTTAATTATTTTTCACATATTTATATATAATTATCTTATTTTTCAACCATTTGTACACAACTACTAATCAACATATCTATTTTACCTTTATTATCTTTACTTCTCATCATTATTACTATCATATCACGTCGTTTTTTCTCAATTCAAAAATTTTCAAATGTACCTCCAATCTAAATAACTACGAAAAAAAGGTGAGTATATTATTTTTTGTTATGGTAGGTGAGTATCTTATTAAAGAGAAGGTCAACCTTCTGCTCGTACTTAAAATGCGAGAAGCATATTAGGGGAAAAAAGAGTTCCCTCTTCCATTAGGAAGAGCTGTATTTCATATTATCTAGTTTAGTCCATCCCTCTCTGTCCATCATCACCTCTGTTATAGACTAAAAAGAAATTAACCTATATCGATACCAAAATATGTCACTATAAGTATATATTTACACAGTGATGTTGTGGCCAAAAATACATTTTATATTAACAATATTTTTATAGTCTTCTCACTAAGAAGTCAATTTTTGTAACATACATGCATGTATCATTGACTATGCTCTTAGCATATATAATTATTTATGTACGGGATTTGATGATAACATTTATTTATTTTATTGTTCCCCCTGGAAATTTACTTTATAAGATCTCATTTTATTTTTTACAAATTAAGCCTAAGAATCCTTACGAATTTTCTTATAATCAAAGAAGGGGACTAAGCTCCTCGTACAGGAAACATAAGTCCGAACACGAGAGACATTGCTTTCATTGAATTTCAAATCTAGACAAGCTGAAAAAACACTTGAAGCTCGTCACTAAGCTACAAATGGTTGTTATATATATCTAGTTTTAATTTTGGATAAATTTCATATATACCCACGAACTTTACCTGTAATTTCACTTATAACTATAAATTTTCAAAAATTTCTCTCATCTCTACGAATATTCATCTTAATTTCACTTATACCTATATAGTTAAGGATTCATTAGATGGACTGTTAGCCCCCTTATAAAAAATGACAAATATGTCCAAATTCTAATGTAATTTAAGGTTGTTTGAAGTTAAATATTTATTTTTAATTAATATATGATTTTATAGTTGTAGAATTCCTAAAAATTCATTATAATATGAATTTTTAGCTATACAATTATAATTAGAGATGAGTGTATTCGTCATTTTTCCTAACAATGTGAGTATAAGTAAAATTAGGATGAAAATTCATGGGTACAAAAGAAATTTTTGAAAAATGATGAGTATAAGTGGAATTAAGTGTAAATTTCGTGGGTATATAAAGTATTTGCTCTTATAAAAATTACATATATAAACCGTGTAGTTTCTACAAGACCATAGTCGTCAAATTTTTATGTTTTAAAAATATTTTATTGAAATCGAAACCCCTCGATATATAAGATTCGATCATCATTTATAGCGTTCTCCCTGTAAACGATTAATCTAACCCTTGATGTGAAAGAATGTACAAATACATAAAAGAGTTGAGCATTTACAGTCAAATAAACACAATCCATTTATATATAGCTAAAATTATATTTTTTAAAAAAAACCTAGCTACTCCTGACGAAAAATTTGGTGCCGTGAAATTATCTGGTAACGTATGAATTGCATAAATCAATGTATCAATCGCTGAACCTCACGTTTTTTAATGGTTATGCTCCCGCACGTTCCAATCATCCATTCGAAGCACGACTAAAATATTGATGCGTAGCGTACCAACGGATGTGGATCCGGCCCCGGCAATCGCGGGTCAACCCTTTGTCCTCTCCTCCCTATTTCATCCATCAATACCCCTGCTGCATGCACGCAGTCTCCGCCAGCCAGCATTGCCTCCTGCGTAGCATCGCATCGCACCTCGACATTCCTCACTCCTACCACTTTGATCTCACACCAAAACAAAATGGAGGGGAAGAAGATGGTGCATGTTCTCGTTGTCACCTTTGCCGGCCAGGGTCACATCAACCCGTTTCTCAGGCTGGCTAAGAGCCTCGCCTCCAAGGGCCTCCTCGTCACTTTCGCCACCCTCGATTCCATGGCCGAAAAGATGCAGAAGACCATGGACAACCTCCCCATCGACACCCCCATGCCCGTCGGTCAAGGCCTCCTCAGATTCGAATTCTTCTCCGACGGCTGGTCTGGATACGGCCACAATCTCGCCGACGTAAGAGCGTACATGGACCAGTTCAAGATCGTGGGGCCCCAAGAACTCACAGCTCTCATCGATCGACAGGCCAAAGCCGACCGTTCGGTCTCCTTCGTCATCACCAACCCCTTCCTGCCCTGGGCCTTGGACGTGGCTACCGATGCTGGGATCAAATGCGCCGTGTTCTGGGTGCAGTCGTGCGCCGTCTTCTCCATCTACTACCACTACTTCCACTCCAAGGCCGGGTTCACGTTGCCGATTGGAGCCGAGTTCAGCGCCCAGCTCCCCGGCCTGCCGACGGTCAGCGCCGGCGAGCTGCCCACTTTCTTGCTTCCGTCGAGTCCCCTCACGGTCTTGGGCGAAACCATCTTGGGCCAGTTCAAGAACCTCTCCAAAGCGTCGTGCGTGATGGTGGACTCGTTCGCAGAGCTGGAGCGGCCCGTGATCGAAGAGATGGCTCGCATCTCTCCCATCACGCCTGTCGGCCCGTTGTTCTTGTCTGACGATGAGTCCGAGAACGGCAAGATCCGGGGCGACTTGTGGAAGGTCGAGGACTGCGTGGAGTGGCTGGATTCCCATCCACCGTCTTCTGTTGTGTACATCTCTTTCGGCAGCATGGTGGCCCTGGAACGGGAACAGATGGAAGAAATGGCTCGCGGGCTCCAGAAGAGTGGGAACCCGTTCTTGTGGGTAGTGAAGCCGGCGGCGAACGCGGCGGAAACGGGGCTTCCAGAGGGCTTCTTGGAAGAGACGAAAGGGCGAGGGAAGGTGGTGCAGTGGTGCCCGCAAGACCAGGTTCTCTCTCACCCCTCCATCGCTTGCTTCTTGACGCATTGCGGGTGGAATTCCAGCTTGGAGAGCCTGAGCCGCGGCGTCCCGATCATCGCCTTCCCGCAGTGGGGCGATCAGGTGACGAATGCCAAGTTCATGGTGGAAGTATTCAAGGTGGGGATGCGGTTGAAGCTCCATGCAGCAGCGGACGATGGGACGGCGACGAAGACGTTGGTGTCGAAGGAGGAAATCGAGAGTTGCATTGGTGTGATGACTAGGGGGCCCGAAGCGGAAGAGATGAAGAAGAACGCGTTGAAGTGGAAGGAAGCAGCAAGAGCAGCAGTTGCCGAAGGGGGTTCTTCAGATCGGAACATACAAGCCTTCGTAGATGAGGTTAATCGAGAAAACAACAAACTTAGCTTGTTGAAGAACTAATTCGTATATCATTTTCAATTCTGTATTTCACAATTTTCAGTTTTCAGTTATCTCGTACAGGGCCGCGTTAGCCTGGCCTGTGTCATTGCTGGTCGTTCTGGATATTAATTAATTATCTTTTAGTAATTAAGATATTAATCCGTGCATATTTGTTTGGCACAACATTTAAACGAAGGGATAAAATGGTCTCTAGCTAATTCTTGCGTGCCCTATATCTCCTTGAAAAGTAATAAGAACCAAAAACTTGATTGATTTTTCTTTTTTTTTTTTGTTTGAAATTGGTTGATTTTTCTGTTAATATAATATTTATAATACTGTTAGGAGAAAATTTTCCATTTTGGGCCCAGATTAATAATAAAATCAAAATCAATCCGGTCCTCTTGTTGTCTAGCATCATTTTTCTATGGTACTACACATCATTTCAATTAGATTCTGAGATGGTCTGTGCCTTTTTCAAAAATATTCAATTATGTACAAAATAAGGAAAATGCTTATATTCATTGATAAATGTATTATAAAATAATATTATTTAGAAAATTATTTATCTATGTAGAAATAATATTTTAGAAGGTTCAGACGGCAAACATACGACTTTAAATTAATATAGAAATTAAATATTTTTATTACGTTTAGTCTATACATTTTTCATATGTTCGATTGATAATCAAGATGAGCCTAGAATGAGCGTAGCGTACTAAAATCTTCACTGGAATATTTCCTTGCTGCCGGAAACCACATGAAGGTAGAATCTGTTGTGGTGACACATACCCTGCTATAACATTATCTTGGAGAAGATTTTATTTTTCCTTGAACCAAATTTATTTTTCACATTCTCATGAGTCATGATTGAGTTTTTTTCTTCGGACAATCATCTCCAGCCGCATCTTTTGCTGTGAAATAGTTAGCGCAGTACTGATGAAAAGGTCAGGAAATAAGAGAAGCCAATAAGAATGCTTTGAAGAAGTTGAAAGAAAAAATGTATTCCAACGCAAGCTCAAGAAAGGGTACAATCACCACAGGGGCTGTTCCCCTTAGCATGCTGGTCCCGGTTTCGAACGAAGGAAGGGGTTGATCCCCTTCATTTTTACTGTGGAGGCAGTTTTTATCCTTTTTATTGTATCATGGAGTTGTGTCTCCCTTACTATATTGAGCACCGATCTTTTCAGACCGGTCGGAAATCCGGTGATTTCCGACCGGTCAAAAAATTTATTTTTTTAATTTTTTTTTTGAAAATAATTTTATAAACTTGTTAATCTAGTTATATTTAATTTATAAACCAAGTTTTATCATTTTTAGATATGTTTATATATTTATTTTGGATTTTTAAATACAGGGGTATTTAAGTCATTTTAAATATTCTTAAAATGACTTAAATACCCCTGTATTTAAAAATTCAAAATAAATATATAGATATATCCAAAAATGATAAAACTTGGTTTATAAATTAAATATAACTAGATTAACAAGTTTATAAAATTATTTTTCAAAAAATAAATAAAAAAAATAAATTTTCAGACCGGTCGGAAATCACCGGATTTCCGACCGGTCTGAAAAGATCATTCGTCTACTATATTATGGGAATTTGTACGAGACTTGATCTTCTACGACCGGTCGGAAATCCGGTGATTTCCGACCGGTCAAAAAATATTTTTTTATTTATTTTTTTTGAAAAATAATTTTATAAACATGTTAATCTAGTTATATTTAATCTATAAACCAAATTTTACCATTTTTGGATATGTATATATATTTATTTTGGATTTTTAAATACAGGGGTATTTAAGTCATTTTAAGAATATTTAAAATGACTTAAATACCCCTGTATTTAAAAATTCAAAATAAATATATATACATATCCAAAAATGGTAAAATTTAGTGTATAGATTAAATATAACTAGATTAACATGTTTATAAAATTATTTTTCAAAAAAAATATAAAAAATATATATTTTTTGACCGGTCGAAAATCACCGGATTTCCGACCGGTCGTAAATGATCAGTCGGCAATTTGTACACCCCGTGAACTAAACGAGATATAGAAATTGTAATGGATTCAGTTTAGAACTTGTCTTCTTTGTACACCCTGTGAGCTAAACGAGATATAGTGAGCTAAAGGAGATATAGAAATTGTAATAGATTGAGTTTGTAAATTATATGTACCATACAAAAAAAAAATACAATCTTCTATAAAATGCGATATCATGGGTAAAAATGCCATGGAGCAAGCTTATGCTTCTATTAGTCAGTAATTCTTTCATTATTGTAACCTTTTCAATGTTATTAATTATCCTTATTTTCAAGAGATGGTGAATAACATTATTACCATTGGTCTTAAATTTAGAGTTTTCACATATAATGATACATGTGATTTTATTTTTAAAAATTATAAGGAAATTCATCAGGTTATTAATTCTTACAAAGAAAATTGGAAAGTAAATCTATTAATGCATCTGATTATGTTAGAACTACAGATTTGTTTAAAAATGTTATGGCTAAAGTGGGTTTAGATAATTAAGTTCAGTTGGTAATTGATAATACAACAAATTATAAAAGATTCAAAACTAAATGAATTTAATATTCATTACTAAGGTCCATGCTAATTTAAGAAGATTCAAAACAAAATAGAGAAGGTTGAGAGAATTCATACATATTCAATTATGAAAAACGTTTCTTTTCAGATATTTTGAAAATGTTAAATTTGAAGGGTTTTTTCGGATTTTTTGAATTGGACATCTCGCAAATTAATTGAATAACGTTATTTTGTAATTATTATGCTGATGTTTAAGTTATATTTTTAAATGTCATGAATTTAAACTTGAAAATAATAGTTTTATACAAAATTTACTAGTGATAAATAATTAGAATATGTTCAATTATATTGTATTTTTGCACTGTTTTCTGTCATTTTTGGGAAAATTGCCCCATAGACCCTTTAACTATGCGTATTGGCATTTTAGATCTCGACGTTTGCGTATTAGCATTTTAGACCCCCGAAAGTTTTGACCTTTGCATTTTAACCCTCGCGCCCTCACGGCGTCAACAAAGCAGCATCTGACCGTTCGAAATGACAAAAAAGACAGAAATACCCTCGTGCCTATGTTTTAAATACAGGACTTAAGCTTTTGAAGCGCGCTGTGGAGCTTCCTGCAGTTGGGCTTCTCCGCTAACTTCCACTAAAATACGTGCTAACTTTCAAAAATCTGACCATGAAATTCCAATTTAATCCAAGTCGTTCAATATGAAGCCACCATCCAGATTTTTTTAATGTCCAGAAATTCATACACAATTCAACAAAAAAATTCAGCACGTCCAGATTTTTCTTTTTACCGTCCAAACCATGCATAATCAGATCGCATCCAAAAATCATGCAAAATCCAATAGTCCAGCTCAAATTCAAGATCTCAGCCGTCCATTAATTTCATTAAATGCAAGTCTCCATATATCCATGAATGCAATGCGATCACGTCCAGATTCCTCCACCAAATCTGTCCAGAAAATCACAATCTTCCATTCATATCCACTGTCCATTATTCATATCCACAGCTTTTGAAGTGCGCTGTGGAGTCTCCTGCAGTTGGAACTAGTCGCCCAGTGCTTTCAGGCGATCGAGAAGGACGTGGGTTCTGTTGCTAGCCTGCTTTATCTCACCGATGACGTTATCAAACAGGTTGGGCTTCTCCGCAAGCAGCTTGCGCGGCCTGATCATGCTTCGACCGTCGATACTTGGGAACTTCGAAGGTGAACTTCGGAGGTTGTATGGAAGCGGGCCGATGAAATCGTTGCCGGATGCATTGCTGCTCTGCAGTCCAGTCGAAGCATCGAGGCTCGTGGGAAAAGGCCCCACAAAGAAATTTTGGCTCACATCGAGGTTCCTCAATGCGATGAGGCAGGAGAGCGACTTGGGGAGCGGCGAAGAGAAGGAATTGCAGTTGATGTTGAGGAACGAAAGGCTGCCGAGGCGTTGGATGTCGTCGGTGATGCTGCCGCTGAGGTTCATGTTGCCGAGGTTGAGCTTCTCCACGACGCCGGCGGCGTTGCATGCAACGCCAGTCCAATTGCAGTAGGGCAGCTGGGTCTCTGGGCTTTCCTCTCTTGGGGATATTTTCCAATTTGCTAGACGATCCAACGGATCGATCAGGCCAGATTTTATGGATAGCAGAGCAGCCGAGTCGTTGGGCCTCCATTCCAATCCTAATGAAGAATTGGCAGTGGAACATAAGAAGAAGAGCAGCAGGAAAAGTGGCTGCATTCTGCAACTTGATTTCCTTAATTTGTTCCTCTTTTCTACTTCTCTTCTTCCATTCTTGTTTCGCTGCAATGGAAGAAAGAAGAGGCCGGGGAGTTATACGAGGGAAATGGGAAGTGAGAAGAGGGATGCTTCTTAAAAAAATGGAATTGATATTTCCACCACCCCGAAAACTGCTAGATGGGACCCCCCACGAGTTTGATTCGTGAATTATTTTGTCTAGGGATGTTTGATGAGTGGCGAGAGTATCGATATTGTGGGTTGGTAATAGCATTTGCATTGAATAATGGATTTGTATTTTTACAAGCTCGTGAGATCTTGGGTTCTGCAACAACTATTTGGAATTGGAAGGTTTGGACAGATCTTGGAATCTGCCCGAAATAGGAAGCATCTCCCGACATGAGAGATGGGTAGAATGTGTTAGCCTAATCATATGGAAGGTAGGGGTGGGAATTGGGGCGGGTTGACCCGTGATCCGGCTTTGACCCGACCCATTTTTGACCGGGTAAAACCAACATATTTTTGACCCGATATAGGGATGGGTCAGACATTTTGACCCTAATTCAAAAATAGGGTCGGGGTTGGTCGACCATGTACCGACCCACCCCGCATATACTAATTTATTAAAAATTATAAGCCTATATTTAAATATTATTATTATTTTCTTTCAAATTTCTCACTTTTTCGTAATCAACTTTATCAACAATAGAAAAATTAATTTATTCAAAAAGCAATATAAGAATCAATAAAAAAATTTGTACATATATAACTCTTATGTATAATTGTATATTAACCTATTTTAATAAATGTATACTATATTTTCAAATATTTTATTTTCTTAATTGCGTGTTTTTTAATAATTAGTGAAATATTGAAACATATAATATTTAAATTCAGTATAGATGTATACTTATATTTGATAGGTATATAAATTCTAAAAATTATCTTATTTGACCCGTATTTTTGACCCGACCCGCTATACCGAAACTGGTTCGATATCGATCTGAATTTTGTTCCGAGATCTAGTAGAAAAAAGTAAGGGTCAAACCGATCTTATCCCGACCCGGTATAAAAATAAGGGTCAAACAAGATTTTTGAAACGTAGGGTCAGGGTTGGGCAAACCCTGACCCGTCCCGACCTGCCCCGATTCCCACCCCTAATGGAAGGTTGTGATTTTCTGGACATATTTGGTGGAGGAATCTGGACGTGATCGCATTGCATTGCATGGATACATGGAGACTTGCATTTAATGAAATTAATGGACGGCTGAGATCTTGAATTTGAGCTGGACTACTGGATTTTGCATGATTTTTGGATGCAATCTGATTATGCATGGTTTGGACAGTAAAAAGAAAAATCTGGACATGCTGAATTTTTCTGCCGATTTGTGTATGAATTTATGGACATTAAAAAAATATGGATGGTGGCTTCATATTGAACGGCTTGGATTAAATTGAAATTGCATGGTCAGATTTTTGGAAGTTAGCATGTATTTTAGTGGAAGTTAGCGGAGAAGCCCAACTGCAGGAGGCTCCACAGCGCGCTTCGAAAGCTTAAGTCCTGAATCTAAAACATAGGCACGAGGGTTTTTCCGTCTTTTTTCGTCATTTCGGACGGTCAGATGCTGCTTTGTTGACACCGTGAGGGCGCGGGGGTTAAAATGCAAAGGTCAAAACTTTCGGGGGTCTAAAATGCCAATACACATAGTTAGAGGGTCTATGACGCAATTTTTCCGTCATTTTTAAATGCATAATAGTTTGAGAATGAACAAAAATATAATTTTTGTGAGTAATCATATACATCATGATATATGTTTTTATTATACAATATTATATGTCATCTTATATTACAATAAAACTTAATATTTAACACACAAAACAACAACAAGCTCCTACCATCCACTTGGGAGACAAAAGGCGTTCACACATATATAAGAGAATATATGATCCCACCATACAAACGACTATCAGAGAGTTGAACTATGGTCGTTGCTTGCTTGGAATCGTCCTTAACCAATGTATTTTAAGCAAAAATATATTATTCATTTATTTTTACATTAATTATATTTTTGAATTTTTCTTTATAAGCATATTTTTCTAAGCATATTTAATCCATATACCAAGTCTTTTCATTTTACAATTTATTTTTTATTTTTAAAAATCAAGTTTTTAAGAGATAAAATGACTTAAATGTCCATGAAATAGATGATTTTTAAAAATTAAAAATATATAAAATATGTAAAATGGAAAAGCTTAGTAGATTGATAAATACACTTAGAAAAATATATTTATAAGAAAAATTAAAAAATAAAATAAAATAAAGATGGATTTTAGCTAAAAATACATTATTATGGGTGTGTTTATTTATACATAACTTTTTAATTAAAATTTTTTGATATAAAACTTTTTACTCTCTATAGCTTTTCTATTCTTTTAATTATTTATTCACATCATTTTATATAACTATTCTACTTTCAATCATTTCTATTTAATTACTTATACAACTACTGACTTATTTACTTTAATTTTATTTTATTTACTCTTCATTATTACTCCCGTTATATCACATTATTTTTTTCCATCTAAAAAATTTTCATACAAAAAATTCTCATTAGAAGTTCTATCACTTTTCAGATACAACCTATGTCTATAATCCAGCTCTTTATATTTATTTTTATCAAAAATTTGTTACTTCATTTTAGATGTTCTAATCAAGCATATATGAACAAAGAAAATGATATAACTGTGTCTATGTTATGTTAGTGTACTATTTTAAATTGTCAAACTTTAATATAATTGTTAAATTTCATTTTAATTAATATATATTATTGATTCTTTCTATTGATTTGCATATTAAAGTTTTAATGGATTCAAATTATGGGCTCGCACTACGCATCCTAAGTAAAATGTTTTTTTAAAGGATAAGTCAAATGGTTTAAGTATAAGCATTTCGATGATAAACGAAAAATAATGATATTTGAGATGCCAATGTTCTTAAATGAGCATATTTTATAGATTATTAATAATTGTATAAGGTTACTTAATTAAACATTACGTTACATAATGATTGTAGAAGAATTAATAGTCAAATCATGAGTTGCAAAAATCTTCAGAAGTTGAAAAAGTTTTATAAAAAAATTGTGAGATTGTAAATCTTATTAAATGATTCAAGCTATTTTTGTGTTTCACATGCCTTGTCAGATGAAAAAGTAATTTTTCAAGCATCATATCAATCTTTGATAAAATATGAAAATATTCAAAGTGATTAATGGGCTTACTACGGAAGAATTGATTTTACAGAAGCATAAAAAGAAATCTTCTAGAAGCTAAAAAGTGTAAATAGATTGATCCATGATTCAAAATTTTGAATTATTTTTCGCAAATTGAGAATTACAATTTTAATTTAAGTGCTCCAGAAGACTCAAATTAAACGGGTGTTTGTTAAAACACAAAACTTTTAAAACTAAAACTTTTCGGTCTAAAACTTCCACTCTCCATAACTACTCTCTTTTTTAATTATTTGTTCACTTTTCCTATATAACTACTCTACTTTGCAATTATTTTTACACAACTACTCTTATATCTAACCTATCTACTTTAACTTTATTCTTTTTACTCTTCATTATTATTCTATCATATCACATCATTTTTTGACATTTTAAAAACATCTATACAAAAAATCTTTCATCAAAGGTTTTACCAAATACACCCTAAGCCTCATTAAATTTGACTTCATTAGAGTTTTGAACCTGCAAAAGTTACCTGTAGAAGATATACTGAAGCAATTTGAAAAATATATAGAAAAATCAAATAACAACTTTGATTTCTAAATTTTTGAAAGTTTCTTTGACAAAATTGAAGATAATATCTTTAATTGAAGTACCCAAGGAGGTCCACAAATTTTTTTATACGAGTTGGACTTAAAGCCACTATCATTTTTACAAAGGTAATTTTGGAAATTCAAATGTACCCAACACGGATATTATTTGACAAGTTGAATGGAAAGTTACTATAATAATAATAATAATAATAATAATAATAATAATATTTCATTTAATGCTCAAATAGTTGTTGGCCAATTAGCTCAGTAATATCTACAAGAGCTCTAAGGCATATAAAAGAGTTTACTTCACTCCTAAAATAAGAATTAAGATTTTAGGATCCAGATTCTATGCACCTAGATGCGTGGAGCTTCAGTGTAGTAAGGTGCAAAAACATATTTTTTTAATGTTTATAAATCATTAATATAAGTATATTTAATATATGTAGTAAGTTTTACTATTTTTCTAGATTTGTATATATTTTTTTATTTTTTAAACTAAGAATATTTTAGTTATTTTTAAATGACTTAAATACCACTGTTTTAAAAATAAAAAAATATGTACAAAATTCTAAAAATGTTAAAAATTAACTTATAGATTAAATACACTTAAATTAACTGTTTTATAAAAATAAAAAATCTAAAAATAAGTTTTTTGCCCCTGAATGCACTGTAGCTCCATGCACCCAATGTGTAGGATCAAAAACCAAGGTTTTTTAACTTTTTCAATCCTAATATGAATAAGCATTCAAAGCTTCACAAAACTTCATCAACGGAAGTTATTTTATTACGAGAGTAATAATTTTAATCTTTAGCATATTTGCTTTATATTATTATACAAATATGTTTAGTTAGAAATATTCATTGCAATTTTCTTTTTCATTGAAGGAGTGAAGGAGTCCGCAGTTTCTATGAGATTATAAAAGTATCAGTGCATGAGTGTGTTGATTAACTCGTGAGATCAAAATATATGAGTTATTATGAGGTCGTAAACCAACGTATATGAGTTATCCGTAAGCCTGTGAAACCAAATGAAGATTGTATCTTATTTTGATACAGTGAAACCTATAGTTATGGTCATATATAGAATGTGCAGCAGTGCCTGAAATTTGGATCGAAATACTATGCATACGTATTGGAGGATTTATTTTTATATTATTACGGTGCATTTTAGATTCCGTAGATATAAAATTTTTGTTTTAATCAAAAGCTTTTAAAGCTCAATTGAACCCTTGAGCTTTAGCCAATACATTAGGATCAACAAGTTTACCGTACTTTGTAGAGTTCATTATTGATGTTATGGATAGTATGTAATTATTTTTTCATTATATAAATGATAGAAATCGAAAGGAAGATGGCTTTTTAATGAAGTGAAAGCACAGTAAAGCCGGATAAAAATCAACCAGAAAGACAACAGCCGATGTGTTTATGTGGACAACAGGTTAGATGGGAGTGTCTTAAATCCAATCCCGAAAACCGCAGGAAAAGTTGCGAAGTTTCTTATTAAAGAAAGAGCCAACTTCCATTGATGATTACAGCATGAGAAGAGAACTCCCGAAGAAAAGAAAATTTCTCGTCTCCCACCCGACGGGGGACAAATATCTTTGTATCTTCTAGCTTTATCTGTCGTTCTCTAATTATCATAACTTTCATTAACGAAGTTTGTGCTATCAGAACGCTTTTTCCGCAGAATCGCAATGTCAGTCCAATAAGGACATTTCCACAGGCAAGATGGAAGACAAGAGTCTCAATTTTGTCCCAATTTATTCTCCATTCGGCTGATCAAGCCTTTGAAGGCGGTTTCTGATATTCATGCTCGATTAAGGCGTATCCTGATGGTCTCTTTTTTCAACGGTGGTTATGAGAAGTGATAAATTTTTAATGCAAAAGTTTTTAAAATTAGAGAAAATGATATGAAATAATAAAGAATAACGATAAAGAATAAAAAGAATATACGATAAAGAATAAAGAGAATATAATTAAAATAAATAGGTTCATTGCCTGAATAGTTGTGTAAAAATAATTAAAAAGTAAAAAAAATTATATAAGACAATATACAGAAATAATTAAAAAATTAAATAGTTATAGAAAATAAAAAAATTTAGATGAAAAAATTTATTTAAAAATAAATGCATCCTTAAATTACTGTGAATGCTTCCTTGCTGACTGACGGATACAGTGAGTACACCGAAGCCTCTTTTGCTCGACGAATTGTGAGGGCCCGCCAATTCTTTTGTGACGGGCTCTATCGGCAGAAATTATATATTTTTTTAAAATGATATAAGAAACGCATCATAATTATGCCATGATAGCGTCACGAACCGACAATTGAGCCGGACATTAAATGGTTCAGCTCACGGTGGTTCGGTTCTTAAAACATGCCATTTATCTGACATACATCATCTGCTCAGAGCTCTGAGAGTGGAAATGGAGGGGAAGAAGATGGTGCACGTCCTCGTAGTTACCTTCGCAGGCCAAGGCCACATCAATCCATTTCTTAGGCTTGCCAAGCGTCTGGCGTCCAAGGGCTTCTTCGTCACCTTCGCTACCCTCGAGTCGGTGGGTGAAAAGATGCGGAAGGCCGGCGATAGGGAGGCCGCTAACCTGCCAATCGACGCCCCAACGGCCGTAGGCCAAGGCCTTCTCAGATTCGAATTCTTCTCCGACGGCTGGTCTGACCTCCACGGCCGCCAGGATCCAGGAACTTCCTTCCTTCAGCTCCAAAAAATCGGTCCTCAAGAACTGGCCGACCTCATCGACCGACAGGCCGAGGCGGGCCGTCCTGTTTCCTTCGCTATCACCAATCCCTTCATTCCGTGGGCCTTGGATGTGGCCGCCGACGCTGGGATCAAGTGCGCCGTTTTCTGGGTGCAATCATGCGCCGTCTTTTCGATATACTACCATCATTTCCACTCCAAGTCGAAGGCCGGTTTTGCATTGCCGATTGGACTGCCGACGTTGAGCGCCGACGAGCTGCCCACTTTCTTACTCCCCTCTAATCCCTATGCAGTGTTCGGCGAAGCCATCTTGGGTCAGTTCAAGAATCTCTCCCGAGCGTCGTGCGTTTTGGTGGACTCGTTTGAAGAGCTGGAGCGTCCCGTAATCGACGGGATGACCCGCATCCACCCCATCAAGCCTATCGGCCCATTAATCGTAACCGATGATGATGAAACTAAAATTCGGGGCGATTTGTGGAAGGCAGAGGACTGCATGGAGTGGCTTGATTCGCACCCAGCATCGTCTGTCGTGTACATCTCCTTCGGCAGCATCGTGGAGTTGGAACGGGGTCAGATGGAAGAACTGGCTGGTGGGATTCGGAAGAGCGGCAGGCCATTCTTGTGGGTGGTGAGACCGGCGACGGACGAGGTCGAAACAGTAGTGCCGGAGGGGTTCTTGGAAGATACGGAAGGAAGAGGGAAGGTGGTGGGCTGGTGCCCACAAGACCGAGTGCTTTCCCATCCCTCCGTCGCCTGCTTTTTGACTCATTGTGGGTGGAATTCCAGCTTGGAGAGCCTGAGCTGCGGCGTCCCGATCATCGCCTTCCCGCAGTGGGGCGATCAGGTGACGAATGCCAAGTTCATGGTGGAGGTGTTCAAGGTGGGGGTGCTTTTGAAGGCCTCTGGAGACGGTGGGAATTCGAAGTTGGTGAGGGAGGAGGATGTGGAAAGGTTCATTAGCTTAATGACGACAAACGGGGGGGCTGAAGCAGAAGAAATGAGGAAGAACGCGTTGAAATGGAAAGAAGCAGCGAGAGCAGCAGTTTCTCGAGGTGGGTCTTCCGATCGAAACATCCAAGCCTTTGTAGATGATGTCAATCGAGGAGATAACAAAAATTCAGTCAGTAATTGATTCACTGTTAGTCTTTTTCTTGCATATACATGAGCATTACTTATCTATTCCAATTACCAACTTTTTCCTTGCAATCACGTTTTCGTTGGTGAACTCTGTTTCAATTACATATAACTTTTTAGAAATAAATTCATCTTTTTTTAAAAAAAGAAATAATATTCTTGCAATGAAGGTTTAGCTCACCACTTCCATTAATTGTTTTGCTTGTAGCGGCCAACAATTTATGGCAGGAATACTAGGCAGGGACGGAGAAATTTTCATGTTGAGGAGACAGAACAGATTGTGTATCTCAGAATTCAGAAAAACATATATTAGTCATTCATCTTCATTATTTGGGCCACAGGGCTTGTATAGGTTGTCCTTTAATTCAAGACTAGATCAGTCCACATAAGTTAATAATGTGCTTTGACTTGGTTAGGATGCATAAATGACACATCAATTGAAAATGATAAATGAAAATATCTTATCTTTTGCTTTTATTTGTGCATGCCGAGCTGTGTATATCCCTAATATAAAGAGATCTTCATCAGTAAGCTAAATCATCGATGTAACTTTTGAACTTCAATTTGATAATATAATTAGGGTAAGGGTTATGGTTACAAGTGAAATTTAATTTAGAAATAATAATCATCGAGGCTGTATATAGGGTGAAAGTTTGAAAATAAACTATATTACTCTATTTTATAACAAAATTTATTATTTACTGTTTAGTTTTTTTAAGTTTTTCCAGCATTGTATAACAACAATATAATTTTATTGTAAAATTTACGATATACCATATTTTATACAAGAAAGTCTTATTAGCATTATTTACTATGTGTGTATATATATAATGATCCAAATTAAGGGCAATGATTTAATGCAGCCCCATGCAAGTGAAAAAAAAATAGCTATAAAGGTATTTAAATTTGGAGAAAATAAGGTGATAAGATAGAAATAATGATAATGAGTAAATAGAATAAAGTTAAAATAGATATATTAATTGTATAAGTAACTGTCTAGAAATGATTAAAAAGTAATGTCTTCTAAAAAAGATATAAAAAATGATTAAAAAATATGACATTTGTAAAAAGTGAAAAAGTTTTTTATTTAGGAAGTTTTATACTTATCCAAATACACTCCAAGAAAACTTTTCACTCTTTACAGTTGTCATATTTTGTTAATCATTTATTACATTTTTCTATATAATTATTCTATTTTTCAATTATTTCTAAATAAATACTCATACAACTAATTAATCTATTTTAAATTTTTTTGTAGTCTTTATCATTATCCATATCATATCATTTTCTTGTAATTCAAAAACTTTTACACTAAAATTTTTTCATTTAAAAATTTTATCACTTTCTAACACATCCTAAAAAAAATTATTTGAACTTTTCAAATTCAAGACATATGCTTTGTTTAACATAGTTTATTTTATCATATTACTAAAAATCACTCTTATTTTAGTTCCAAAAAAAATACTCTCATTAGAAACTTTACACTTTTTAAAAAATTAGCGTATCTTGAGAGTGAATATATAATTATTAATTTTTTTAAAAAAATTGCGATAGCATAAAAGTTTTCAATACATGTTATTTTTCTGAAATCATAAAAAAATGCATAGAATAAATATGATAAATGGTGTAGATCAGTGCTGTTAAAATCAAATCAGCTTTTCCAACAAGTTCTCGGCTGAACCGTTTCGACTTTCAATTGGCCGGGTATTCCAGTTGAACCACACAACCGGGGAGGGCTGATCATTAGAGGTATGAAATGACACCATTTCGGGCTGGACAGAATATATTTATTTATTATTTTATAAAACTGTTTAATATAGTTATATTTACGTTTAAAATGACTAAAATACTTCCGAGTTTAAAAATAAATATATATACATTTTCTTAAAAATATAAATTTTTAGTTTACAAATTAAATGAATTAACAGCGTATAAAAACCAGAAGAAAAAATTTGGTCCCACTGTAAATGCATGTTGTACAGTAGTAGTTGTCTCGTGATCTCATCCATGCGTATTCCAAACATTATTGAATCTGTATTATTATTTTCGAGACAACTTTCTAATTTTCACGACAGTTTTTTCAATTCTCAATAAGATTTTATCTATTTATAATACAACTTTACTCATTCACAATACACATCATTACATTCTCATTTAAGATACTGATGCAATTCAAAAATCTTATATGGTTTAAAACAAGCCCTCAACGTATAGAAGATGGATGTCAATTGCCGGTTGGTATTTGTCACGCGTTATTTTAACATGTGCGCGGGAATTGATAAATTTTCTAGATAAAATGACGTTAGCGTAAAAGTTTTTGAAATGAAAAAAAATAATGTAATATAATAAGGTAATAATGAAGGACAAAGAGAATAAAATTAAAATAGATAAGTTAATTGTACGTAAAAATATTTGAAAAGTAGTAGTTTGTAAAGAAAAATGTGAAAAGTAATTAAAAAGTAAGATAACTATGGAGAGTAAAAATTTTATATTGAAAAATTTTAGTTAAAAACTTCAGTCAAAAACAAACACACCCTAACAGAAAAAAACTACGCACCACTTGTTGCCGCAGATACTGCCACGCCAGCTACAACGGTAAAGGACAAACCTCTAGAAAAGCGATTCACGAGCACTGATTTATATTGCTCCAATTACTTTTCGTATGTAAATGAAATTCTTTTAATAACATATTCTTGTCCTATTAATTTATTGATGAAAAAGCTAATGATTCTTGAAATAAAGTCACACGCGTCTACATTCTAATTCTACCACGCCAGGATTATTGGCGTAATGTTGATGGGGAGTGTAGAAATTCATCATGGAAAGCAATCGAACACAGAAAAGAATCGCGGCGATCTTTGTGGTTATTCGCCCCAGTCAAACACTAAATAATGGAAAACATTGCTCTTGGCAAGTTCAATAATGGAGAGTGATCCATACAATCCAGCAAAAATACAATGCTCCAGAGATGTTTGCGGCAGGAAGATGCCGTGGAAGAAACTTTCCAGCCATAAACATGAGAATAATAGCAATTTCCTACCAATTACTAGTGATGATGCATATGCCAGTTCATGAATAGATAATGTGCCGAATTCGAGGAATTAGAACGATCGAAGAGAAACTGAAATACCCATTTCACTGCTCTTTCCACATTTTTTCCATTCCGAATGAATTCTGGATGATCCAATTGTACTGAGTCATCTGCCTATATTGTGGGGTACCAGTCTTTAGTTGTCCACTAAGACTGCGTCGGTCATTAAGGGAGGAGGACTTATAGCCACGCACTCCGTATCTCTTCCATACGAAAGTACCTCCAGGCATGCAACCAGTAAAGCAAGTTTGGGAAGTAATAAAATTTTTAATGAAAATTTTTTTGTATAAAAGTTTATGAAATAAAAAAAATTATATAATATAAAAATAATAATAATAATAAATAAAGAAAATAAAGTAGAAGTAGTTAAAGGTTAAATATATAAGTAATTATGTAGAAATGAACAAAAATAAGATAATTGTATAAAAGAGTGAGTAAATAATTAAAAAAATATAGTTGTAAAAAATTAAAATATTTTAGTTTAAAATATTTTTAGTTGATATGAATCAACACCCACTGCGAATTCTTTTAGGTGTACGGATAATATTAGTCCATCAAAGATGCATTCGAAATGCAAGTACTACCAGAAAAAAGTATCATGAAAAATAGGACATTTAATATCAGTTAGGTATTTTTAATAAAAAATTTATCGTATAAAAGTTTATGAAATAAAAGAAAATGATGTAATATTATAGAAACAATAATAAGGAATAAAGAAAATAAAATAAAATAGTTAAAGGTTAAATATATGATTAATTATGTAGAAATGAATGAAAATAAGATAATTATAAAAAAGTGAGTAAATAATTAAAAAAATGTAGTTGTAGAAAATGAAAAAATTTTAAATTGAAAAATTTTAGTTTTAAATGTTTTTAATTGGTATAAACCAACACCCCGTAAGAATTTTTTAGGTGTATGGATGCATATTAGTCTATCGAAGATGCCTTCGAAATGCAAGTACTATCAGATAAAAGTATCAAGAAAAATAGGACATTTAAGATCAGTTCGGTATTTTGAAAAAATAACCCTTTACAACATGAAAGCAGATTGGGACAGTTTATATACTGTCCCGAAGATAGCCTACTACTTTAATGAGCATGATAACAATTACATTAATGGTTAGCATGCTAATCGACACTAAAAACTATTGTCAAGAAATAGTTCTTAAATTGTTGTAATTCACATCCTTACACTGCACCTCATGATTTAACATCCTAATCATCCTAATCATTTACACATCGTGGAATAAAATTAATAAGTCATACCATGAAATTATGGGAAAAAGTAATTGAACATAGAGTAAGACGGGAAACTAATGTATCAGAAAATCAATTTGGTTTTATGTTTGGAAGATCAATCACTGAAATTATTTTCTTACTTAAACAACTATTTGAAAAATATAGGCAGAAGAAAAAAAACTTATACATGATTTTTATTGATTTAGAAAAAGCTTATGATCGAATACCAAGAAAGTTAATATGGCAAGTGATGAGAAAAAAAGGAATTAATGACAGATACATTGATATTATTAAAGATATGTATGAGGGGGTTGTTACGAATGTGAAGACCATTAGTGGAGATACTAATGTCTTCCCAATTAAAATAGGTCTTCATCAACGCTCAGCCTTTAGTCCATAACTTTTTACCTTAGTAATAAATGAAATTACTAAACATCTCCAAGAAGAAGTACCTTGGTGTATGTTATTTGCAGATGACATTGTTCTAATAGATGAAACTAAAGAATGACTAAATTTTAAATTGAATAAATGGGCAGATGCTTTAGAATCTAATGGTTTTAGAATTAGTCGCACTAAAACTGAATATATGAAATGCAATTTTAATAGTAGTGAGAACTCGGATGAGGAACCAATTAAGATTTTAGATCAAGTAGTAACAAGAACTAATCATTTTCGGTACTTAGAATCAATAGTTCAAGAGAACGAAAAAATTGAGAAAGATATAATACATATAATTCAAGCAGGTTGGAAGAAATGAAGAAGTGCATCAGGAATTTTATGTAACTGTCGAGTTCCAATCAAATTAAAAGAAAATTTTTATAAAACTGCGATCAAACCTGCTATGCTTTATGGGGCAGAATGTTGGGCAGTTAAAAAACAACATATACAAAAAAATGAGCGTGGCGGAAATGAGAATGTTAAGGTGGATGAGTGGTAAAACAAGAAAAGATAAAATTAGGAATGAAATAATTCAAGAAAACTTAAAAGTGAGACCAATTTGTGATAAAATGAGAGAAAATAGATTAAGATGATTTAGTCATGTTAAAAGGATGCCTGAAGTAGCATCGGTTAGGAAAACAGAGTCTATCCAAGTAGAAAGTGGTAGAAGAATGAGAGGAACACCCAAAAAAATATGAATAGAAATAATTAAACAAGATTTAAAAATATTACAAATTACAGAGAATTTAGTCTTAAATCGCCAAGAATTGCGTAACAGAATCCATACAGCCGTCCCCACCTAGGTGGGAAATGATTTATGATGATGATGATGATGATGATGATGAATCATCTAGTTACTCTAATTTTCTATTATTACTTCTACTTTTCAATTAGTTGTTCACATTTTCGCATAAAATTACCCTATCTAATTTATCTTTTTTTATTGTCAATCTATTACATAAAATTACCCTTTCTATTTCAACGTGTTTGGGAAACAATAGAATTTTTCACTTTTTACAATTATCCTATTTTTTAATCATTTTTCACATCTTCATATACAACTACCTTACTTTTCAATCATTTCTACACAACTACCTATACAACTAATCTATTTATTTTAATTTTATTCTCTTTAGTCTTCATTATTATCCTTTTCTTATTACATCGCTTTCTACCAATTTAAAAATTTTCATACCAAAAACTTTTTATCAAAAATTCTATTTCCCAAACACACCATTAGCTAGCATATCTATCACATCACATCAATCTCTTTCTTTTTCCACAATTTTTCCCCACTTTTTTTTTTACCAATTACCATTACAAAACAGTCCAATAGACCCTTATTGAAAGTGGAAGTAATTGGAAATACAAGTAATCACGGAAAAAGTACATTTATCTGAAATAGCTATCATGTCACAGAAGAGAAATGAGTGACTAATATGCCACTTGCTAAATGCCATCCTCAAAACAAACACACCCTGCGGTATAAACCCCGAAACGAGGGATAGCACCTGTTTACAATGGACGGCCACAGGATTTGGCGGTTTGTGGTCTGTATTATAACTTTCGAATGAAAAAGATTTAGCTAACACACAGTTGTAGAAAAATATATCCTTCTCAAGCCTCAAAATCATGCATGCAGACTGCGCAAGATTCCATGAAGATAGCCACCAGCCATTATGAAGGATACAAAAGACACGATGCCTGCTGGAAATAATTTCCCTGATTTCTTCAAGCGAGAACCCATCACTGCAAGAAGTGCAGCAGACAAACCTTCCAAAGCAAAGCAAAAACCAAAATCAAGCAGAGCGAAATTTGAAAAAATTTCACTTGAGCTAGAAGTTTGCAATAGAATTATTTGAATGATAGTAAGAATATGGAGAAACTTTCTAGCCTACACGTGAGAATGTAAGTAATCTCTTACCAAGCCCAATGGATGATGCAAAAGCTGATCTTGTAGGAAGTTGAGTAAACACGAAGAGCAGTACCAGGGCTGATAACCCCCCAGAAGCTAATGACTTCAGGCTACCACTTTTTACATAGCCCATAACTCCACCAACTACATAGGAATGAACAAATGGAATCATATGAAGACTGAATAAATTGCAGATTCAGCTGATAGGCAAATAAGTAATGTGGGAAATACTGTAGATTTTACTTCATAGTCCAAGATCCTGGTTCCATGATGTTCCATCTCCAACAATTAGAACCCTAATGTATCATTATTTCCAGTCATCTGCTTAAATACCTTACAAATGCATATGTAAATCGCTGCATTCTTCTACCATATCCTAACCATATCCTTCACATGTTTCTGCCAAACGTGGTGCTTGAAACAATTTCAAATGCTTGCAGATAAGAGACTGTATGGTTATACACTGCTCAGCGCTTCTTTGGCAGATAAATGAGTGGAAATCATAACATGCCAACAAATAGTATGGTTGCATACTGTGCCCAATGCACTTCATCGGGCAAATAAAAATCTAAAAGAGGCTTGAAAGAAGAGTCACAAACAACAAAAGATAAAAACAACAACAACATTAATAACAATAGTAGTAGTAGTAGTAGTAGTAGTAGTAAAATCACTATGAAAGATTTCATAATTAAGAATCAGCATCTTTCATGGATTTAACCACTACACCGATTATGTGTAATGTCCCAAAATATACATTTCCTAATGAAAAACAAATGAATGCTTACAAAAAGTTCATGATTTGGTTCTAGAAGTATAAACGGGAATGGAGAATACTATGTAGTTATAATATTATATACCTGTATAAATAGGTGATACAAGGACAGAGATACGTACACAAACTGAACATTAGCATAGACATACAAATGCAGAAGAGAGGGAACCAATGTGCTTGTGCACCTCCATTGATTATTTGATTACATCAGTCAAACCTTTTCTTTACCACCAGTTTCACGACAATCACAAACAACAGAGAACTGCAACTTACATATTAATTTTTATGCACATGAGTGTCCAGTTTGTGTTCTAGCAATCAACTAGTGCACTGGATTGTTAGTTAATATGTCCCCATTTCAGTGACCTGATTTACATCAGACTTGACTTGCTAGTTCGAAAATCAGCTAACCAATTATGCCATTTACATTTTGAAACTTAGAAATGCCTAAATTACACATCATATTTCAAATTCCAACAAGTCGATATGGCAGTGAACATTTCCACTTGAGCAGGAGGGTATGCATGCATTTAATGTAATTGATTCAAAACCATGGAATGACTAAACATGAGAAACCATTCATTAAAAATTTAAAAAAAAAAAAAAAACCAAAAAATGCTTGAGTTTTATCCCAAAGAAGCACATTTTCAGAAATGAGATTCGTGTCTCAAACAGAAACACAATGAGAGGAAAAAGCATCACATACATGCAAAAAACAAGATATACAGAGATGAGAAGAAGAGAAGTTCAAAACAATTCAAAGCATTCATATACACTTGCTGTCATATTTCTGATTCACAGATAAGATAAATCAGAGCTACTACGGACATGGCAAACATTGGTCCATACAGATTTAAGCAATAATCAACTGCCTGTGTAGATCAAAAACAGAGATACTATTGGCATGGGCGCATGGCAAACATTGATCCTAACAGGTTTCAGTGACAATCATCTGAAGTTTACATTTTTATTTAAAAAAAATTAAAAAAACAGCAGCAGCAGCAGCACCCAGAAGAGGGTTTAAAACTTAGTTATGCTAGCCCAAGCAGCCATTAGACAGTCACTTGCCACAAAACATGAAGGAAACTGAGTTTGCCTAGCATGCATCCAAGTGCTACAGGGCTAGGCAAAAAAACCTCCCAAGTTGAAAAAAGCAAAAGCTAACAAGAAAGAACACACCTCTAAAATGTTGGAACCGAACCCATGCGAATGCCTGAAAAATACATGACTAGCATTAAGAAACACTGCAGAAAAAACTGTACAAAACAAGCCTTCGCAAAATCTACCTTCCATTGGAAACCTTGATAGCAGAAACACATAAATGTAAAGTACAAAAGAAGAATGGACTGATTTAGTCAGTCAGGTATTCCTCCAAGCCCCACCATGACAGAGAGTCATTGTCGCCAGCTAATTTCACATTTAACCAAATTCAAATATATAAGCTAAGATTTGAGAAATTCAACCCTAAAGTTTAAATTTGTCAATCTTAAACCCATTTCAAACTGATGAGAACCAGCACATTGACATCCCTGCCCGAAACCCAACCAATCCACAGTTACATGCTAGAATTCCTGTATCGCACTCACAGACAAGGGCTGCGATGGCATTGTTCAGTACTTGCCAAAGCTAATGGACGGCTTATTCGCAGAAATTTTTATTCACTGGCACATTGTAATAACTGCCTAAAGTTGAACATAGCTAGGTAAAATTATGAATGCTAAGCAGTACAATGAATCTGTGGAAGAATTCGTTGGAAAACTGAAAATTAGGTCATTGGGTTCTAGGTCCCTGAAATGATGGTAGTTTATTTTCTTCTAGAATTTTTGCAGGGGTCACTTTGGCAAATAAACAACTTTAAATGTGTAACTTCCTCGCAGACTTTGGGGTTTACTCCAAATCTAAAGCCTGCAGATCAGTCATTCAGATAGTCAATGTTCCATGTGCCTTTGTTACTATGTTTTGCACAAAGTTTAAAAGAGTTCAATTGCAAAGATATGTATATACTCATAACAATTTCTTGCGACAAAAATAATTCATCATTGTCAATTTTAATTAAGTTCTCTCTTTTCTCTAGCCTTGTACATAGCTCAGTAAAAATAAGACTTGATAATCTATATAATGAATCTGTGCAAGAATTTGTTGGAAAGCTAAAAATACGACATTCGGTTCTAGGGCCCTGCAATGATGGGATTTTATTTTTTCTTATAATTTTTGCAGAGGTCACTCTGGCCTCTTGACAACTTTGTATGTGCAACTTCCTTGCTAACTTTCGGGTTTACTCCAAATCCAAAGCCTACGGATCAGCCATACTGATAGTCGATGTTTCATTGTGCCTTTCTTGCTATTTTTGCACAAAGTTTAAAAGAGTTCAATTGCAAAGATAAAGCATAAATAGGCTGTAAGTGTAACAATTGCTTGCAACAAAAATAATTCATCTGCGTCGATTTCAATCAAGTTCTCCCTTTTCTCTAGTCTTTGTGCATCGCTTAGTAAAAATATGATGTGATAAGCTATACAATGGATCTGTGCAAGGATTTGTAGCAAAGCTAAAAATAGGACAGTGATAGGCACACTGAAACATTGACTATCAGTATGGCTGATCTTAGTCCTCAGATTAGGAGCAAACCCTAGAGTTAGCAAGGAAGTTGCCATTCATTGTTAAAAGGCCAGAGTGACCTGTGCAAAAAAACTAACAAGAAAATAACTCCCACCATTGCAGGGCCCAAGAACCCAGGGTCCTATTTTAGATTTTTGGCACAAAATTTAAAAGAGTTCAATTGTAAAGACAAAACTTATATAGACCGCAAGTATAACATTTTCTCATGAGGAAAATAATTTATCCATGTCAATTTAATCAAATTCTCTCTTTTCTCTAGTCCTTGTATTCTATGTGAACCCAAGCCGTAAAAAGAGTAACACAAAAGAACCATCCTACAAATGTAAGTTGTGGGCGTGTATGCATCTGGAATACACAGATCTTGTTCTTGCTTAAGCTAAACCACAAAACACGAAATGGATCACATGAACACTTTAAGGTTCCTGTCCCTGATTCATAATAGCAATCATACCCCTTATTTCCATCATGCTCGTTTCAGTATTAGGTAGAATACTGGCAACTCATTCAATAGCTTCCAATGGGGGGAAGATACAAGCTTGACCCGAGTTTCTCCGAGGTATTTTTCCTGGTTCGGCCGGAATTTTTACGACCCCCCAAATGAAGAAAATACTATTTGGGAGATTGAAGAACACAGTCATCAACTTTGGACTAATCATTGCTATTTGAAAGTGCTTCAATGCAGTTCAAACAGATCAATACAAAGGAATTTCTACTCTAAAAAAATATAAGTTATTTCTCCTCAGCTACCGCATCAAAATAAGATATCCCTACTGCAAATCAGAGACGATCATCCCCCTTCGTTGCCAAATATTAAGAACTGGAAGCTGGCTTCAAATGAACAAACGGATAAGGAGTGCAAATCAGCTGACATACCTCCGACCAAGGCAGCATAAGCCAAGGTCAGTTTCTGCGACATCAACATGCCCCTGTGCTTAGGTGACTCCCCTTCTCCGTCTCCACTGTCATTTTTACCGTCATTGCTGCTATCATCGCCGCCGCCGCCGCCGCCCTCGTTGTCGTCGTCATCTCTGCCGCTGTCGCCGCCATAGGTCTCCAGTCTCAAGCTGCTGTCCTCGCTGACGACGGCCACTGGAACGAAAGCTCCTCCAGCCCTGGAAGAGTGGGAAAGGCGGAGCGTTCCGAAAGCCACCGCTCTTTTGCTGCTCGGACTCGGCAAGCCACCTGGCGAAGAGATGGAGGAAAAGAACGCCCTGCATTGATGAGATTGTGGATGGGAAGATAGAAGGAGGGGGGCTGAAGATGGTGATGCTTGGGAGAGAGTCGAGAGCGCCATCTTTCCTAGCGACTGCTCTTTCAGTGGCGTGAGGTTTTAGGAAGAGATCTTGGCCTTCTCCGTGGCTGCTGGTTGACTGGGATTACGCGGGTGCAACTCGGGCGAACTTGAGCCGGATTATTCTATTTCTTAATTATTTTTCTTTATTTTCTAAAGTAATTATTTATCTCCACTGCTAATCTATCTATTTTAACTTTATCCTTTTTATTCCCTTCATTACTTCTACCATATTCAATCATTTTCATCAATTTAAAAACTTTTTATCTGAAAATTTTGTCGTTTTCACAAACATACCATATTCTATTTACTCCTCATTATTATTCTTATCATATTACATTAATTTCTACTAATTAAAAAGTTTTTACATCAAAAAATTTTTATAAAAAAGTTTATCACTTACCAGACACCCTTATAAAACTTTTAAGAAAAAAATTTTATATATAAATTTTTTTAAATATGAGAAAATTATGTAATATAATAAAAGTAATAATGAAAAATAAAAAAAATAAAGTTAAATAAATATTTTAAGTGTAGAAATGATTAAAAAAGTTTAGTTATAAAAGAATAGAAGAATAAATAATTAAAAATAGTGCAGTTGTGAGGAATGAAAAATTTTAGTTTGAAATGTTTTTGTTGAACAAACACCCCTGCAAAGTATTTTATGTAAAACTTTTTTAAAATCAAAGAAAATAATATGGTATGGTAAGCATAATAATGAGAACCAAAAAGAATAAAATTAAAATAGATAAGTTAATTATATAGATAATTAAGTAAAAATAATTAAAAAATAAAACAATTGTATATGAAGAAATAAAAAATAAGACAATTATGGATAACAACAAGTTTTTGATTGAAAAGTTTTTATTAGAATTATTTTTTCAATTTTTACAACTCTTCCATTTTTAATTATTTCTTTTCAATACAACTATCTTATTTTTTAATCTTTTATACCGAACTACTCATACAACTTGATGTAAAAGTTTTTGAAATAGAAGAAGATAATCTAACATGATAGGATTAATGATGAGTAATAAGGAAAATAAAGTTAAAATAAATAAGTAAGTTGTATAAGTAATTGGCCGGTATAAACATTTTTAAAATAAAAAAATTATATAATATGATAGAGTTAACGATGAGTAATAAAGAGAATAAAGTTAAAATAGACAAGTTAGTTATATAAGTAGTTAGGTACAAAAGATCAAAAAATAAGGTAGCTGTACTGAAAGATGTGAATAAATAAATAATAAATAAAATAGTTGTAAAGAATGAAAATTTTCAAATTAATTTTTTTTTAAACAAACACGTCTAAAAATTTTATTACTTTCCAAACACACCATTAGTTGAAAAGTTTTATAGCTAAACAAACATTCCCTAAAATTTACATTTTTCAATGACCCAATGGCAAATTACTCTTCTACTTTTCCAACTTTTCAGCTACTTAGCCTCTCTACAAAAAAACAATTACTAGATACGAGTCCAAGTGCATTTTTTTAATTAATTGTACAAATTACATATCATTTTATTTACAATCAAGTTCAATAATTTACACAAAAGACAATAAGCTATCTTCCATTTACTAACAATGAAGATAATAAATTTTCACCACCGAAAATCGACCTTATGTGGGTCAAACTTATGTTACCAACCTTATAGGTAGCGTCCATGACCAACCAAGATGCCCTCAATTGGTGAGTACAAGTGCATTTTGTATAATGTAAAAGTTACTAAAATTAAGTAGATAAAATTTTCAAAAGAGAAAGTTATATATTATGAATTATAATGGGAGTAATGATTAAAAATAAAAAAGGTAAAATTGATATGATGATTATATAAAAATATGAAAAAACGTTTGGAATGCAAATATAGTAATTAAAAAATGTGATAATTATGTAATATAAAATGATGTAAAAATCCATGTGGCAAGGAATGAATAAATTTTTTCCTCTTTTCCATGTCCCTACCTCAAAATAAATGCACTATTTTTGGTATATGATAAAAATTAGAAAAAAAAGAGAGAACGAGAAGAATTCAACATGATAGGAGAGCTATTACATGTAATAAAAATAATAATTAAATATAGAATAGATACGATAGTTGCATAAAAATATTAAAATATAAAAGTAATAATTGAAAAGGTTGAGTTGTTGATGTCTTGTCATATTAAAAATTTGTAGGAAAAAGTAATAAAAAAATTTTCCCTTACCAAATAGGCAATTTGAAAATACATATTGAGAAATATTATTTAGTCTGTTTAATCTACTTTAACTATTGTATTTACAATTTTTATTTTATTAAGGCATGTTTCTTTTAAAACATTTTAAACTAAAAGTTTTTACTCTCCGCTATTGGAGGAATTTGCATTACGCACCCTCTAACCTTGCATATTAGTATTTTGGATCCCAACATTTGTATATTAGCATATTAGATCCCCTAAAGTTTTAACTTTTGCATTTTAACACCTCCCTTAACGTCATCACTAAAGCTCCCGTCAAGGTATGTGTAATGATGAAAATACCCTAAATAAATTTCAGAATAAGAAATGGGCAGTGATGTTGCCGAAGCAGAGGAAGAAGTAGTCTTTATGCCTCTATGTAACTTGGGACGGGTTTTCAGCTGTCGACGTAAAGGAAGAAAATGGGTTAGGCGGAGCTTTTTCAGCAGTCCAAGCAGCTTATCCCAGCTGCTGCTCCCACTCCCTCGTCCTCCTCCGAACTCTAACTACGCACTCCTCATTATTATTAGTATCTCATGAAAATATTGCTAAAAATCCTATGGCAAATGATTATTATAATTGTTGTTACGATAAAAATGTTAACGTGAGTAATGTTTTGGGCTATGATGATATCGAAATTACTCAATGTTTGAAAACCAAATTGAGTAACTTGCTTTAAATTGATTAAACAGTAGTCATCATGATAACTTACATATAAATACATATAAATTAAAAGCTCTGAACAAGCTAGTTTTTTTTTTTTTTTTTTGAGATTATCACGACAGTATATGATAATTTGCCAAATTCATGAAATCTAGAATGCCTAAAAAAGCCGCGTAAATTTCTTAGGCAAGGCTCATTTTCAAATCAAAATAGAGAGAATTATTTTAAAATTAAAAAGGAAAAAAATCTAAACTTCTATCTTCCCTTCCTCCTACTTCCACTATTGCAGTTTCTTATACTCCACGATCTCCTCTCCTGATTTCCAGTTCTCCACCTGAATGTTGCCGACCGAATCCACTAGCATAGCTTTGGATCTGCAAAAGAATAGAATAATCGGGAAAGGCCCATCCTCCTCCTCCTCTTCTTCTTCTCCTGCCATCAATCCCACCATCTTGAAAAGCATCCTCCTCTCCTACACTTACGTCTCCACTTGGATCTTCCTCTACTTCCCCGTCATCGTCTACAACAAATACATTCTCGATCGCAAGCTCTATAACTGGCCCCTCCCCATCATCCTCACCCTCATTGACATGCTTTTCTGCATTATCGGCGCCCTCTACTCCATCTTTCTTTGGCTCTCTAACTCCGCCTGCATCTACCTTTCGCCTCCTTCATCCAGATGCTCAAGGCTCTCATGCCCATTGTCGTCTACTCCATCTTCGTCACCTTTCATAAGGACACTTTTTGCTCTGACATCGTGGCCAATATGGTCTCCATCTCCCTCGGCGTCGCCATTGCTGCCTACGGTGAGGCTCGCTTCGATTCTTGGGGCGTCGCCCCCCAGCTTAGCGCCATCGCCTTTGAGGCATTGAGATCATCCTCACCTCCAAAGGCATCAACCTCAATCCTATCACCTCCCTTTACTAAGCAATGCCTTGCTACATGGTCTTCCTCTGGCAGTGTACATTGATTAGCAAATGTGCGGATCTTAAAGATACAATCCAAATCATTAAATAATTTTCAATTCCTCTCAAATAATTTTGGTAGTTGCATAACTATAACTTGGGATGGGTTTTCACCCGTTGCGTGGGGGAAGAAGATGGGTTACGCCGTGAATCGACATCGAATAGAAGGCTTATCGTTGGAACTAGAACTGCTGGTGTCGTATTTTGAAGCCCTTGTCTTCTTCATGTCGGGTGTAAAGGGGAAAAAAAACTCTCATGAGGGATGTGGTGGTGTCGTTGTTGGTACTCAAAAAAATCCTGCCATTTCTCTCTTTTTCTACAACCAAGAAAACTAGCAAATTCCTGGCCAGCCCGTAAGCTCGATACATCCTTCTCCTCTTATTCTTTTCGATTTTTTTGATTTAGGTTAGTATGTTCTTTTTTTCTCAAAATGCCCCCATTTGGCTTCTCCTTCTCTGTATCACCCTCATCCTTGTAGGCGCGGGCTTGATTTCCAGAAATCTAGGATTTTTGGTGGCGGTGGCAGCAGAAGGCGATGATTAAAGAAGTAGTGACGATGCCAAACGAGCGGCGCTCGTTTGGTCGACGGGCGGCGGAACGAAAGCTTTCGTTCCGCCCGTCGCGTGTTCGAATCCCGCATTTCGAACCAAAAACTTTCCAAGGGGACAAGTGTGGTCCTCCTTGTTCGGTTGGGAGCTGATAGTCTCTTCATTTAATATTTGAGAGCTAGTGGTATTCCTTTGGAAATATTGTCAGAATTATTTCAGATTTTTGAATGTGATATGTGTTGAGATATATTTTAAATATACTCCAATAATAAAAAAAAAAGTAGTGACGATGGCTTCTTGAGGGAGGTCGGTCAGATTCGTCATTTGGAAAATATATGCATGAAGAAGCCGACATGATGATGCTTTAGGGTATGTTTGGTTAGATGTAAAATTTTTGATGAAAAGTTTTCGAGATAAAAGTTGTCAAATTGATAAAAATGATGTGATATAATAGGGATAATGATGATGAGTAAAGAGAATAAAGTTAAAATAGATAAGTTAGTTGTATGGTTAGTTGTATAAAAATGATTGAAAAGTAAGGTAGTTTGTATAGAAAAATGTAAAAAAATAATTAAAAAATAGAGTAATTATGGAGAGTGAAAAATTTTAGAATGAAAAGTTTTGGTTGACAGTTTTTTACCCAAATGGGAATGGATAAAACTTTTGATGAAAAGTTGTCAAATGATGTGATATGATATAGGTAATGATGATGAATAAATAGGATAAAGTTGAAATACATAGGTTAGTTGTGTTGGTAGTTGTGTAGAAATGATTAAAAAGTAGGGTAGTTGTATCGAAAAATGTGAAGAAATGATTAAAAAATATGGTGGTCGCGGAGAGTGAAAAATTTTAGATTGAAAAGTTTTAACTTGACAACTTTTTGTTGTTACCAAACACACCATTAGTGTTTTCTCCTCTGACTATCGTTCCTTTCAATTGCTTTAATCTAATTATTTATATAACTAATATATTTATTTTAACTTTTATTTTCTTTATTTATTATTAACACATCACATCATATTATTCAGGAATAATTTTTGTGACCACTAAGGGTTAAACCTACAACCTCCTTGTTGCAAGCCGTCAGCCGTGACCAAATATGTGTACATATCTTATATGAAAATAGTACATAATCAATATAATAAAATAGTTTATTATGAATAATAATTTTTAAATTATTTTATTAACATATAAACTATCTAAAATATAATTTATATATGGACATAACCACCATGAATATTAAAAACTTCCAACTGGGTCAACTTCTAACTAGTAAAATTTGACTAAGTTAACCAAATTTACAATTCAACCAGACACGAGCAACCCTAAAAAATGGTACCCATTGATTATGCTTTCCTAATTCTAATAGATTATGGACATGAGCTCAGTCGTGTTGGGATCAATTAAATGAGTAAAAAGACACTGGTCTTATTAAGTGTCTTGCTTTTTATTCGTCATTTAACCTAATTGTCGTGAAAATTATGTGAAGCAGGATCTAAAAATATTATTTTATGGTTCTGATTGTGTCAATATTAGATTAAAAATAAATATAACGAGTCAAAGCTTGACTTTCATTAAAAGATATGATAGCCATTGGTGACAGGATTTGTACAATAGAATTTCTAAAATGATACTGTTTGCAAAATAATTGTATTACATGAGTTATAAAAAAAAAATAGAATATTCAATTAATTCCTTTACTTGATTTTTATAACATTTAGAAGCATAATGACCAAGTTTTCCGCATTTATAACATTTAATTTCTTTTACGTTCTTCTTTTGTGAAGGTTTGGACTTATATTTTTTAAACTTCTTCTTAATATAATATTGTTTTGGGATATTTTCTTTAAATGGTTTCTCTTTATATCTCTTTTGATATTTTTTAGCTTTAAGAAATTTAGATTTTTTCATTATTCTTTGAACAGGAGTTTGTTCTATACCATAATTCGAACAGAATATGGATAAATCTTGAGATCTTAAAAACTTAGATTCATCCATATGTTTTTGATTGCATAATTCTATACCAACTTGTTTAATTTTAGTAAATAGTAATTCCCATGTATAATTTGCATATTTTAGCTTTCCATCATTCTCTTGTTTTATTAATGTTTTAACTTTAGATTCAAATACTGATGGAAGACCTTGTAGAAATTTACAATAATCAATAAGATCTTTATTCATTTGGATGGGTCTAGCTTTAGTTGGGATTTTCTTTTCATTAAATTCTTTTATATAGGGTAATTTTACTATATGTTGTTTTCTATTCCAAAAAGCGTTTGGTGCTTCTGAACATACTTTTTTAGCTAATTTATTTTTGAATTCTTCAATGTGTTGTTTTAACGGACCATTTATCTCCTTTTCTATATATTTTATAGTATTTTGATCTTGGAGATGACACAAGAAATTTTTCTTATAATTCAAAGTGTCTTTTAGTTCAGCTAGAAGAGAAGCTTCTGGAGGTTTTATGAAGGCGAACATGATTTCGTTGGTTTGAATTCCTTCATCAGTTACCGAGAAAGGTTTTATCATTTGGAGGAATGATGTTCCTAAAATGATTTTTTGTTGCATATTTTTTATTAATATAAAAGATGTTTGTAAACACAATTTTTTATTACAGATTCTTGCAAATGATAATTTATACTTTACAGCCATATCAGTTTCGTCTGCAGTGGCTATTGAAGAATTTGTTGATTCAAAATATTTTAGGGGAATTATCCCTTCATTTATACAGTTTAAATCTTCTCCTGAGTCTACTAGAGCAACAAGACTTACAGAGAAGTCTTCTGGGAAATCCTCAATTTTTAAAGTTATTTTAATATACCATTTTTGGGATATAATTCGTTGTGCTTCATTACACATTATAGATATAGAATTGTTGTCGTCAATTTCTTTTAGTTTTGAAAATTCAGCTTTATTTTCTTTTAGAATTGTTGAAAATGATCTTCAAATTCATCTTCAATCTTTTCTTCTTGTTCCAAATTTATAGATAATTCTTTTAATTTCAAGATTTGAATTTTAGTTTTTAGCTCTGAGATTTCCTTTTTCATTTCTTTAATTTCTTGCGATAATTCATAAGTAGAGGTTGGCTTAGGCATATCTTTAATATATCTTCTTTGGTTTTTAATAATATGTAGTATAGATGAAGTTTCTGGCAAGATGAATGACTCAGTTGGTTTTGACATTTTTAGATATTTATTTAACAACCCAACCTTCTGATTTGGATTTTCAATTTGATTTATAAGATCAAGAAGCATTTGATTTGAATTATTGAACACATTTAATGAGTAATATCCTGAATCAGATGATGTTTGATATTCAGGATGGCTAAATGAGCATTGGCAATTGTGATCCTCTGAATCTTTGTTATGAATTTCATTTAGCTCATACTCGCTTTCACTTTCCGATGAATCATCTGATTCACTCTCGGAAGTAACAGCCAATTGATTTAATCTTTTAGATATTTCCTCAGCACTTAAGGTTTTATCTGCAATTAATTCCTTTACTTGATTTTTATAACATTTAGAAGCATAGTGACTAAGTTTTCCGCATTTATAACATTTAATTTCTTTTACGTTCTTCTTTTGTGAAGGTTTGGACTTATATTTTTTAAACTTTTTTTTAGTATAATATTGTTTTGAGATCTTTTCTTTAAATGGTTTCTCTTTATATCTCTTTTGATATTTTTTAGCTTTAAGAAATTTAGATTTTTTCATTATTCTTTGAACAGGAGTTTGTTCTATACCATAATTCGAACAGAATATGGATAAATCTTGAGATCTTAAAAACTTAGATTCATCCATATGTTTTTGATTGCATAATTCAATACCAACTTGTTTAATTTTAGTAAATAGTAATCCTCATGTATAATTTGCGTATTTTAGCTTTCCATCATTCTCTTGTTTTATTAATGTTTTAACTTTAGATTCAAATACTGATGGAATACCTTGTAGAAATTTCTCTTTATAAATGTCTTGATTTCCATCTTCTAACATTAACAAATCTGTGAGATAGACATCCTTATACCATCTATACTTAGTCATATTTTTACATCTTAACTTTAATAATCTTTCTCTTATAACAGATTGATAATCTTCGACTGTTCCTAGAAACTGATAGATTATAGTGCTAATTAATGTGTTAACTGGATCTGAGTCTTTTAATATCTTCTGCTGTGTTTCTGGTTTTAGTTGAATATCTCACCATGCTTTTAGCTATCCTGTGAATCCCCATGCAAGGATATGAGCAGCATCAGTTTTACTAATGTTTTTAGCTACTTAAAGGATTGCGGCATACATAATCATACTATGAGTCATATTTCAGATTTGATATTCGGACATGCCATCAATACTCCATTCATATAGAGCATTCATATTGAAGCTATTTTGAGTGGCTGTTCTTTCTTCCTCAAACTGTTGATCCATTGGGGATGAACGATGATAATAGTTTTTTAGTATTCTGTTTAAGTCATGTTGTGGGTTTTCTGTTATCATTTGTAAAAAAATTTTATTTTTTAAATCTTTGATTTTTTCTCTTAATTCATTAATTTTTGTTGTATCTTGTTGAGCAAATTTAGTGAAATCTTTTTCTTTTGTCTTATCATCTAATGATAAATTTTGGAATTCTAGTTCAAGAGGTTTTTTATAGAATGACATGCTTTTAACCAACTTTCCTTTTAGCATTTTTTCTATTTGTATTAGTTTGTAGTTTGTGAAATTTCCTTGTTCTATAACTTGAGACAAATCTCTAGCATAGATAGGAATTTCTTTATATACTGATTGTTTAAAAGGTTGTTGAAGGATTTTTCCATCACATTCTTTAACAGGTTGTCCTTTATTGAATTCTGGAATATATTCTTCTTGAGATTCTTTTATTTGTGAGGTAGATGGGTTTTGTTCGTCAATGTTTATCATGTTTAATGAAGTTTTAACTTGAGAGTTATACCAATCGAAGAAGTAAACATTTTCTTTTATAGATTTGCAATAAGCAGTCCATGTTTTAAATAATTTACTACGTTCCTCCTCATTATATGTTTTAGATATCCATTGTCTCTTGTTATAGTTGTGATTTTCTTCAAATTCTTTTAATAAAGTTTTACAATCAAGTTTAAATTCTATAACATTTATCGAGAATTCTGATTCTGTAGGTTCGGGGTCTGGTCTGGCTATATGGTTTTCGAATTGCAAAGGGAACCTTTCAGAAGTTGAAGATAATGGTTTTCGGGCTTCTATAACTATGGGCTTTGAAGTTGGGGGCCTAGAGGTGCAGACAGAATGTCTTGCAGGAATAGGCTCAAAAAGTAGAGTTATATTGTCTGAATTTTCAATTATAGTTTCAATTTTTTCAGAATTTTGTTCGGGAATATTATAATTTTCTTCTTTTTCTATTTTCCATTCTGTGGGAAGATTTATATCTGACCATAAGATTTTCTTGGGTTCAATTTTTTATGAACGGGATTTGTTATAAAATATGGAGTAGCACCCCTTTCTTGTTGTACCAGTGATTTAGGTGCTAGGGTTTTCATAGCTTTATAATATATTCTATATTGGACACATAGAGGTTTTGATCCTAACTTCATATCAAACCCTTGAGTTTGAACAAGCAAGGATAAAACTTCTAATGCATGCGGGTCGGTTAAACTTATAGAGAAGTTTGGAAAACTGTTGAAATATATCGGACCAGCATGAAGGGAAGTTTGAACAATTCCTAATATAGAGTCAGAGAAATTTTTATGACGGTTGTCTTTTAGACAAGCAAGAACAGAGGCTTGAAGTCCAGTTCTTACCAGGGGTTGTATAGCGATTTGAATTAAAATAGTACATAATCAATATAATAAAATAGTTTATTATGAATAATAATTTTAAAATTATTTTATTAACATATAAACTATCTAAAATATAATTTATATATGGACATAACCACCACGAATATTAAAAACTTCCAACTAGGTCAACTTCTAACTAGTAAAATTTGACTAAGTTAACCAAATTTACAATTCAACCAGACACGAGCAACCCTAAAAAATGGTACCCATTCATTATGCTTTTCCTAATTCTAATAGATTATGGACATGAGCTCAGTCGTGTTGGGATCAATTAAATGAGTAAAAAGACACTGGTCTTATTAAGTGTCTTGCTTTTTATTCGTCATTTAACCTAATTGTCGTGAAAATTATGTGAAGCAGGATCTAAAAATATTATTTTATGGTTCTGATTGTGTCAATATTAGATTAAAAATAAATATAACGAGTCAAAGCTTGACTTTCATTAAAAGATATGATAGCCATTGGTGACAGGATTTGTACAGTAGAATTTCTAAAATGATACTGTTTGCAAAATAATTGTATTACGTGAGTTATAAAAAAAATAGAGTATTCAACAAACATCTATTCTCTAAAAATTTAAAACCTTTCAAAATAAATACAAGAAGCTAAGTTTATTTAAGGTGTGTTTGGGAATGGATAAAACTTTTGATGAAAAATTTTGAAGAGTAAAAGTTGTCAAATGATGTGATATGATAGGGGTAATGATGAGTAGTAAATATGATAAAGTTAAAATAGATGAGTTAGTTGTATAGAAATGATTGAAAAGTAGGATAGTTGTATAGGAAAATGTGAAAAAATAATTAAAAGATATAATAGTGATGGAGAATGAAAAGTTTTAGATTGATAAGTTTTAACATGACACTTTTTAACCATTGTCAAACATACCCTTAATATGTAGGTTTGGACGACTAATAAGAACAGTCAAAAAGCGGCAACGTCATCATAAGTTGTTCCCGCACATTTGGGTTAGTTGCATTAATTTATTATGTTATTATAATGATGTATTACGTTTTCAATAAATTTTAATGTCTTCATGTTACATTTTATTATTTTTATACACACTTTTTGATATTCTTCTCATTTTCATTTAACACGTCCAAATTAATGTTGTGTTATTTTTCATATTTCATATTTTGAATGATTTTTGAATAAGAATATAGATAAATGGGATGGTTTCAATCAAACATTGATGATTTAGCTTCATTTAGTGTAAAACACTCACGATTAATCGTTATGTGCAAACTTAGGTGATTTTGGTGCAAAAAACATGCAATTTTTAATGAATTAAAGCATAAGGGTCAAGACTCATTCAATTTGATGATTTAGAAAGATTAAAAAGAGGCGAAATAGTAATGAAAATATCCTAAAATGTGCTAATGGAGTTTCAACACGGTTTGGGATGTGTTGGACGACAAAACTTCAAAAATCCAAAGCAAAAGCCTAAACCATAGACCAATATGGCCCAAGCCATGTCTAAGAGAGATGATGCGCTGTCAAGTTGTGTTCGACTCGGTTTGCACAAGTTTTTTAGAGACTATTATATAAATATTGGTTGTATGTGTTCTGGAGCATCTTAAAACATATTTTGAGCTAAGGTTAATATCCAGGGATAAGGGAAATTTAAGAGCACGAGGTAGCACATTGCTTGAAGTTGTCAAGATAGAATTGAAGCTTCTAATTCAATAAGCTTTTTTTTCTGGATTTGATGGACTTGTTTGTGACGGATATTAAATATAATATTATTTTGTGTTTTAATTTCATTATAGGCATGTCTGGGTAAACCCATATTCTAGGGTTTTATGGTGTAACATGTAATTTATGGATGATTGGTTTTTGATTATTTATGAGGGATTCTTAGTGTTAATTTAATATCTCACACTTCAGCATGATTTCATATGTTAGGTGAAGAAGCCGGAAAGTAAAAATTTAATATACAATAATCAAGATATTAAATCTAAAAATGTATGAGAATAAAACTATGAGATAAGTGTGATGACCTTGAGAAATTTATGAAATTGTTATTGACTTTAATGGATTCTACTTGACTTAATCTCATGAGAATATATGATTAATTAGATATGATGCATTTTGCATATCTCGAAAGAAAATGTAAAATTAGCTTAGGATTTTTATTCGTTAACAAAATAATTCCAGACTAAACAAGAGAATCAATTATCCTGTGCAAAACATTGCATGTGAAATTCTGAATTTTAGATAATCTCATCCATAGACTTTTAATTCTCGTTCCACGTTCTCAATACTTGCATTCTTCCATCTTTATTTTCTTTTTATCCTATTTTCTCTCAGTATTCATTATAATATATTTAAAATCAATGTGTTGAGTTTCAAAATTCTTGTAGGATTGATAATCTACAACCCTCGCAGTTGCGGAGAGACACTCATAACAACTAGTTTACCATTTTAATTTATTTTATTACCTGATTTACCTTTTGATTATCTAGCATCACTTCATGGATTATCTAACGTTATTTTATTTATAATTTTATCTTTTTTATCTCTTTACCAGTTAAATGCAAACGCAATCATTGACACATTAATCATGACTCCTGAATCACTCCATATAAAAGATTTGGAATTGTATAAAATAAATATTCAATGAAATATCAATGGATAGCCTTTATTTAATAATACACTAAATACAGGCAATAACTATCAGTTTTAAGGTAAAAATAGTTAATGGAAGACGTAAGTAGTGATAAAAATTGCTTAGAATCTATGTAATTGGGTGAAGGTGAAAGTTTTCCATGAAACCTTTTATGTTTTTGCTTGAGGTGATATCTATTTTATTAATTGCACGTAGAATCACTTATTTAGCACTAGCTAGGAGGCTTTGTTTTATTCAAATAAAAATTCTCATGGCCTGACATCAATATAACTATTCGATTTATATATTAATTTTAGAAATTATATTTTCAACATTTAAATTATATCAAAATATTATTTGTATGTAAATAAATAATTTTATAAAATTTTATTATTTTTTAATTCACATGTAAATAAGTATTTTTTTCGTAATTTAGATGTGAAGATATAAAGCGAAACCCACTGACCTATTACTAAGAAATATATATATTTTTGTCTTAATTTAAGTATTGAGAACATACGTTGGTAATTTGCAAACATACATACATGTTTTTACCATAATTATAAATATACTTACATAGTTTCAGAAATTACAAATTACCCATTATAATTTGACCATAATTGCAAATATACCAACACCATTATGACGTCGTTATTGTACCGTCACAACGTGAATATATTTGCAAAAGTGTTTAAACTATATGAATATATTTGCAAAAACTAAATATACTACTTAATTTTTAAAATTACAAATATACTCACATAGTTTGTATATATTTGTAAATATATCCGCTCCATGATGGTGCGATAACGACACGGTAGCAACTTTGGTATATTCATAATTATGATATATGAGAGTAATTTGCAGTTCCTGCAATTATATAGGTATATTTGCAAGTATAATCAAACTAAGCCAGTTAGTTGCAAATCACTTTTTTTTAAGTCGGACATGTCTTGTTAAGATAATTTTTATTCCTATCATAAAAATAAAAATAAAGGCAAATTCCACATATATTTATTAATTTTACTCATAATTTCTCTTATGTTCACAAAAAATTAAAAAATTTCTAATATATCAATATATTTTGCCTGAAATTTTACTTATACTTACGTTGTTGGAAATATGTTAAAGAGGCCATTAACATTCTTCTAAAATGACGAATATACCTAAGTCCTAATAAAATATTAAAACTTAATGTTGATTTCTAGGGAAGTTAATTTCATGCACGTGAGTACACTTAGCTTTGGTGCACCCGGTGCAAATATTTATTTTTTTAATATTTGTTTTGATTTTTTTTACAATATTGTTAATCTAAGTGTATTTAAAATGTGTATTAATTTTTACCAATTTTGGAGATTTTTAGATATTCGTTTTCATTTTTTTAAATCAGTGGAATTTTCGATAATTTTAAATTACTAAAAATTCCACTAATTTTAAAAAATAAAAAATATCTAAAAATCTTTAAAATTAATAAAAATTTATACAAATGTTAAGTACATTTAAGTTAACAATGTTGTACATAGATTTTCCAAAATAAATATAAAAAAATAGGTTGAATGTACCCGGGGTACACTAAAGTTAAGTGAACTTAGGTGTATGAAATCAGTTTCCGGGTTGCTGGAGCTAAAATTTTATAACAATGAAAGTGTTTAAAAATTCATTTAAATATAAACGTTTAGTTATAAAACCGCAATTATAAATGAGGATTTTTTTCATTTCATAGAAAGCTAACAACTCTTTTTATAAATTTATATTAATGTTGTATAAGTGAATTTTTAAGCAAAATACATAAATATAATAAAATTTGTAAGTATGTACGAAGTTTACTCTTTATTTAAAATAAAGATGTTAAAAAAACATGAATAAATTATTTTTATTCCATCATCAAAATAAGGCCCATGAATGAATTACACGATAAACTTCGGTGAAAAAATGAGAGTAACATGGGTAACACAATTTTCCATTGCATCTTCTAAAACTTGTTTTAAGTTTTAACACTTGTCAATAGCGACAATGATAATTACGCTGGTTATCATCCATATTTCCATTTTTCGTCATTTCCGACTTCCTCCTTATTTCCATTTTTCTTTCCCGTGCATTTCAGGCAACCAAACACTTAGCTGCCCGACTCCATAACAGATCTCCCCACCACCCTCTGTAAACTAACGAGTTCTCCATCTCCAAGCAGCAACTGTTTGTGGCGCTCCTTCACCTTCCCGCTATCAACGCCTCAGGTGCGCTATCCCCATCCTCATTCCTTCCTTCCATCACCTCCCTCTCTCTCTCTCTCTCTCCTCTCTCTCTCTCTCTCTCTCTCTCTCTCTCATGCAAATTAAGCCCTGCAACAGCATTCATTTTTCTTTCCCAGCCCTGAAACGCGACCGATAGTATCAAGATCTCCAGATCTCTTCACCGATCTGAGCTTGTGTCCTCTCGTCATCCCTTCCGATCCCACAGGGACAAAGGCTACCCTTTCTTAGCTGGATTTGAATTTTGCGGATTTTCGCAATTTTCATGCTGGGTGGAGTCTAGCCGGATCCGCCTTTTTGGTCATTTTGCATTTGACTCGATGCGGCATCTCGTGGAATTCTTGCAGGTGCTGGAACGATTTGCGGCAGCCGGTTGATAGGTAGAGAATAAATTGCTTGTGCCAGGTGAGGGATCTCCCCATCCAATGGCTGGGGCGGCGGGAGGTTTCGTTACTCGCTCTTTCGAGTCCATGCTGAAGGAGTGCTCTGGAAAGAAATATGGAACGCTTCAGAAAGCTATTCAGACCTACTTCGGTAGGACCACGATTTTCTCTTACAACTGCCAGAACTTTATTCGTCTGTTCATATTAGATTTTCTTGTTTCCTGTTTTTCTTAAGTTCGTCTTTCATCAGCGGAATAGCTCTGTATTTTTTGCAATGTTTTTCTGACCATGGATGCGCAGATTGCTGCCGATGGCTCTCCTGTGATAGCACGTTTCTACTTGGAAAGTGTTTGTTGCTTGGCTTCATATGAAACTAATACAATGCACAGCTTCTTCGCCTCAAAATTTATGAATGAGGGGGCTAATGACGTAATTAGCGTTTTCAGAACCGACCTGACCTTCATTGCAAGCTGCAGTTCTGCTGATGGAAACTTCTTTGTTATTTGTAGCCAAGTCTGCAATAAACCATTATCTTGAAATTTTAAAAAAATTTTTCGGTTGAAGTTTTCTGTTCGCGTATCTATGTAGCACAGACACTCTCATACACACAAAGTACAAACTATAGGTTATGAGTGTCCAAGACATTAGACATCCTTGGAAGCTGCTTCCAATCACAACAGGCAATATATGGCATATGGGCACTAATATCAGAGCATATCCTTTCTTTTGAACATTATTGAACAGGAATAACAAAAAACAAAAACATTTTTTGGTTTGTCTTTTTGGATTTTTTTTCGTTGTTGCCATTGTGATGTTATTGCTAGGTGCATTGTCAGGTTCATTCTGAAATTGACTGAATAAGTTATCCCTAGGTGCATTGTGGATTTCACCATAATCAATCCTATATTGATGCCCACATTTGGTATGCTTTGGATCTGCTTGTCCTGTATGTGAAATTTTAGCTGCTGGACAAAATGCTTTAGTAGTAAAGCTTCTGGCTGCCATTGGATTGCAACCACAATTGGAATGTTGGAAGACTAATATGAGACTTATCCAAGCCCAGTTAAAAATATAATATATTTGCAATCTACTTAAGTGACAATTTGATTTTTAACCACTTCAGTTCATAATTCATGGTCTGAATTCTCTAATTCTTGAATTACCTGGTTTATTGTTGAACATCAGTATTGTTTTTGCAAGAGCGTCTGGTTGTCATGGGAAATCAGTTGGGGGGGGGGGGGGGGGGGGGGGGGGGGGGGGCTAGCGGCAACTCATCCCCTTCAAATGTTGACTGAGTGATCAAAGCATCCTGATAGGGTCTTCAGTTTTCTTTTTCTATGCTTATGAAATACCTAGTCATGAATTTTACTGTGCAGAAAAAAATTGGGAACTCTCCCCAGAAGCTCAAACAGATCCTTAGTGTGATTGAAGTGAACCAATAAATTATGTTTATCCCTTAGTTTCTAACTGACTGAATTCATGATAGCTGTTGTGTATGAGAAAAGAAAGTACCATTCATAGCAATTTTATGTATTTCTCAGCCTTAATCCTACTCATAGCTTGGTGGATTGGAAAATGAAGTGCCATCCAATAGTTCATTATATATTGTTCTATTTCAATGTTATCAAAACTGAAACCACTAATGAAAACGGTTCTCCGATAGGTTAGGTTCAAATCTGTTTTAACCGGGTATTGAAATTAACAAAATTATGATAATCAATCAAATGACAGGTCATGTTTGTTGTTCTAAGTTTTTTATAGTTCTTTTCCAAACACCAGAACTGGTTTAACTCGTTATCTGGTTAGACAAACTGTGAACCAGTTTGATCTGGGCTGGTTCACAATTTGATGTAAACAAGCTGGTTTGGTCTGTTTCTCATAATTTTGGTTCCATCTTCTTTGGATCTCAATGTAAAGTGAAGAAAACTTATAGAATTATAGGCATTGGATGGGCTTGAATATGACCTTGGCATAGGCATATGTAAACCGTGCATACAAATATACTTGTAGTATGGAGGCACAAGAAAAAATGTAGCTCAAGTTCTTATGATGACTAGAATATGCGGAATGAGTTTCAGTATGCATCGATGTGTCATTAATTGTGTTTGTATGAACTCAGAATACTTTTGAACATCTTTTGAATTGTAAAATTTTAAACATTTATGGATCTGTCTTGTAATGATCCACCTACCTTTTTTGGTCCCTATTTTATCTCAACTTCAGTTTTAGCTTTTCATCAGCAATTGAGTTAGCATTTCTGTTTCTCCTTTTGCTTGCAGATGGTATGAAAGAGGCAGATCAACAGTCAGTTTCAAATGAGAAGACTGAAGTGGCAGCTGGACCAGGAGATGAGAGGTTTCTGGCAAACACTTATTCTCCCCTCTTTTAATGATGCACTTTTCTAAAGCAGCTACTGGCAGCTACTGATTCCCAAATTTTTCTTGCCACAGTTGCATTATTGTGTTCTATGATGTGGAACTATAATGAGATTTTTATTGTTTTCGTTTGCACACACCTGCCCACCCCAATTCCTCATTTGGTATCTAGAGAAGGCCCCAGTACCTAATTTGGTATCTGGAGAGGTCATTAGTTTAATCCTTATCCTTTTTACTTTTGCAAAAGTTATCCAGGGTTGTCATGCACAATGTATTCATTAGCATGTTTTATTCGATTAGTTCTTTAAGGATTGGATGGTATCTACGCATTTCAATCAATGATAATTTTCTAACGCTAACTTATCTGTTGTATGCAACAATAAACATTGGCAGTTCTGTTGGAAATTCCAACGGAGCAGACAACGTGAATACAGCAGCAGGCGTGTCCATAGCAGCATCCTTAGCAAGTGCCGGTCACACCTTGGAAGGGTCTGAAGCCGAGCTGGTTCTGCAGCCTCTCCGACTTGCCTTTGAGACAAAGAATTTGAAACTTGTTGAGCCTGCACTGGACTGTCTCCATGTAAGTGTCCTCTCTGTCACTGCTTTTAGCACATAAAAATGCTTGCTTATTTCTACTTAACCAATTCTTGGTTTTCTTTTATACTGTTTTTCAGTATTGAACTGTAAGTCGTCAACATGGATGTATATATGGTTGTCTGTATTTGTTTTATTAGCTCCTTTTGCTCTTGTAATGACCGTAAGTCAAAGTATGACTTGTTGAACACCTGTTTTGAAACAAATGTTATGCAACAGAAACTTATTGCATATGACCATTTAGAAGGTGATCCTGGTCTTGATGGTGGCAAGAGTTCTCCTCTATTTACTGACATTCTTAACATGGTTTGTGGCTGTGTTGACAATTCATCACCTGACAGGTGCATTCTAGTTCTCTTGGTTATCATTCTCACATCTTTTCTCATCTTTTATTGTATATGCATGTAATTTGGGTACTGTTCATGTGGATATGCAGCACTATTCTGCAAGTTTTGAAGGTGCTTCTTACTGCTGTGGCATCAACAAAATTCAGGGGTAAGTTTATTTGTCTGTTTTTGTCATGTGATCAATATCACTGCCATTCTGTCCCTGTGAAGGAATTCCCAGAAAGTTATGATCTTGTTTCTTTTATTATAAGATTTACTGTAAGATATATTTTTTTCCTTAGAAAAACTTGTTATTAAGCTGTATGATATCAAGAATCACACATACTGGTATCTCTGACCATCATTGCACCATAGTGTGCTCTCTATTAAGGTCAATGCATTTATGGAAATTTTAGTCACATTACTTGGTGCACATTTTTTTTCCCCATCTAAAGATGAGACTATGCATGCATATGCACCCAGAGAGATCATCAAGGGAATTGCTGATAGTTCAACGTGGTCTGTCCCTGTCTGGGTCAGTTCTTCTATCATATTAAGGAGCCACCTATTGATTTTTCTTCTCCGAGAATTCATAAATGTTACTTTCATACATGAACAACACTGGAAGTAACTGGTGGTTCAATTGGCTTCAGATCCTTGAGGTCTCATATGATAATAAGCTTTTTGTTGTTCTTGCTAGAAAGTAAAAGATGTCACTCTAGTCTATAGGCCTACAAAATTCTGTAAGTTAATACTCACTGCAGAATGGAGACACCCGCCTACTAAGTTTTGAGGTACTAGACTATTGTATGGTTAATATTCAACTGGTTTTGTGATTCTAATTAGCTGCAAACAAAAATTCCCCACTATTATTATGTTACATTGAATATTTCCGACTTATTTGATCACATATATGGTGACTTTGCCATTCTTCGTATAATATATATATATATTTTTTTTTTGTAAAGGCATAACAACCTGTAGAAGTCATTTATACAATTAGTGATTTTTATATTTCTTTGATGTAGAAAAGTCTAGGTGTGATTTGTATGTTTCATTGGTGCGGAAGAAGTCTATATATGATTCGTATGTTTCTTTGATCTGGAATAAGTCTAGATGTGATTTGAATGTTTCAATTGACGTGTCCCCTTGTAGTCATGATGTTAAGTGCACCATATTTTGTGGCCATCGGCAGGGAGGCATTCTTTGATCCCAAATAATGTCTGTATAGATATGCCATTAGGGCTGATTCATTGGAGGAAGTTTCTCTTCAGAATTATTTAGCTTAATTCCATGTTTGTCTGCTACAGTCATGTGCGTTGTCACAGTCCAATAGTTGGTGGGCTAGTCTTTTACTTCCTTCCTTCCTTCCTTCCTTCTTCTTAATAAGAGAATGTGTTAGTTATTCTTGCATTAGGGGAGTGGTACTATATTTGCTGCCGTATTCACAGTTATAGCATGTACACATCTGGTTTTGTGCTATCTAGCTTAAACCAATAACACTAATCTATTCTTCTGATTCTATGATAAGTCCTGGTAATGTCAAATTTGTCAGTCTGATATTTAGCGGGGTTAGTCTTTGCAACCTCTTCTTCTTCTTAATGCGGGAATGAGTTAGTTATTCCGCAAGAAGGGAGTGGTAGTTTTTGTTGCTGCTGTATTTACAGTGATAGCATGTACGCATCTGGTTTTCTGCAATTTAGCTACTATTGGGTGTGTTTGGAAAGTGATAAAACTTTTGGATGAAAAGTTTTTAAATTGGTAGAAAATGATGTGATATGATAGGGTAATGATGAGGTGTAAAGAGAATAAAGTTAAAATAGATAAATTAGTTGTATGGGTAGTTGTGTAAAAATGGTTAAAAAATAGGGTAGTTGTATAGGAAGATGTGAAAAAATAATTTTAAAATGTGACAGTTTTGGAGAGTGAAAATTTTATATTGAATTTTTTTTTTTTTGATGCATAGATTGAAAAGTTTTAGTTGAAAAGTTTTTGTTAAAAACAAACATGCCCATTGAAACTATGTGAATGCCACTCTGTCCATCTGATTCTATGAGAAGTGCTGGTAATGTCAAATTTGCCCAATCATTGGTATGAGATCACTTGAATTTTTGGTCTTGTCATCTAGTTCAGTTTTTTCTTTGTAATCAAGTTACAATGTGTCTAACTTTATTGTTTCAGTAGGTACATAACTATTGAGTAAAAAATCATTTTGATTCTTGCACATTTTCCCGAGATGCTGCTAATGTTTTTTCATATTTATATTTATTTTTTACTCCTGTTCTCGAGGAGGATGGTTATACCTATTGTTATTGGCTGATGTCAGTGTGTAGTCCACTTGATATATCTATTTCTTAACTGCCAGTAGGGTAGTAAACTGGTTTTCCAAATTTTACTATTTTCTTATTGCTCAAACTCATTATGACTGACTTATGTCAATTATGTCATGGAAAGAAAGCTCCATATGTCAGTCTGAGCTTATTCTTTTTGCTTCCATTTTCTGACACTAGTTTCTATTGTAGTGCATGGTGAACCGTTGCTCGGAGTTATTAGAATATGCTACAACATTGCACTTAACAGGTATATGATTCTTTTCTTTCGAAGATTGTCAGTTACATTTTTCAGCTTATTGAATCAGTAGTTGTGATTACTTGTTTGGTTGATACAGCAAGAGCCCTATAAATCAGGCAACATCCAAGGCAATGCTCACTCAAATGATCAGCATTATATTTAGACGTATGGAGTCTGACCAGGTATAGAATGTTGTCCTGACTGCTGTTGAATTGGTTTAGTGATATGATTTTAAAGCCGGACCTTGCTAACATAATTCTACTTTTCTTTGAAAAAAATACTATAGGGTATTCAGTCATATTCAGTATCCCCTAATACCCCTGCACAAACAGATGTGCCTTCAGAAGAAAATTTGAACACAAATGATGGTGAAATTTCCTTGGATGATTCAGAAGAGAAGAAAATTACACTGGGAGATGCATTATCCTTGAACCGGGGAAAGGAATCATCCCTTGCATCTGTTGAGGAACTCCAAAATCTGGCAGGAGGTGCTGATATCAAGGTACTTATAGTTTTATTTTATGTTGAAATGTTAACCAATGATGATTTTGCCATTCATTAGTATTTTCTTCATCTAGTTGCCATCTTCCCTGCAATGGATGCTTAAGCTTATTAATTGATAGTCCTTTGACAGTATAATGATATTGTCTTCAGGGCTTAGAAGCTGTCCTTGATAAGGCTGTTCATCTTGAGGATGGAAAGAACATATCAAGGTATGTAAGGGTGCTTATTACTTTGCTTCTAAGATCTCCTCTCTCTCTGTCTCTCTCTCTCTCTTCCCCCCTCTGTGTGTGTGATTGGGTGAATGGTGAATTTGATGGGTGCTTGAAACGGTAGAAATTCAGTCTTCTTTTTACCCATTTTAGGGGGCTTGATCTTGAGAGCATGAGCATAACTCAACGCGATGCTTTGTTGCTATTCCGGACCCTATGCAAGGTCTGTTTCTCTATAAAAGTGACAACATTTAATATTTCATATATTATTTTTGGGTTTCAATAATATTTTCATCTTTTTTTTTAGATGGGCATGAAAGAAGAAAATGATGAAGTAACCACCAAGACAAGACTTCTATCACTTGAACTTCTACAGGTGAGCCTCAACTTCATTGGCGTCTTGAGATTTTTATGTTTTCATTGTTATCGAGTGGAACTTCTAACACTGTATGGAGGTTTGATGGCCATATTGAAATGCTAAATGAAATGTAGCAATGAATCTTGTAACGTACCGGACTAGAAAAGTGATCTTGACCTGTGTATTTAATGCAATTTCCCAAGATCAATCACACTTTTATGACAAAACTAATTATAATTTCATAAAAAGAAAAATTCAAAATCCACTTTCATTAGTCATGTTCCCATTATTACAAATAAATCACGTTTCCTCTATTTGCAATACATGCCTTAAACAATTTTGAACAAAATAAAATAACTGTTGATCTTCATGTATCCCAAAACTCTAGTGTCCCACTTGATTTGGTCTACATGTAAAAATAATGGGTTGATCCCAACATAACTAGTAAGTAGAAAATTATTTGAAAATGGATAATAACCAAATTTAAAACCTTATTAAATGATGAAAATAATCATTTAATTTAATAACTTTAAAAATTAGGGCTCAAATACAAAATCAAACCCTTTTATTGAGTCCAGAAGCATCAAAAACATAGAAAAGGACTATTTGATCATTCAAATCGGAGTTAAGATGATTATTTTATAGCGAAACAAAATAAATGACTTAAAAATTCGCCACATCATCGTTAGTCTACTAGGACTCATCTCCTTGCACTTTTTTTTTCCCCTGATGTTGGGATGGCCCAAACATTAGCCCAAGCAAAAGGTACAGTGACCAAAATGAAAATTTATCATTAATAGGAGTTTCTGAAATCAATATAATATTGTCCTTTTCTGTAAAATTTCCCCAAGATGGACTTATTTGCAAAAAAATCCAAACCACAGGAACGTCAGGGATGTAGTGCAGATTAGAAAGATAATAATAGACATTTTTTTTTGCCCATCCGACCGTCCATTCTCAAAGCATGGTATTTAGAGATAGAGAAAATATATAAAAAAAAATACCTACACATTCAAAGGACGGCTCATGTCAGGAACTTTTGACATTTCTTTATTGACTTCTTTCAAAAGCAACCAATAATTGTGTTGCAGAAAAATGAAATCTAAAGTCCACCAACCGGACTTTCCAGCAACTACACATGGGTTAGAATTTTTATGAAATCCGTATACTCATATCCCACACTAAACAAAGTTATTCCATTCAACCACAGTAAAAATATCTCAAGTCCCGCATCAGTTTATCACATATTTTATATTCATATGCATAAAATTAATAAATGTATTTTAGGCTTTACACATTTTTTTTCTCTACAAAAATTTATATCCCAAAATAAATGATGCCAAACACATCAAATCATAACATATGATTATATGCTTTATACCATTAATTAGAATAACCTAATTAATTGTATAAAAATAATCACAATACAATTACACAATTATTGAACCAAAAATCAACTTTCAAATAAAATCCCATTTGCCTTATAAAAAAAAATCTTCTCCTTTTGCAACTCTGTTTTCTCAAAAAATCTTCCCTCATTGGATGCTCTATACCTAAATCCATCAACTCCCCAATCCTTTTTATAAAAAGTTCTCGTAAGTCTTCTAAATTTCTAGGGAAGGAATAAACAATAAAATTTACCTCCTTAACTTAAATTCAATTTTCAATTACATCTTATCTGGTAGGATATTTATCTTATCTTATCCTGTGGGTTCCATATGCCTGGGGAGGCAAAAATGCAAAAATCAATATTTTTTCTACAGAACCCCCTACTCGTACCCTTGACTTCTAAGGCCACTGGACCACTTGTATGTCAACCGAACTACACGGGTTGCTGAAATAATATCCAAAAATGTAAATAAAAAATATAACCCAATAAAAAATATAACCCATGGCTAATATAAATAATAATTGGGCAAGATCTATTATTAACCATTAGGCCCAGTTGGTCAAAAGGTCAACCCTTGCCATGTAGGATATTCTACGTGAATTTTGACTAGTCAACTTAAATATTTATTTATCTTTTTTCGATATTTTACAAATCTTGTTTCTATCTGATTGCTTTTTACTTTCATAACATGCCATAAGGTTTTCTTTTGTTCTTCCTTTTGCAACAAATGTTAATTTCCTTGTATGTTTTGGGTATGCAGGGTTTGTTGGAAGGTGTGAGCCACTCTTTCACCAAGAACTTCCATTTCATTGACTCAGTTAAAGCTTATCTTTCATATGCTTTGTTGCGGGCCTCCGTGTCTTCATCCCTTGCTGTTTTCCAGGTTGTTGATCTGCCTCTGTACTATTTCCTTGATAATTCTGTGGCTAATGGTTATGGTATTCTTTTTCCCATGATATCCACACAATTTGTTCTTATCATACTGATTCCTTGTAACTGTCCATTTGTGATTTTCTTTTTGACAGTTTGCCACTGGGATTTTTACAGTGCTATTACTGCGATTTAGAGAATCGCTTAAGGTATGTTGGCCGTATTTCTGACTTCGAATTCTATGGACCTGAAATTGTCTGGCAGATCTTCTTTTGTTTTTCAATTGTAATTTTCAGTGCCTTATTCTTATAGTACTATGCAGGGTGAAATTGGAGTATTTTTCCCCTTGATGATTTTAAGATCCTTGGATAGCACTGATAGTCCTCTCAACCAAAGATCAAGTGTTCTTCGGTAATGTCTCTTTACTTAAAAGCAAAATCATTTTTCCTCGAATTAGATTTCATATATGATTATTTCTCCATGGTTTAGCAGGCTGTTTGGTGCATTATATTGCATCAACAAAAGTGACACTATTCAAGGATTTTCCCAACAAATTGTTTCAGCTGCATTAATCCTCTTCCACTCTTCATCTCAATCATGCCCCATTCCCTGTTTAAGGCTTTTAACTTGAGCTAATCGACTATGTTTGGATTATGCCTGGTGTGTCTATTGGTCACCATTGCACTTGGTCGCAAATATGATTTAACTTTCAGTTCTCTTGTTATTTATTGGTGGATATGGGAAAGATTTCTTCTGTTATCATTACTTTTTCATCTAGGCATCCTCATCTCAGTGGCATTCACCTTATCTGCATGAGGTACCTTGATTGCCTAACATTTTTCGTTGTCATAACTTTGCTGATTTTACAAACGTCTATGGACTTTCCCTTCACATCAATTGAAGATTTAAAATTGCCTCATCATTGGCCAGCTTAAATTCTATGCTCCAAATCTTGTCAACCATTCTCATAAGTTGTGCATACAGAATATCAAAATAGTCATTGCACAGCACAGCACATTAATTAATTTTGGCATCTATATATTTCCTATCATTTTCATTGCTAAACTTGCATTCCATATGCTTTGTTTTGAAACCTGCTGTTGACATAATGCAATCTTCCTTAATCTAGGCTTTGATTGGCAACCAAGGTAATAAACTTATATTGAAACCATATAATATATGTATTTCCCTCTGCCCTTTACCCCATTTTTACTGGGCACATCGTTGTATTGCTTAAGTGTCATCTTGTTTGCTAAACAGCTAATTTGTAATGAATATAAAGTTCAGGTAGCAGTATCCGTTTGATAAGAAGAAACAATTAATCAAAGAAGCTTATTCAATACATCAAGATCATTTAAATATAGAGATAATGATATGGAAGGCAATTGCATCATTACATTTCTTTCATCAAGTTCTGATTCTCACTTGTTACAGGATGCTTGAAAAAGTTTGCAAGGACCCCCAAATGCTTGTGGACATATTTGTTAATTACGATTGTGATCTTGAAGCACCGAACCTGTTTGAACGCATGGTATTGTTTTAGGCACTGACTTCCATATTTGAATGTAAACAGTGAATTGCATGTAGATAGTTTCATGCAGTCCTTTTAACTGATATGGCTTCTATCTGGTTGCTTGAAACAAAAGGTTAATGCTTTGTCAAGGATTGCACAGGGGACTCTTAGTGCTGATCCAAACTCCACTACGCAATCTCAAATAGCATCCATTAAAGGTTCTTCCCTTCAGGTTACTCACGTGTCCCTTTTGTGTAGAAGTTAGTATGCTTTTCTGCTTTATTGTTATATATTCTCTTGTTTAGGTGCTTTGATATTGTAGCCATTTCATGTGCTTTCAGTGCCTTGTGAGTGTGCTAAAATCATTGGCTGATTGGGAGAAATCTTGGAGACACACTGGAAAGCCTAGTAGCAGCAGTCGGTCTAAGGAAGCGGAAGTTTCAGAAAGGGAATCCATTCCCACTGATGAGTTAAAAAGCAAGGAGGATGCACCTAATCAGTTTGAGAAGGCTAAGGCCCATAAATCTACAATGGAAGCTTCCATATCTGAGGTAAATGGTGTGAGGTTTCAAAGCACATCCAGCACTTATTTTGGCTCCTTTTTTCCATCCAGTTCCTTTTTGATATCTGCTTTTGCTTCTTGAAATAGCGGAGTCCATTTAAGTTGTTTATTTTATGTTGCAAACTCCACCGGATGCCTTTACCTTCCCATTCCACGATGTTGTCTTCTTTGCATTTCCGTACTATTTTTATTACAATTTTGCTAGTAGGTTTTAAAATGCAATGCCTCCCAATGTTGATTTCTGATGTTCAATTGATAAAGAACTTTGAAGCTTCTTGGTGCTATCGGAAAGCATGTTCAGAAAATGATAATAATATTTTTGACATTTTAATCCTTTTTCTTAATTCATATGTATGTGGCAATTACTTGCTTCAGATGAGTGATAGTGTTGGTTAGCATTGTTGTTGTTGTTGTTTTTTTTTTTTTTGGTTATTCTACAGTGGTTAGAAAATTATTTTGTTAACGATATTAAGGGTGTGTTTGGTAAATGGAAAAAACTGAAAAAAGTTACCGAACTTTTCATCGACTTTCTACACCATTTTTTACATAACTATGCTAACTTTCCAATCATTTCTTTACATATTTTTATACAACTATCTTATCTATTGTAACTTTATTCCCTTTACTACTAATCATTACTCCTATCATATCACATTACTCTTTTCCAAATTTTTCCCCCAAAACTTTTTCCCAAAATTTTCCCAAATGCCAAACACATCCTTAAGAGACTAGAATATCCTAGATGTATTTAAACTTGTGCCTTACCCTTGTTTTAGGTACTCGTTTCTCAGCAATTACCTACATTATTGGTAGTAATTATACCGAAATTGTTACTACAAATATTGCACATAACTATTGTCCCCATGAAGGTGGAGACTTGGAAAATTCATGTTATGTGATCCTAAAAATGGTTTTATGACCTGCTGAAATAACTGGTCATACCTAACTGTTTATGTGGTCATGCTACATGATGGACATACCTCTTTAACGGCCTACAATGGACAAATTTCTTCTTCTTCTTTTCGAATCTCATTAAAAAGAGATCATGAAGGTTTTTCTTATGTGGCCATTCCCCCCATGATAACAATGTTGACGTAAGAATGAAGCTCTTAAGTTCTCTTGCAGAAAAATATTGTAACTCTTCTCTCTGTCTATAAATGCATTGATTTCCTGCATAACAATAATGACATATGTTGTGGTTTTTCCCATGCAGATTTTAGTACAAAGTGATTGGTTTTATTTTATTCGATTTGCAGTTTAACAGGAAGCCAGGAAAGGGTATAGAGTACTTGATATCAAATAAGTTAGTGGAAAACACTCCTGCTTCGGTGGCCCAGTTCCTAAGGAACACTCCTAGTTTGGATAAGGTGAGACTATAGGTTTTTTTTTTTATATAAAAAAATTAATTCAAAATTTTCTTCCTTCAGTAGGTTTTATTTTCGTAAACTTCATCATCATCGTCGTCGTTTGAAGCCTTGAGAGCCACGATCTTGTAGTTTTATTTTATCAGTCAAAATATATCACATTATTTTCCTTCGTATTTTGCAGGCTGTGATCGGTGATTATTTGGGTCAACATGAAGAGTTTCCTCTTGCTGTCATGCATGCTTATGTCGATTCCATGAAGTTTACTGGATTGAAATTGGATGCTGCTATTCGTGAATTTCTCATAGGATTTAGGCTTCCAGGAGAGGCACAAAAAATAGATCGGATAATGGAAAAGTTCGCTGAGCGGTATAATGCATTTTATTGTATTATTAGGCTGTTAATTTTCATTAAAAACTTCAATTACATCCAATCATGACCCTATTTTGTGGTGATTGTTTATCCATTGGGATTATGAAGCTTTTGATTTATAAGGGTGGTTTTATCTTTGTACAATGAGGTGTCTTAGCTTCACTGTGGAGATTTTCTTGCAGGTATTGTGCTGATAACCCTGGGCTTTTCAAGAACGCAGATACTGCATATGTTCTTGCATATGCAGTTATAATGCTAAATACTGATGCACACAATCCAATGGTTTGGCCTAAAATGTCCAAGTCTGATTTTGTACGCATGAACACAGTGAGTGATGCAGAGGAATGTGCACCGAAGGAGCTCTTGGAGGACATTTATGACTCTATTGTCAAGGAAGAGATAAAGATGAAGAATGATTCAACTGGTGCAGGTAAGAACAGCAGACAGAAGGCAGAAAGTGAAGAGCAAGGTCGCCTTGTCAGAATTCTTAATTTGGCCCTTCCAAGAAGAAAATCAGCTGTTGATACAAAGAAAGAGAATGAAGACATCATTAAACAGACTCAAGCCTTTTTTAGAAGCCAAGGAGGCAAGAGAGGTGTATTTTATACAGTTACACAAATTGAGCTTGTGAGGCCCATGCTCGAAGCTGTTGGGTGGCCATTACTCGCTGCATTCTCTGTTACCATGGAGGAAGGTGATAACAAACCTAGGATTATACTCTGCATGGAGGGTTTTAGATCTGGTATACACATTACACGTGTTCTAGGAATGGACACAATGCGTTATGCCTTTCTGACATCTTTAGTGCGGTCAGTATTCCATTTCAATTAAATTCATTCAGTGTCCAATTGAAATTTTGATATCTAATGATACACGCTGGTGTTATAACACTCTCTTACAATGAAAGAGAGTATTCGAATATTTAATGTATTATTGTAACTTTTTAAATTTTAATGCAGATTTACATTTTTGCATGCTCCAAAGGAAATGCGGAGTAAAAATGTGGAGGCGCTGAGAACTCTGCTTACATTATGTGATTCTGAGACAGATTCCCTGCAAGATACTTGGAATGCTGTCTTGGAATGTGTCTCCAGACTAGAATACATCACTTCTACTCCATCTATTGCTGCAACTGTGATGCAGGGTTCAAATCAAATTTCTAGAGATTCTGTTCTTCAATCTCTCAGAGAGTTGGCTGGAAAACCGGCTGAACAAGTTTTTGTGAACAGTGTGAAATTGCATAGTGATTCTGTCGTAGAGTTCTTCACAGCCCTCTGTGGTGTTTCAGCTGAAGAGCTGAAGCAAACACCTGCACGTGTTTTCAGCTTGCAGAAATTGGTTGAGATCAGCTACTATAATATGGCTCGAATTCGCATGGTAACATAATATTTCTACGGCTAGATGCAACTTTCCAAAACAAGAACTTGCACTCTTGTGCTATGCCTGTATATGTTTGTTCATATGCTTGTTAAGGCTATCAAATGTGTATGCTGTTCGTGCAAACTCTACTGTGAAGTATGCGTCCCATGCAGCATGTGCATGCATTTATGTTGTGTGCAGATGGAATGTAGTTTTCTACATCCTCTATGGGTTAGTTACATGACAGAAGTCCATGTGAAGTGATCTTTTTAACCTTCGGTGTTTACTTTTTAATCCATGGAGACTCCTCATATCCTCAGGGAATTCCTGATTTGGAAAAACTTGAATTTAGAGATCTCACTATGACTTTATACTGTAATTTTGTTAGATAAAAAATGCTAGTTTGTTTTTAGAATGGGCTCCAAACATGATTCTATCATGTGAAAGAGGAAAACTGATTTGGAGCGTCTACTTCAGGAGAAGATAATATGAAAAAAGAAACATGGATTTTACAGATCTTAAAAGGCTAATCTTTAGAGTGTTCATAAATACTGATGGGACAAGTTGCTCATGTTTTAGTGATCCTTCTTCCATTTTCAGAAACAAGTGTGAAAGTCCTTTTAGGTTTTGGTTTTTTAGCAGACTGGCTTTACAATAAACTCTTAACAGTAGATAATGTGAGAAAGAGGGGTTGCCTTTGGAAATTGATGGCTTTTGTTCACAAAGGACAACGGTGGGCAGGACCCTTTTTCTTCATTTTATGCTAAATGGTATCTGATAAGGATTGCTATTTTGTTTTGAGTTCTGTGGATAGTACCACATTCAGCACAAACGTTTTTATCTGCGCATCTGCTTGTGAAGTTTCTAGTTCAAGACAGTCAGTAGGTTGAGTTTAGGTGTTCTAGAAGGCAAGCTATTGACTTTAGATGCTGTGCCTTTGGCCAGAGGTTCATTTGTAAGGAATCAAGCTCTACTTAATGCTGAAATTGAATTTCTGAATTACTGAGTATGCCAATTCTTAGGCGTTTCAATTACTTGTGTTCTTTCTTTGTCCTTATTAAAATTAGCTGATTCTAACAAAGGCACTTCCATGCTTGTGATGCAGAAAACATTTCAGGAAATAACTTGTGATTAAAGTGGCTGTGGGATTTAGTTTATTTTATGCATATTTAAGATTCTGAATATTTAATGATTCAATCTTGAATTTGACTTACTCATTAAAAAGTTTGATATAGTTTTTTTTTTGTTTTTGTTTGTGTGTTGATCCCAAAAAAGCTTTCTACCCAATTAAATAGTGAAATGTTCAAAATCTAAAACATGCGTAAAATCTGCTAGATAACTGTTCGAGTGTGTTCTAGATTAGCTGTTTTTAATATATGTCAAATTCTAAGAATTCATGCAGATTTTTGATCTTGTCCATTCATTTGATGGATCTTTAATATGGCTTATCTAGATCATTTGTCCTTCACAAATTAAGTAGTAATGGGCTGGTATTTGGACCTGGATGCATCTTGAAGTATCTGATATATGGAACTGGCCAGAATGCGTCCAAAAAAATACTTTTTGCCTGAACATTATTTTAAGCAAACAGATAAACGGTCATCTGCAACATTTGAATCATTTTTCATCTGTTTACTTTTCAATCCTGTCTTGTTTTATTTGTTTCTTTTAATGATTACTGTGATTCCATTTGCAGGTCTGGGCCAGAATATGGTCTGTTTTGGCCAACCATTTTATTTTTGCAGGTAGTCATCATGAGGAAAAAATTGCTATGTATGCCATTGATTCCTTAAGACAGCTAGGTATGAAGTATTTGGAGCGTGCTGAGCTCAACAACTTCACTTTCCAGAATGATATTTTGAAACCATTTGTCATTCTTATGCGAAGTAGCCGAAGTGAAACGTTACGGGGACTTATTGTTGACTGCATTGTGCAGGTCTGCATAAATGATGAACTTTCTAGTAATGGCTAAAGATCTATTCCATTCAAGTAGTCTAGTTTTGATGATAATAATATGCTTTTTTCAGATGATAAAATCGAAGGTAGGAAGCATTAAATCAGGCTGGCGGAGTGTTTTTATGATATTTACGGCGGCTGCTGATGATGAACTGGAATCAATTGTTGAAAGTGCATTTGAAAATGTGGAGCAAGGTTGGAACCTTCTTTCCCTGTATAGTCATTTAAAGAAATGGTGCATAAAGCACTTCTGATATCCTTGTTTATATAAGTAGTATGCTGGTATTATTCTCTTGATTCAAATAGTACTCATATTCAACTAATTCAAGCTATGTTGCAGTAATCCTGGAGCACTTTGATCAGGTTGTTGGAGACTGTTTCATGGATTGTGTTAACTGTCTTATTGGGTTTGCCAATAATAAAAGCTCTTCTCGGATAAGTTTGAAGGCTATTGCTCTCCTGCGTATATGCGAAGATCGCCTGGCAGAGGTTTGCTTGACTGACTTTTTCCTTATTGGATGGTTTACTATTATGCAATGAAACTTAGAAGGGAGAACAAAATGTGGGCGTTTGAATTTTATATCCTTTTTTCTTATAAAGTACAAGACAAGTAATTCAAACAATGGCTTAGAATTCTCAGGACAAGATTATTCTTGTGGAGCTTTTTTTTTTGGACTGGATTCTCAAGAACCTTGATTTGCCAGAATATTGGCAATATTTTTGACTTTCCTCTGAACTTTGATAAAGATACTGAGGAACAATTAATAGTCCACTTCAGTCACAATTTTAGAACACATGTTGGTTTTGTATGACTTTGGTTTTCTTGGAGTCTTTGAAAAATGAGGATTCATGGTTTGCAATTCTGAACAGTGCAATTTAGCTGGAACATTCCGATTGTTGCAGATTCAGATCCATCATAATATCTGCTTTTAGTAGGCCCATAAAGCATAGTGGTTGTTGAACAATCAGTTCTAAGAAATCAGATGAGATTTCCTGGGAAAAGCAGGTGTTTCAACTTCTTTTTTGCAGCTTTCTGTGTTTCTAGGAGGAACTTCATTAGTGTTCATGAATTGCATACCATCGAGAATTATCCTAGCTAGCATTGCCTGTCATTGCTCAGAATGTTGGCTTCTGCATATCCTTATCTGGTGAAGCTGAAAACTATGATACTCATGGTCTTTTTGGAGGATTGTGCAATCCATTCTTATGCCCTCTGGTGTCATGAGACAGATGCTTCCATAGATAACAAAGGCATGCTGATGTACTCTTAGAGGATTTTCACCTCTAAGTTCTCTGGTGTTGATTTTGTGGACTCCACTGCTATGAGCAAGCATGGTTTTTACTTGCCCTAGCAGTGATTCATCTTCTTGTTTCTATTTCTTGATAATTTATTTCTTTTTTATTTGACACACTTTGATTCATCAGGGGCTCATACCAGGTGGTGCTCTAAAACCCATAGATGCTGAGGCAGATGCAAATTTCGATGTAACAGAGCATTATTGGTTCCCTATGCTGGCGGGTTTATCAGATCTAACGTCAGATCGCAGGCTGGAGGTCAGGAATTGTGCTCTTGAGGTGCTGTTTGATCTATTGAATGAGAGAGGTCGCAAATTCTCATCATCATTTTGGGAAAGCATTTTTCATCGTGTTCTTTTTCCTATTTTTGACCATGTGAGACATGCTGGTAAGGAAGGATTCATTTCACCTGCTGATGAGTGGCTTCGGGAAACAAGCATTCATTCGCTTCAGTTGCTGTGCAATCTTTTCAACATTTTCTATAAGGTATCTTCCTACCTAATTTGATCTTTGTGCTTAGTTCATTAGTTTATTTATTTTGTGTTTGCAGTATTCTTTGCATAAGGTCATTCATTATTTCCTGGTTATTCTTTGTGCATGGCGGTGTCCCTTTATAAAGGCCATATGACAATGAGATTACTCTTTTCATTGACCATTTGCTTCCCACTCTTATAATTACTGAATTCATCCATTCATTTATTCTTGCTGTTGTTCTTGTATCTCTCTGCTAATGCACAAGCTCTTCATATCTTTTATTATTTTTTCAGGAGGTCTCATTTATGCTGCCCCCACTACTTGGGTTGCTCTTGGATTGCGCAAAGAAGACAGACCAGACTGTCGTTTCACTTTCTTTGGGTGCTCTAGTACATCTTATAGAAGTTGGTGGGCACCAATTCAGTGATAGTGACTGGGATACACTGCTGAAAAGCATAAGGTATTTACCTGCAATTCTACATCGTTGTACCAATAATTGATTTTTTTATTTTCAAATCCCAAGTTGTACAAATAGTTGGTTTTAATTTTCAAACACAAAGCTTCTGTTGACAATAAAAGGAAAGTGCATGAATGTAAGAGCATGGATGCTTCAGATGGAAGATTTAGAAACCACTTAACAAGACTTCTGCTTGCCCACTTGTCTACTTTAAAATTTTCTCTGCCAAATTGTTGTTTTATTATTTTTCTAAACGATTGTTTCAGGGATGCTGCATACACAACCCAGCCCCTTGAGCTACTCAATTCTTTGGGTTTTGATAACCCTAAGAGTCATGTAGTGTCAGCTGCTAGTGGCAGTGATGTTGGAGGGTTAGACAGACAACAGTTTGATAGTTCTCAGAATGGTCAGCTGTCCATAATCACCGAGAATGAAAACACTGCCAAGAATCCTGGTGCACCAATCTTCCATGTGAATGATCCAGAGTCAGTGCTGCAAAAGTCCGCAGAAGAAGGTGAATGTATGCTGATGTTTCGTGGTTTAGCAATTCCAGTGGAACATATAAATTTTATACTTTCCACAACCACCAGAAATACTGAAGTTTTTTTTTTTTGTAAAAAAATAAAGTTACTGAATTTACTCATTGCAAAAATTTTAAAATAAATTTCATTCTTTGTAGGTACTGCATCTCCAACTGGAAGGCAGGGATCTACTGGAGGTGAAAGCTTTCAACGAAGTCAGACACTTGGTCAAAGGATTATGGGCAATATGATGGATAACCTACTGCTAAGAAATCTCACTTCTAGATCTCGAAGCCAGCCAGTGGATACTCTGGTGCCATCTTCCCCTTTAAAGGTATTCAACATCGTTTGTCCACGTTTATCTCTTTCAATGATGTCATTTTTTTAAGTCTGTGTTGTTCAAAACTATAGACATGAGATATATTCTTTTTGTTTAATATATTTAGTTACTGACTGAACTTCTAAAACATAATAAACTGTTTGGATCTCATAACTTAATCCAAGCCAGTATTGAAATTTCAAAGGAATTGATTCCCTTGGCTTGTTTTGGTTAACCAATACTTTATATTTAAAATTCTTTGATCAAAGTTGGATTGGCTGGCAACAAATAAAAGGATTCAACCTCTTGGGTTCTACCATAATTACTTAATTCGTGGAATTCTGTGTCATTCTCAGTCATGATTCTTACAACTAAAATCTGCATTATAGGTTTTGTTTTTCCCCTTTTCTGCATGGTTTGCTTGATGCATTTGTAAAGTGTTGAGGAGTCTTTTGTATCTGTATTAACAAAATCTCTTGTTGGAGATCTAAAGCACTGTCATTAAGATTTGAAATCATGTGATTTAAACCTGAAGTGATGGCTGCAATCTTGATGTGGGATGGTCGTCCAATTCTTAAAGGCCCAGAAAGATGATGTAGGCTCCATTACTCCCCTAATTAACAGTCTTCCACCTACTAGAATGGGAGGAAATCTACTCCCCATTTCCCGTATCTGATTTTTGCCTAACAATGTCCAAAAGGTGGCAGTACGAATTCAGGGAATTGCGCTGCTTACCCTTTGAATTAATGAAGCAAATTCCCTTTTATCCTCATTGATTTGAATATTTGATTTGAAAAAGTATTTAGATGTCAAAATTGACAATCTGTGTCTGTACAAAACAGATTGTTGGGAAAGCTCAAACAAACATTATCTGTTTTCTATTAAAGGAAATTAGTTTGTTCCAAATTACAATGGCATACCTAGATATTGTTTGGATATGGTTATGAGTTGAAGAGCCAGTGGGCCACCTTAGTAGTAATTCTGTCCCCGAAGCCTGCATTCTATCACATGTGATCACTTCAGTATCTGCCTGTCTTGTTTAGGATTGAGACTTTGATAGTCATGTACAATGTTCTAAATTGCAGTTGCACAATGTTTTTATCCAGTTTCTTTATTTGTCTTTGTAGATTCCTGATGTTGCTGAGCCCGATACCAAGGATAATGAAGAGAATCCATTACTTGCCACAATAAGGGGCAAATGCATCACCCAATTGTTACTGCTAGGTGCCATTGATAGTATTCAGGTAAGAATTCCTTTCTTTTATATAATTCAAAGCATCTAAATTTTATTATTGCTACTTATGAAATTGTAATGCAATTTTAAGGATTGTAACTCCAATAGGTCTCCAGCTTAGGTTATTTCTTATAAGGCCCATTTAGATGGACTTTTAACTATGGTCAATGATTCAGTACATCTCCGGACCAAAGAAAAAAAGGATTCAGTACATCCAGGTGCATGGAGATGTCCATGCAGCCCCTTGTATATTTTTATTTTAAAATCTTTTTCCAAATCTAAACAATTTATTTCGTTTAACAGTATCTGTTTTTATCATGTTATCAAAAATTACTTTCATTGAAAACTTATATTTTGTAAAAATCTAGCATTTTTGAGACTATAACTATTTTTTTTGTTTGAAAATTTATATATAGTATGTAAAAATTTCAATACATGATTTTGGAATCATAAATGAATGCATGTGGATCAACATGATAAATGGTTTAGATTGGGAAAAAAACTTCTTGAAATACAAAGTGGCTGCACGGGCATCTGCATGCACCCTGCTATATTGAATCGTTGCCCATAAAACTGAATATCCATCCTTTGAGAAGCTAAAATCTATTTTATTTCTCATCTATTTGAATCAAGTGCCTAAAAGTTCTAGATGCTTGTCAACTTTGCCCAAAAATTAATTATGAAAAGGGCTAAAAATTTGCAGAAGAAGTACTGGAGCAAATTGAAGGCCTCACAGAAGATTGCTATTATGGACATTTTACTTTCTCTTTTAGAATTTGCTGCCTCATACAATTCATATTCCAACCTAAGAACACGTATGCATCACATACCTTCAGAAAGGTAACAATTGCTTTTCCCTTTCCCCTTCCAATCCAATAGCTTTGGACTTCATCTTCTGGACTAACTCATGGCTCCACAGGCCTCCTTTGAATCTTCTTCGTCAGGAACTAGCAGGAACTTCAATTTATTTGGATATCTTGCAGAAGACAACCTCCAAATATGATAACGATAACAAGGGAATGGTGAATATTAAATCAGATGCTGATGTCAGTAGCCCAAGGAAGGATGAAATGACTATTGCAGAAGAGACGCTCAAGGACGCAGCAGAAGAGAAACTGGTAACTTTCTGTGGACTGATATTAAAGGAGGCATCTGATCTCCAACCTAGCACTGGTGAGGCTGCTAGCATGGATATTCATCGGGTCTTTGAGTTGCGATCTCCAATCATTGTTAAGGTACACTAGTCTAGCCCTTTGAACTTGATGAAATGAATGAAATTTTTCGATGCACTCTCTGCATACAGGTACAGTCATCCTTCAGTACCTAAGCATGTTGGAAATTTTGCAATACAACATTTTTTTTTCTTTTTCTTTTCTGGTAATTGATTGATGTCGTGAACTTGTGCTGAATTGTTCTAGTGATAACAGTTCATTGCTGGCCCACCATGATTTGTGCACAATCGTTGCTGACTATGGAAGATCCCTTCCTGAGTTATGCATGAGCCTGAAAATTAGTCTGGCTCACCATGAGTTGCGCATGATATTTGCTAATTATGAAATGTCCCTTTTCTCAATTAGGCATTAGCCTGAAGCCAGCCTCGTCCATTAATTGTGATTAATGTGGCCATTTGAATGAAAATAGTCCATAGGATGATAAGAATATTGATAACAGATGTGGTCCAGAAATTGTTGACCTGACATCTGGCAACACTCATTGGATGTTTCAACCCATATGTATGGATGGCATGAGGCTAACAACTTGGGGCCTTTTCAGTTATAGTTGGACCTTCTTGTTCTCTGATAAGATCCTGCCTAAGTCCACGTAAGGAATTAGGGTTGTGCAAACTATTATTACAAGATAGAGGTGAATACTGGTCACCAGCTAATTCTTCTCACCACCAATTCTGCCCCTATGGCCAGAAATTGTGTGGTTGGTATCTTTGGCAACCCAACGACTGAGAAATGTGATCTAGTTGAGAAGGGAACACTGGAGCTTAGGCAGAATTCTCATGGCCTGCCATGTGGGAGGATCTGATTTATTGAGATCAACCATCTGGACCTGATTGTTCACACAAATGTGCTGGACTACATGTATAAAACAGAATCTATCCTCATCCAAATCGTGAGTCCGTTGTTACTTTCCTGAGATTATGATCAAGCTGATCTTGTCGGTCCTGGACATAAAAGCTGTCTTGCCCATGTTATTCACATCACTTGCACTATATGTCATGCTGGTTGCTAAAATGCCTACAACATTTACGGTTGAAATCTTTGGCCTGATAGCTCGCATTTGGTCACATCATCATCATGACGACTGATACATTGCCAACCCCAGTCATCCCATTTCAGTGTCAGAGATATATTCTCCATTCACTGTCATCAGCTTTCGTGATAGGTGATATTTTTTTCTGCATAACCAGAAAAATAACCAGTGTTCTACTTTTTCAGGTTCTTAAAGGAATGTGCCTCATGAATAGTCAGATATTCAGAAGGCATCTTAGGGAGTTCTATCCATTGATCACCAAACTCGTGTGCTGTGATCAGGTAAGTTAGTCCCTCTGAAAGCTGACCTGTATCAACCCAAATTTCTACTTTCTCAGTGTGTTTGAGGTTGCAGATCTCATGCCATGAACAATTTTACCATTTTCCCTCGTATGAAGTTGATGAGTGAACTTTTTGCTTTAGATCCTTCAAGGAAGGTTCATGGTAGTGCTGAATGCTCAAACTGGATTTTATGTTGCTGAACCCAATTAATGTGGATAAAGCTTGGATGATAATTGTGAGGTTGTTTATGCATGATGTTAAAATTTTCTCTTGGGAACTGGCAATGTTCACAATACCTGTAAATTTGACACTCCAAATCAACTCATGTAGTAAACTAGATTACCTTATATAGCACAACTGTTGTACACGTTTGAAGTCTCACATAGGAAGGGCATTGGAAAAAATCTTGGGTGATATATAGGCTGTGAAGCCCTAAAGTTGGCTAGTCATTTGGGGCAGACACAATTTGTATTATATTTTCAATTGGCATCAATTATGGACTTTTGCTGTAGATGGCTGCTGTGGTGGAGGCAGCACCAAGTGGCTTGTGGGCATTGAAACTTGAAACACACTATTTGGTAACTTAAGCAACGCTACAGTGCTAGTCTCACTCAAAGGTTTGAAGGTGCTACTTGGGTCTTTTAGATGTATAGGTAAATTGGCCCTATGTTCCATTGGGAGATGGGAGGAGAATTGGACACAGGAGTGCTACAAATCAAACCTATTGAGTGCCACATTGAAAGAGAAGAGGAAAAAAAATTTAGGTTATAAATGGGCATAAAAGGCCCAAAATCAGTCGGTCATTTGTGATGGACAGCCCATGTTACGGCTTTTCTGTGTTGCAATGATTTGACATGACCATCACCACATCTGAAGTATAAGAAACATATAGTGTTGCACTTTTGTGCCTGCTGCTCTCTTCTAATTTTTTTTTGGGGGTTTTGTCAGATGGATGTTCGTGGTGCTTTAGGGGATCTCTTCAGTGCACAACTGACTGCTCTCTTGCCTTGAGTACTCTCCTTGCTGCATTTGGCATCATTCAATTTTTTGGCTCAAAAGCATTATTTCTGGATGCTACTTGAACTGGCGTTTCTTGTTGGATACAGAGCTGTAGCTATTATTAGAAGTTCGGCATGTGAGATGTTCCTGTCGTTCATGGTCTGATTGCAGAAGAGACGCCCAAGAGTTTTGTGACATTCAATATCTGCGGAAGTTCGCAATCAAGCTGGTTATGTTCATTTCTTATGGTGCTCGGAGCCCTAAGAAATAGTTCAAGAGCATATGAAGCAAGATCGATGATGAGAAGATCCTTCTGTCATCCATGGAGCGAAGGGTAGCTAACAGCGCAACAGTTTGTAGTTTTAACATCATTGATTGATTTTTGGTTCTAGCACCATTTAAGAGAACATGATTGTGTTTGCAAACTTGTTACATGGATGTACATTGTCGAGTAAGATAGCCTTATAAAATGCATCCTGTTGTTTCTCATCCATGCGGGTGTCGAACTGAACGACACATATCATTGTCCTGTAATGGAGGCTGTTATCCGGCTACTGTTACATTTTGATCGTCCTCATACATGCGAGAGGCACATTGAAGCTATAGTTTCTATTTGTAGTTTTCATTTCTACCCGACAAGGATTATGATTTGCACTTTGATTTGTTTGCGCCATCCACACCACCAACAAAGCAAAAACAAAATACTGGGATGATTTGCTAAAGAGGCTGTAAAATGTCCATGGCGGTTGCATGGCGCTGAATTACTCCATGTAATTATTTTAAAAAAGCAGCAGCCCATGAAGCTTCAAGCCTCCGAAAGGCATTGCATGCTGTATTCCACTATTCGGAAATCGGAATGCATGGGATTGCACCGTTGCGGAGGCTTATCTTGTAGTCAATTACATTCAAAAAATGGTCCACAATCTACTTATTCAGATATGGCCCATCGATGATCACCCGTCTGCTGGGTTCCTTGATAGTATTTGCTAGAGTGTGTTGAGCATGATGATATCCCATCGCATGAATGTTACTATCCCTCATGACCTACCTACACAAAGCCAACTACTGGAAGATTAGTTTCCTGCTTAGGAATCCTTAATTGCACAACAATATCAACAATTTGAATCACCACAAAGTTGAGCATAAATCCACAATCTTGACCACGCTAGGCTATAGCCAAAAAAAAAAAAAAAAAAAAAAAAGAGACTCAACATAGAGTGCAGGCCGGGAATAAGTGCGCAATCGAGGGAGACATAAGTGCAGCCGCTAATGATGGTGCCCTACGTGGCCTGTTACTGGTCGATCCAATCCTTGAATAGTAACATCATATAAAGGGGGACATTGACAGTTGCAATGACTGTTAGAAGTCGAAGCATCCGGAAAATTCGTCGAATGGCCATCCTCGCCTTTGATTTTACTCGGCTTGCTTTTCCAGCATCATCTGTCTTCACTTCAGCATTCATCTCCAGAGCATAAGAAGCCTCTGATTCTTGAGCTGCATGCTTCTTTGCTGCAGGTCGCACCACAGCACCACCTCTGTGGTGAATGAGTTACTAGTTAATTTCGATCTTCAGTTATATGCTAGAGATGAAGCCATGTACGCAGGAATTGGGTTTGTTGCGGAATCGATAAACAACATTTTGGCACCTTAATAGATAAAAGCACTTAGAGACATACCTTCCAGTCAGCCCTATGTCACTTGAACTTGAAACCGTGGCTTTTGAGGCTGTTTTGACGAGATGCATTGTTCCCTCAGCATCCCAAACCATGTCAAATTCACCATTGTCATCTTCATCTTTCTCTTTAGACCCAGCTTTGAAGTGGCTCACAATTTCTCCACCAATGGACTTCAAGAGAGAGCAAAAGTGATCCCAACAGCCCATGCCAGTTGTTGGCCAAACGAGGATCATCAGAAGGGTCACCACAAATAGCGTGAGATACCTAACAATTTTCATTCAAGGAAGAATATGAATGCCCTTTAAACGAGAACAACACTCATTGAGCAACCTCATATAACAACGATAGAACAAAATCACTACAACATTGAACAGTGGCAATACCATATGTAAATGTGTGTTTGCATTGGAAGGAAGCATAGACGAGTGGACACTGTATCTTCTGGATCAGTGGTGTTCAAAGATCCAACAGCCGCAGTAGTCATTAACAAGAACGATGGATACAAGTTTCCTTGTTGCCAACTTATGGTCCCTAATGTATGCTGCATTGAATAGCATATTATTTAGATGCATGCACAAACCAAACTCAGATTCAAGCACTTGAGCTCACCTCTTTCACTCGCCCCGCATGTCTTTTGTGAACCACAGTACATTGATCATGATCATGACCAGACAGAACAAGCATCTGCAATCATCAATGCTGATAAATTTAATTAAAGAAAATGAACCTCTCTCTATTTTTTTCTTTGTTGATTCTTGTCAGCTCCTGAAAATGTTCTGATAAAAGAACTTACAGGTTTAATCATGTCCAGTAAACGGGCAGATGCTTCCTCACTAATGTAATTTTGATACCTATAACAGAAAATTTTAGCGACATAATTTTGTGATGAGCAGTTTGACAAAAATGCATGCATCGGCATGGGCACGTTGGTTGTTTGACATCAGACTCACAACATCTAAAGTCCTGTCTGCCACATCAAGATTGTTCCTAAACTTAATAATTTATGAAATATCGCAAGATGGAACGGCAAAAGACTAGGTTCCTTGAAAGATGAAGCAAAATGAATTTACAAAAAATAAAAATATTAGTGCTCAAGAGTGCATGCATTCAGCTTCCTTTGACAGTTCTCAGGGCAATTCTCCTGCATAACATACTACCATGTATATTAACATACTACATCATTAAGAATGTCATATCTCATTTCAAATTCTAGAAATTAAAATAGAAAGTAAAGAGCTATAATTGAAAGAGTCAGATGACTTCTCAAAAAAGAGAGACTTAATAAGAAATACTTACATTATTCCTTGATGAGGTTGATGCCGATAAATCCTCTGGAGATGAAAATACATGGCAAATGGGAATCCGCAAAGAGAAACTAAAAAAGGTCAGAAATTTTTAATTGCAAAAAAGGAAGGGATTATATTAAACTACCATGGTTGAAAGTAACTGCTTTTAAGAATGGAAATTTTCGTAATTAATGTGTGCATGGTAGTGAGAGATGGTTGACTCCATATGCTAGAACCATATAATATAGTCCATGCCTGTTTCAACCTGGTAGAAAACGTCTGCTGAGTTGCAAGCTGGATTATTTCAGGCTTGCGCACATTCCTTCTATTTTAGCATTGGAAAATTGGCTAACTTTTTCCATTGTCAGGGGATTCTTGAATATTTTTCTCTGCATATGGTATGCAGGATGACTATTTAAATTAAAAGGAATTGCGGAAGATTATTGATGATTGACAAAAGCAAAAATGCTTTTAAAGAGATTGTTGGCTCCAATCCTGGGTGTAAAAATTCCTAGAAGAAGAAAAACTCTGTTTGGTTGTGATTTTTACTTGAGAACCTATGATATATGTTATTTGATTTTTACTTGAAACATTGATTCTTTAAGCTTGTAAAGGATTGTCAGGATAATACTTTGATAGTTTGATGAAAGACAATCATAGCAATGATGACAATGACAAAGGTGAACATTCCAAAACTGCATAGGTTAAAAGTGGAGAAGTATAAGTAGAAACAGGAAAGCTAAGTGAATAGTTCACCTGGTTAATAATAGGGGAAGAACGATATGGCCCACATGAAGTTCCATCGGGTCGATATAGAGGAATATGTGTCAGCAATACTCTAGGAATTAATGCATCATCTACATGGAACAGAGTAGGATGATGAGAATTCCACTGCTAAGGTATACTTAAATAAAAATGGTCAGTACCACATACCCACTGACACATTTTTTACAAATTGCCAGGTGGACAAAGTCAGATTGCTTTGTGGATGCCCTGCAAAAGTCAAGACTCAAGTCCCTCAGCTGATTAATATAAATGTTAGGAAAGAAGTCAAAAATCTAGAAAGTGCAGGTAGTGTGCTAAAGCATCCAATCTCACATAAAATCAGAGAACATTTTACTAGTCAAATATGGACCACTGGCCTACTGTGTCTTCCAACTGGTTTAATGTTTTCAGGTCATCAGACAAACTCAACTGATCATTCATTGCAAAAACATTCTTAAAGAATTGGCAGATGGATACCATCAAGTGTTTGTGCATCAACAGCAATGAACTCAACCCCTGCAACAGTAAAGCGAAAATTTCTCGGTCCAAATTCTTTCTCATAGCGGCTGATCACCTGTACATGAAGAAGTCCAGATCAATAAACTCAAAATATAAACAATTTCAAACAACAAAATACCATGCACTTTAGTCTAACATTCCATGAGTTTGAGCCCATTGCCAGATTCCAGCTAGAACCACTTGCATCAAAAACATAATTAGGTGAATGACAAATACAAAAATTATGGTCCACATCCAGTGAATGGGTGGCAATCTGTTTAGCATCTGAAAGACTTGAGAAATAGTAATAGTATTAACGGGCTGTTTACTAGATATGTATCCATGAAGTAAAATAAATTTCCAGTGTTCAATTGAGCAGTCTAAAGACCTGTGGATGAAGAGAATGGAAACCTGCATAACCAATATCATGGTTTCCAACTAGATAATGCACTTTGATTTCTACACCATTCCCTTCTTGACTCGGACCAAAGATATGCTTGAAGCGGCTCAAAGATTCCTGCCACCTGTCAGGGAAATGGATGTGAAGGACTTGAACGTGTAGGCAATACCAGTTACAGTCAATTCCACAAAATTCTATAAAGCTAAATTGTGAAAGCTGAGACTGAAGGCATTCTGTGGAAAACAAGAAATGACTTCATTTGTAGTAGACATTAGACAAGCCTACATGTCTGAAGACTCTGAACCAAAGTTGTAAGAGTTATCGAAGATAAGAAGTTTGAAAAACATGAATCTGAACCAAAGACAACTCGTGGTCGCGCCTCCAATTGCAGCCGAAATGACTACATAATCTAGCCCTTAAAAAAAATCTGAACCAGGTAGGCGAGGAAATATAAATATAGTCCAAATAAATGGAAATTCCTTAGCCAAATCATATGTCTCTCAACAATTTCTTTAAACCTTTCCATAGTTTTTGGACCTTTTTTGTAATTACATCCATGCAACCAAAGAAGAAAAACAGTGTAAATGTGATAATCTATCGTGTGTTTGACATATTTTGACAAAGGTCTCAGAGCTTAAAATGAGAAAACTTGTTAAGAGAAAGGAAGATGCTAATATAACCAGAGAGATCTAGATTGCAAATAGAACTGTTACAGGAGCTTTCAAGCAAGCATTATGTAAAGAGTACAGATACAAGTTACAGGGGATATTTTATATCATGCCTTACTCGTCATCAGACAAAACAGGGCCTCCATCAAAATGGTCACCCAAAAAAAGAACCAAATCAGGTTTTAACGGCAATATTGACGAACGGAAGGATCTTGTCATGTACAGATCTGTGTAAAACTGTACAGCCTCCTGAGCACGAGACTTTGGAGCTAATCCAAGGGATGTCCTATCTGTAAGCTGTTTAAATGAAAAAAAATTTCTTAGAATAACAACTGAATTGAAATCAAGACAAGCAGCTCAATACAATGAAGAACCTGAGTTTCAAGTTTCAACAAAATGGAGAGCCCTTAAGCAAATAACTTCAGCACGAACAAGTTGTGTCAGTGAGAGCAGGAATTGAAACGTTGGAAGTCAAGTTCTTTTGGAATTGGAAGCATTTTCATACGAATCTCCTTTACAATTCTTTTGTTTATTTGCAGATAACTACAATCTAGAATGGAGAGGCGTAGCAACAGTAATATGTGGTAAAAGGTAGTTAAATTGCCTCTTGCTCATGTTATTTCTCTTCTACAAATTAAACGGTCTCTACACAACAATGGTTGGATCGCACTTTCCATGTTTCAGCATCTGGCTAATTCTAGATTCAAGCAAGGAACAAAGCATGAATACTCGATTGGGCAGGAACGAGCCAACGGGAAAGAACCAAATTTGTTGGGGCAAGCAGACACATTGATAGCAGCCAAAAACGTTTGTTTATTTTTTTTTTAAAAAAAAAAAGAAAAAAAAAGAAGCAAAGGAAGCAGCAAGAGCTTGTGACCTGTGGATCAGCAATAACAGCAATCTTCGCTTGATTGCCAGGACCTTGTTCACCAGTGTTAGACTGCGCAAACATGCAAAAAACAGGTTACTAGTGCTCAAGTACACCCTCCCAGTCCCAGCCACTGCTTCTAAAACAGAGAAGCAGAAACAAGCAGCGATTGGGGAAGGGCAACAACAGCCGCCGCCGCCGCCGCCACTAGATATGATCGTGAAACTGTCTCGATTTCCTTTTAGTTTTTTTCCCTTAACATCCATTCGCATTAGGTTGCTCAGCCTCCAAATTTCCAAGCCAATTCAATCGCGAAATGCCACAAGGCAAAGCACTAGATCGGGACGCATCTCTCATGACTACAAAAGACTGAAATCGGAGAGAAAGAGAGAGAGATACCGATGATATGGAGGAAGAAGGCCAAGAGCAGGACCAGCGCGGAATCCAAAAGGCGAGCATCTCGCCGTAGAGAAGGCTGATGGCCCAACCGCAGCAGAGGAAGATGGTCAACCTCGTGAGGCTCTGCATCTTTCTCCCGATTCGAAACTGGCGGACCCGCCAACAATTCCTCAAAATCGGGAGGGCTTCTCTTCGGTGTCTCTGTCTCCTTACTTTCGCTCGACTTCGATACAAAGTCTCCTGTGCGTTTACCTCATTGCTAAAATGGTGTGGCCCATACCTTTCCGTGATATTGCCGAACTGGTATCGACTGATCACAGCCGCCCAATCCACGCGCATGCTTTCATAGACGACGCGCATTTTTCTCCTTTCAATCGAGATTGCACTGGCATTGGCATGATAAACTATTCTCCTTGTCTTTCTCCGCTGTTCCTATGTTGCGTCTGGTACTCTGTGAAGACCTCGATCGAACAGTTCGCACCTGGCAGCCGTTCGCGTCCCGTTAGTCCCTACGCTGGCCAATCGTTCACAACCAATGAAAGCAAAAGATTTAATGCATTGGAGTAGCTATGAGCTCTCTACAGGATTCCTTTCCTCTAAAAATTATTTCATGAGTTTCTAATTTCTTTATGCTCATTTTTGCCAGTATTTGAAATATGATTTCTCTTCCTTAAATGTCTTTTTGCTTGAGCAAAGCTAGTTTACAAATCAAAGTTCTTAAGATTCATCCTGCACATCAGAAATTGAAGGATACTCCATTTACCCTCTATATATCAAAGGAGCTCTTGATGGGTAAGTTATAGTACGCGTAAGCATTTTTTTTTTTTTTTTCTATCAAGTTAGCATTGATGGTCTTTGGAAGGTGTGCTGCTGGGCTTTTTACTTGCATGCAACCAAAATATGGACCAACATGTGGATCTTTAGACCATTCACTTGTTATGCTTTCACTAAGTTGCCATAAATCACTTTCGGTCACACACTTGCAGATTCATCCATGGCCCCTGTTAATTAGGCTATTCTGGTAAGGCATGCTGGAGTTTGAGAGCTCTAAAATGCTGAACTTGTGGTATTTGGTCATCCCCCTGCATTTGGATTATTTTCAAATCGACTGTGATCCAATTGGAATTTACGCTTGCCATATTCTACCAATCTATATGACTGACAGTTATTGCCAATAAATGGACCTCTAAATGTGAAATGAGCATGGTGTCCATTTCATGTCACCTTGTTTTGGTCTTCTTTAGTTTTTTGGCTCAAAAAGTTTATATGGATACATTTTGCAAAGGGGGACCTCCAACTGAGTGCCATCAGGAATCAAAATCAACAATAATCGGACATTATTACTAGCAAAGCCATCATCAGTTGATTCTTGATTGTTGCCATATATGTACAACTGTTACCATCCAGGAGAAAGAACTAACCCCATTTTATATTTTTACAGTGTATACTCGCAAACGATTTGATTCAAAGTATTAGAGATGTTAGTGTGATAGGATCAAGGAGTGTTGTGCTGCCGCAGGGCTCTTTTTAAATGTGAGGAGTACAATTTTTGGAGATGTAGGCATTGAAATATCTGTGAACTGCAGCAGCCAAGTAATGGTTGACAGCAATCTTTGCCTGGAAAAACTAGTGCAGGTGAACAGGCCTATGTGTTGTGCAGCCAACTGACCACGTCCTTGATTGTAGGCCTTCTGAAAGGGTCATGATCGACACACGTGCATGCAACGTCAAGAACCTTCAGGAGCTGGTCTTCAAAACCTTTTTCCCTTAATGAAGGATCAAAAACTTGGTCTTGCTTGCCCTGACTTTTCATCTGCTTCACCCATCCAACCAGGTCTCTTGACATCTTTGGTTTGGAAACATCAATGGGCCTCCTCCCTGTAAGCAGCTCTAGCATTAGTACCCCAAAACTGTACACATCTCCTCTTAAGGTGGCCACCCATGCTTGCCCATATTCCGGTGGGATGTAGCCTAGAGTCCCTACCAGCTGTGTAGTCACATGTGTATTATAAGGTAGTATCAATCTTGACAGGCCAAAATCTGCAACATGTGCTTCAAAATCTGCATCAAGAAGGATGTTACTAGATTTGATGTCACGATGAACAATGTGGGGCTCACAGACTTGGTGCATGTAACAAAGTCCTCTGCTTGCTCCTTGCACAATCTTCAGCCTGGTAGGCCAATCTAGTCTGGACCTGCCATCAACCTTCTCATGTAACCAGTAGTCCAAACTCCCATTCTCCATGTAGGCATATATCAGCAGCCGGAAGTTCTTGTGCATGCTGTAACCTTGCAGAGATACCAAGTTCTGATGTTGAGCTCTGGACAACACTTCAACTTCTGCCTGGAACTCTCTTTCCATCATTCCCAAATCCCCAGAAAGTCTCTTGATGGCCAATTTGTTGCCATCAGCTAAGGTAGCTTTGTAGACGAGCCCAAAGCCACCACAACCGATGATGTTGGCCTGGTCAAAATTGTTTGTAGCATTCATGATATCAGAGATTGTCAGATCCTTGTCACATGCAGTTTCAATGTTAGCCGGAAACAACATCACTAATTGGGAGTCGATGTTATCATGTGCAGGAATGGAGTTGCTTGAGGAGAAGGTATTATCAAAACTGAAATCCATCTTATTTCCATCTTCATCCACATCACCTCCTCCAGGGTTCACCCTTCTGTTAGACAAGAGCATCCACACAGCTGTGATTGTGGCTACAATAAACCCAGCTCCAAAACAGATGCTGAGAATAACTCCTATAAAGAGGAGTTTCTTATTGCCATGGTATTTGGCTGGAGAAGGCAGGGGATGCTGGTTGTCGCAAGCTCGCATCAGAAGCAGACCACAGAGTCCAGGATTTCCTTCGAAACTGGAATTAGGAAAGGTATCGAATTGCCCTCCTGCAGGAATTGGCCCTTCCAGGTCATTGCCAGCAACACTAAACAGAGCCAAGAAATGGAGATTCTTCAGCGAGGGAGGGATAGTGCCTGAGAGACTGTTATGTGAAAGATCCAGCCTTTCCAAGTTGGTTAGATTGGAGAGCTTATCAGGAATCTCACCAGAGAAGTTGTTGTAGCTGAGATCAAGCACAAGAAGAACCTGCAAGTGACCTATTTCTGGAGGAATGACTCCATGAAGGCTGTTGTTTTTAAGGTATATTGCAGGGGGCAAGTCTGATAATTGGTTATACTGCAAACTGGATGCATTGCGGTGAGGCTTGACAAAGACGGGCAGCTCCAGATTGCTTGGATTCAACTGAGCCGCAGTCTGTTGGGAGGCCAGGGTCGGCAAGCTCATTAATTCCAGTGGCAATTCACCTGAAAGAAGATTGCTAGATAAATCCACATAGAAAAGTTTCGGCAGGGAGCCCAGCCAGCTTGGAATTGAACCCGCCAGACGATTAAGTGAAAGATCCAAAACCTCTAGCTTCCTTAGGCTGGCTAACCACGTGGGAATGCCGCCTGTGAGCTGGCAATCTGCCAGGCTAAGAGCCTTGAGGTTATGTAATCCTTCTGAATCAACATCAGGATAATCAGGAATAGTCTCCCCAAAGAAGTTTTTTGACAGAAGCACAGCAGTGAGGTTCCTGCAGCCTGCCAATATCTGAAGAGTACTTCTGATGTTTCTAAACCAATTGTCAGAAAGTGAGAGATATGACAGGGACTGAAGATATTGCATGTCAGGATGGATCTCACCCTCAAGACGGTTCTTTGCCAATCGCAGTGCAGTCAGTGATCTGCAGTGGTAGAGGCTGAGTGGCAGGATGCCATCGAAAAAGTTGTTTCCGAGGTCGAGCGTTGTCAGTTGTGCAAGGCTGGAGAAGTTGACAGTAGAGAGTTCTCCATTCAAGAAGTTACCCCTCAGGTTAAGAGATTTGAGGTTGGTGCAGTTGGTCAGAGATGGAGGCAGAGAACCACTCAGGTTGTTGGAAAAGAGAAGCAGCTGCTCCAAGTTTGCTAGCCTCCCAATGGCCCACGGGAGTTCGCCACTGAATTCATTGTTGTTGAGTTCAAGAACTGTTAGATTGGTGAGCTGAACCAGCTGCCCACCATCTAGGCTTCCTGAGAGACTGTTGAAAGGTAAGGATATGCATTGCAAACTGGCTGCATTGAAGAGGTCTGCTGGAAGCTGGCCTGACAAGTGGTTAAAACCTGCCCGAAAAACTTCCAGCTTAGGACAAGCACCAAATCCAGGAGGGATGTTGCCATTGAACTTGTTGGAGGAGAAATCCAAAAGGTTGACAGAGCTGCTGTTGGAATTGGAGCAGATTGAGGGAAGGGGACCCGAAAACCCGTTATTGCTGGCATTCAATGCTGTGAGACTGGGAGAAAGGTTGATAGCTGGGAATGTTCCAGTAAGGGAATTGCTGGACACGTTGATTATTTGCAGGTTGAGCTTGGTCCGGTTGTTAGGCGAAGATGCGGAGAATTGACCTGAAAACCTGTTGAAGCTCAAATCCAGGATTTGGAGATGAGGGTGGGATAGCAATCCTGCAGGGATGGCGCCGGTCAGAGAATTGAGGGAGAGGTTAAGTTGGGAAAGGCTGGCAAGGTGAGTGAGGGAGGAAGAAATGAAGCCTTGGAGCCCTCTATGCGGAAGCCACAGTTGCGTAACAGAGCCGTTGATGTCACAGGTAACCCCTTCCCAGGTGCAGCAATCAGCAGACGCAGTGCTTCCATTGGAAGAAGGCCAATTCAAGGGGGCCGAGGAAGAAACATCCAGGCGAAAGGAGACGAGGGAATCTCTGTCGACTTCAGTGCAGGCATGGTGATAAGATATGAAAGAAAGGAAGAGAAGGAGATGGAGACCGAGAAATGGACAACGTCTACAGAAGCTGCAGCTGCTGAAATTCTTTGGAAGCTGAGGACTGGGCTGGAACATTGCTTTCTGGTGATCGTCAGACAGTTGGATGAATACTTAAACTGAACAGAGAGCAGTAGCAGAAGCAGCTGACAACGATGGCAGAGACTTGCAACTGAGAAAAGTAGTTTGTTCTTTACACTCAGGCCACAAGTTCTACATACAGAAATATTCAATTCCAGCGCATCTCTCTGCCTTCATACATGGTACAGAAGGCATATAGGTAAGGAGGAGATGTTGACGTGAGGAAAAAAAATATAGGAAGGTGGGGAGTTTGAATTCTGATTTCTCAAAGGGGTGGCGTTTACTTTGGGGGGTGGATGGTGCCAAGAGGTTGAGTCCATTTATATTAACTAATAAATTAATAGAGGTATTACCGCGTAATCCACCTTTATCAGGCTGTTAGGACTTAGGAGAGAGATCAATAGGCACATATGCATGTGGCATGCCCGCTGCAACTGCTACAGTAAGGCTCTTGCCTCAGCTCAACATATGTAGATATTCTGTGCTTTGGGCTCATCAGATCCTATCGGCAGGCAGAGTTCCCAAGGTTTTATCCTTCTAAGCTTAGATGTTAAAAGGGTTAGAAGGTAACATGGATAAAATTATGTGAACTTGTAATGATTCGATTTCTGATCTGCGTGTGTAATGATTCAATACCTGCCGTAAGCGAAGAGGCTTTCATGCTAACTCTTGGTTTTTCTTTTCTTCCTCTTCTTTTTTTTTTTTTTTTTTTGATTTTAAAAAAGCACATTGGGCTAAGGTTAGTGCATTACAACTAGCCTCTTGTACATGGGATGTGGGGGAGGAAAATGGAACTGATCAGAGGAACATGGCTTACATACAGAGAAATGAATGGGGTCCTTGTCCCTTACTGGTTTGTTGGGTCCTTGTCTCTGTTCTATTACCTGGTATTTCTTGAAAAGTTTATATTTTCCTGCTGCTTTTTTTCTCTTCTGCCATTGACTTGAAAATTTTCAAGCGCATGAAAAAAGAAAAGAAGAAAATTTTGATAATTTGCCAGCTGATCTTAGGCATTAAGGGTGTGTTTGATTGGGGTAAAATTTTTGACTAAAAGTTTTTAGGATAGTAGTTGTCAAATTAATTGAAAATGATATGATATAACAGAGGTAATAATGAGGAGTAAAGAAAATAAAATTAAAATAGATAGGTTAGTTATATGGGTAGTTGTGTAGAAATGATTGAAAAGTAGAATAGTTTGTATAGGAAAATGTAAAAAAATAATTACAAAATAAAATAGTTATGAAAAGTGAAAAGTTTTGATTGATATTTTTCTGCTCCAAACAAACACACCCTGAAATTCCTACCTTACGTGGGTCATACTTTCTACTCCCAATATAGATGGCCTTGGGAAAAAAGAATTTTCTTTCACGGTTTTCTCCCGAGGAAGTATTGCAGACTCGCAGTGCTATTTGTAATGAATAAGGGAAGGGGATTAAATTCGGATTATGTAATTAACTCGAGGCATGCCAAGCATTTTATTTGCATGCCTAGTACTCTATCCGACCATCAAGCTCAGCCAGAGGATTGTGGCCGGCGACACCGTTCCATGGAATCCTGCTCTTCTGTTCTAAGATATCCGCATTTCCTTTTTTTTTTTTTTTTTTTTTTTGTATATTTTGGGTCGGTATGGTCAAATCTTGGTGAGTTTAGTTGTTTTATTCCAATTATAATATTTTTAATAAAATCCCAATCGACCGCCATAATTATTTCTTCATTTAATTATTTGAGTTGTTTTATTCCAATTATAATATTTTTAATGAAATCCCAATTGACCATCATACTTATTTCTTCATTTAATTATTTTAAAGTGTTTCACTTATGGTGAACCGAACCAGTTCTATATCGTCTACATTGATGATGATGTGATATCTACTTTGCCTATTGCATTTAGAATAATTTATTTAGCTATAAAACTGAGTTTTAACCAAATCGAAGATGTGCATAAACCTCATTTGATAAATGTGCAAAATCAAAGTAATAAAATTATTTGATTTGTAAGTTTAGAAAAATTATTTGATTTGGATATCAATTTCAGAGGATAATCCAATTTCTAAATTGTCTAAACCTTTTTTGTGTGGATAAATAATTTTATAAATTATTACAACATTTTTAATCCAATATCTAAAACATTTTTGCCACAAAAATTTTATTTAGTAATATAAATATTGCTAAAAAACTAAATTTTAGTGACAATAATACGATGGATGTCACAAAAAGTAATTTTTTAGTAATAAATTCTGGGTGTAGTTAACCTCAATGTACTTAGATATAAAAATTTATTTTTATAAAATTTTTATAAAATTATTAATCTAAGTGTTTTTAACACACAAATTACGAAAATGCAACTATTTTTTAAAAATTCAAAAAACTATTTACAAATTTCAAACAATAAAAAATGAGTTGAATACACTCGGATGCACCGAGGCTAAGTGGATCGGTGTGCGCTGTATCAGAATCCTAAATTCAAAAATGGGAAAAATTTGTAGTGACTTATAGTGCCATTATATGTAAATTAATACAGATAGTAATAGCGACCAACGCCTGTGGCGTCTTGGTTAGCATACCGGGCACAAATGCCTAAGTCCTAGTGACAACTTTCGTCCCAGGTCGTTAAAAAATTAAAAAAAATACATATAATAACATATTTTTGTAGCATGTTTTAAAACTCAATTGAAAATCTACTTTAGGTTGTGTTATTTTTTTAAAAAAAGGATTGAAAATCTATTTTAACTTGTGTTAATTTTTTTTTAAAAAAATTACATTTCTTACAAAGGAGCCAACTGCTTCACCTAGGATTTGAAACTGAGGCACAACTCCATCACTTAACTATACCCTAATTCACTAGGCTATGATAGTTAATTGAGTTAATTTTGTAAAACTTGTTAAGTTAGAAGTTTTACTTTGTAAATATTTAATATGGAAATTCAAATTCATAATTAAGGAAAATTTCACATATATCTATGAATTTTACCCATAACTTTATCTATACATATGAACATAATATATCAACCTATTTTACTTAAAATTCAACTTGTGTCCATGTCACTAGGGATCAGTTAAATGGGTCATTAGTCCCTGGTAAAATGATAAATATACCTAAGCTTTAATATAATTTGGGATTAGTTTGCTCAAAGTTAAATATTTATGTTAAGATAAGATATGATTTTGTAGTTGTATAATTATTAAAAATTCATTAGAACATAAAATTTTATCTATAAAAATCATAATGAGGGATTGACATATTCATCATTTCATAGGAGGTTAATAGTCTTTTTAATATAATCCTTAATGATATGAGTATAATTGAAATTTTAGGTAAAATAAATGGGTATATTTGAAAATTTTGGAAGTTCGTGGGTAGAAATGAAATTATGGGTAAAATTCATAAGTATATGTTTTATCCTTTATAATTATGATAAGTTACGGGCTGTATTTTATAAATATTCCGATATAAAAGCACAAGCGAAGATATTAATGTCTAATAATCTTTACTAATTAAATATAAACAGTTTTCAGCAGGCACCATCATCCGCTTTTTATGATTCCAATTTAGTGGCTCACCTTAGCTTGTAACAATAATATCATATAAATGCCAAATATGTTAATGTCCTTATATCTCATTGGTCAGCTTCTTACTCCTTTTGGGTTTGGGAGAGCAAATCACACTTGAAAAAAGAAATAATAACGATAATGTAAGAGAAGAAGTGAATTGAATTAAAATAATTAATGGGAACGGTGGGAATCATTACTTTAAAATTTGAAAGGAATCTCTTAAGAACTATGCCAGTGATTTTGTTTTAAAATGTATGTTTAGCCAAGAATTCAATCGTATTAATATAAGCTATAGTGTCGATACCTTGCTGACCAGGTGGTTGACACGTGTAAGAGGTTTGCAACTATCTAGCCTGGCATTGGTATATAGCAATACGCGCCAACAAAGGAAAAACATCAATTGGCAATTTACTGCAAAGAAACTTTCACTTAACTCAGTTCGCTTGGATTGTTATCCGCAACTAACACAAAAAATATAAGTAATAATGAGATGTGTTTGTTTGGGGCAAAAAAATGTCAATAAAAAATTTTCAATCCAAAACTTTTCATTTTCCATAACTACTGTATTTTTTTAATTATTTTTCATATTTTCCTATACAAACTACTCTACTTTTCAATCATTTCTACACAACTATCCATACAACTAATTTATCTATTTTAACGTTATTCTCTTTACTCCTCAAATCCCTATTATATCACATTATTTTCTATCAATTTGACAATTTTTATATTAAAAATCTTTTCATCAAAAGTTTTACCCATCAAAATAGGACACGTCATGCCTTCAAATTTTGGGAATACGCAAGTGCAATTCGTATATTTCTCCTTTTTTTTTTTTCTTTTTGGCATGTTTCCTTTTCCCTTGTCAAACGTACTAACGTAACAGTTCTTTTGGCAGATTCGCGTCCGCCTACCAAACGAGCCGGCATGAACGACGCATGCGTCATCAAGAAATCAGGGCCATTTGGTAGTGGGTCATACATGTGCATCGAACTTACTTAGAAGGAGGGGCTATCATATATATATATATATATATTTATATTTTAACCGTCCATTATATTAATTTATCATCCTATAAATAAAGTGCAGCGTCTCAGGCTCTGCTTGCCTCTACATGATCACCAACTCAACTATCCGTCTATGAATTTCTGGCCGTTTCGTGTATTAAAAGGGACATGATTGTATGAAAAGCTTAGCTTCTTGCTCACTCGAAGCTGCCTTTTTTAGCCCTTAGTAGGCCAGTTGAAATTTTTGTCCTAATCTTCTTTTTTTTTTTTTTTTTTTTTTGCTTGCTCGTGTCTGTCGCGCATTGAGTGGACTTCTCCTTCGCACTTAACATGCAATAATAATTTTTATGTATATTTATTTAGTAATCCTCAATTCCGCATCTCATGTTCCATTGTCACTTCTTTCCTCTCATTGATCTGTGGATGAAAAATCCCACCTTCCTCGAAGCTGCTCTAATCTTCTAATTAATCTTTTAATAATTGCAAATTACTTGCGGTGATTGATCAAATGAAAATTTCTAGTGCTCATTTTCTATATGTGCAGCAGAAGTCAATAATAGCCGGTACCTGTTTTTGCAGCTGGAGAAACTTCCCTGCAGTATCGTTCGAGCGCTCGAACGTTTCAGATTCTGCGCATGATATGTCACTGGTCACGTTTTTGAATTTTTTTTTAAAAATATTTCATTAATTATTAATCTATTTAAATTTTAAATTTTTTTTCCCTTCTGTATTCCTTTTAAAAATTAAAACGGGAAATGAGATTTTCTTACACACGCGCCAGTATTTTCGAACGAATAAAATTCGGAAACTATTGCACTTTTTTCAGATTTTATTTACGGAACCAAATCCTCTTAAATTCTCTTATAAAAAAAATCCTCTTAAATTCAAAGGAATCTCTTGTTTTAATAATTTAATGAATTAATTTTTGATATTCAAACCATTTATTATGGAGGCCACCTAAGAGCGACTGAAGTTGCATGTCGTGTAACTCAGTTTTAAAATGACAAAAATATATTTTCAAACAAATAAAGTTATAAAATACGATATACATTTAACATATAAAATTATTTTTAAAATATTTCTCATATTAAATAGATTTATTTAATACAAGAAATATTTTCAAATAATTTTTGTATTTTGAGATTTTTTCTTATATTTTATATTTTATATATTTAAGAGATATTTTCATTATTTTAAATCCTAAGTGCTATTTTTTCAATTTCAGGCAAACTTTGCAGGCATAAATATATATTTTTACAAAAGTCTGATAGGCCTACAATTTCAATTAAGCTTTGTAGGCATAGATGCAAAACCTCTTTATTATATTTTAAGATGTTTGTTTAGATAACATTATTTTTATTACATCACTTAATAAATAAAAGTTTTGATGTGTTACTAAATTAGATTACTTTAAAATAAATATTTAAAATATTTTTTGATGCATATTCACATTTTACAATCATCTCAACTTGATATTACAATCAAGCCTGATACATTCTTATAATTTTCTAACAATATTTTACAAACATGTACCAATATTTAAAATTTTTATCAACTGGTGGACGTTACTACATATGGGGAGAATAATGTCACTAACTAATAGTGTTGCAACACCATGCAAATTCAGCTACTGCATGTTGAACCGAAGACGCCTAGCGTAATGGGGCAAGCTTCCTAGCAGTTGCAACATTTTAAATATTTATTTCAAAGGTTTGGTGATTTTCAAATTAACCGCTTAAGCTTGTTAAAATGATTATTTTTTAATGTTTATGATGCTTTGGGCAATAATAAAAAATTTTCCGCCCAAAATTTTTTCTACTTTTGTCATTTTTACTAATTTTTTCATATTTTTCTATATAATTATCCTAGTTTTAATTATTTTTACGCATCTTTTTATATAATTATCCTATTTATTTTAACTTTATTCACTTTACTCTATATCATTACCTTTATCATATTACATATTTCTCATTTTTCACCGTTTCACTTACTAAACACACCCTTTAAAATTGATATGAATAGTAAATGACAATTTTTTTTGAAAAATATGTGCTTTTTATCCTCCAAACTCCAACCTTATGTTCTAGTAAGAATTGGACCTACACTAACTAGGTGGTGGCCCTGTTGGTGGAAATATTGGCATAGTTGCTTAGACGTCTCATATTCAATTCTGTCTGAATGTAGTTACAGGGGTAATTATATTGTTATCCACCATAAGTGTGTGAGGGTATTTATAGGATGTCCCTCAATGATAAAGATTATGCATGGGCTTGATTTGTGATATCAGAATATGACAGTATATATAATACCAATAAAAAAATTCGACTTACATTGTCACTTGCGTCAAAATGTCAATTGACTCTATGTGACGGTGTATGTAAATGAGTAATTTCTCCGTCCATTCTGCAATGTTCGCTGTTAGAGAGTTGGCTTTCAGCTTCATAAATTTTGCAAACTTATATATCTGTTGATGATGAGTTCTACATAATTTCTTTTGGGCATTTCCTATAATTTAATAAAAGGTATGTTTGGAAATATATAAAAAATATAAGTTAAAATTTTTCACTCTCCATAACTACCTTATTTTTTAATCATTTCTTCATATTTTCCTATATAACTACCCTACTTTTCAATCATTTATATACAATTACCTACATAACTAACCTATCTATTTTAACTTTATCCTATTTACTTTTCATCAGTACTCTTATCATATCACGTCATTTTACAACTTTTACTTTCTAAAATTTTTTATCAAAAGTTTTATCCATACCCAAACACACCCAAAATATATCTAAATTTTTTTAAAATCTTTTCATCATAAATGACTAGCAAATTCTCCATCATGTAATAAAAAATTAAATACTTCTATGCAATCTATATCATTAAAGTACTCCATATGCTATTTTGGCTAATTTTGATATTTAAATCAAATCTAATTTACTCATTTTATTTAAAATAATTTTTTTATCATAGATGTTTGGAAGAAAGTTTTTAGTGGGCTATATCTTATTTATAATCACACATAAAATATGAAATCACTTACATCCATTCATAAATTTATCTAAATATAGAATCATTTATTTATATAGTGAGAATGTCTTAGATAGTATAAATATTCAATTAATAGTTTTGAAAAAGATATAAATTAAATATTTTATCAAGTTGGTTTTATATTTTGATGAATTCAACAAATGAGACAACAAAAATACTTGAGGTAGTTTTAACTTGTCGTAACAGTTAAATAAATAATCTTGAATGCAATGGGCTAATTAGATTTTATTTTAACCATTAAAGGGGGTAAAATGCGACAACAGCATTAAAATCTTCTATGGTGTCAGCACCATAGAAGTAAATTTCAATAAAAATACATATAGACAATCATTTTTTAAATCATTTTTACTAATTTTATATTTTATAAACTAAAACTAATAAAACGGAAACATTAAAAAATAAATTTCTTCATATATTTATAAAATAATAGAGAATTTGCTAGTAATTTAAAGTGAATAAATTAAGAACTTTTACTAACATACATAACTAAATATATATTTTTGTCAAAAGAGCGTTGCCCATTTCGTCACGGGTTAAAAGTATGTTAGGAGCTTATTATCTTCCCTGTTATATTTGGGAGATTGTTGTCTCCCTTTAGAAAAAAAAAAAAAAAAAAAAAATGTAAGAATTGGCTAAGGGCTTTGAATATAATATGATGTAAATATTCACTAATAAAAAAAATCTAAACATATATTTTTTTAAAGTCAATGACAAGATTGAACTCCATCATTTAATCCATTGAGACATTAAACCAGCAATATCCCTTGGATCGCTCGGAATGTGTGATACAGGATGTTGATGTGTTACAACTTTCTGAAGCCGGTCACTTCTTAAGCTTATCCAATTAAAGATAAATAGATCACAAAATTGGAAATATTGAAAGATATGAAGAATATATCAACCCAACTGGAATATGAATATATAATATAATTGGATCATATCTTTTCTGTTAATAGTAAACATAATAATTGGATTAATTTCTCTGTTAATCATCAACGTATATGAGCTTCACCTTAAAATATTTCACAAAGGGTTGTTAAGAAACGATTCTATAACCCATACATATATATACGTATATGTATATATATTGAGAAGAGTCTTGTTAAAGATCATTAAATTACTTGAATTTCCGAAGAACATAATTCAAAAACAATTAAAGCAAGGATATAGGAAACGCTTGAAAAATGTTGATGAATCATCAAAGACTAATCTATTTTGTAATTAAATATTCTCAGAGGGCTACTCTACCCATTAATTGTAAACCAATAACCAAAAACAAAATGTCAAACCACTTTTCTTTGAATAGATTTCAACCACTTAGTTACACCAAAATGCTAGAAAATTTTGAAATTGTTTCAGCTCCTCATGATCCCACCTCTCAATATATAACAGCAATTTCCAGCTCACCTGTATATTTTTAAATCTCATCTCATGAATGGAAACAAAATAGGAAAAAAGAAAAGAGCCGGCACATATGTGCCCAATGTTCGTTGGAAATATAAAGTGGCCTAATGGATGTTCCACCCAATAGGCCAGTATGCCAATAGCCAATAGGTTTGCTGCATATGCACGGAAGCTAAGCTGGCATGGCTGTGGCTGCTTTCATCATATGCCATTCCAGTATATACGTTTCAGCCCAGGCGGGCTCCTGGTGCTCTCTGCCTTCAATACAAATGAGCACATCCCCCATAATCCCACAAGTCTTGGTCGTAGTGGTGGTGGTGGTGGGTTTTAGTATAATGATAACACCTTGGATAATAAATCACCCCAAGTAAACAATCCTATCATCAACATTATAAAAATGTAGTGGCAGACGCACTCTGAAAGATGAGGAGAAGATAGTGGTGGCTGCCATGCATTGTCTGAAAGGCAGAGCATAAGCTGAGCCCACAAGCACATTCCATGTTCATATGTGGCCATGATCATGCGTGTCAACTAGGCAATATAAGTGCACCAGTGGGCCCAAAACGACTTTTGCACTAATACACGTTGAGACAAAGTGGAAAAGATCTCATGGATTTGTTGACATCTTGTTAAATGCGTGTGGCCTTTGAATTATGTGCCAGCATATACATATCTATCTATCTATATATATACACACACATATATATATGAGATCCGATCCTGTGCAATCGGACTGCACCGTAATTACGGTGCAGTCCGCTGTAAAATAGACCCCACATATATTAGATTGTAATGAAACTTTATACACTCATTTATCCATATATAAATCATACTTTAGACGGTTTAGATATTGAAAAAACCACTTTAAACTTGATATTTACATTAAACTATTTTATTACGTTGATTTTGCACCATTTTAATACAGGGACTACACACATGTTGGATTTGGATGAAAATTGGTATGCTAATAAAGTGAACAATTCTAAATACAATGGGTGAGGTGGATTTTTTATTTATGATCAAGTGGGGCCCACAGTGCAGCATGCACTGGATTATTTCCCATATATATATCTTGATAAGGTTTTTCAGGTATTTTCCTTGATTCTCTTGAGCATGACGTTGACTTGGTGGGTGTCCTTCCTACCCATGTGTAAAGGAAAACGCACGCGAGTAGTTTTTTTTTTGTTTTTGTTTTGGGCAATTAATCTGTGCACATATACGTACACATATATATAGGAGGAAGAGGTCAGTGGACGACTTATCCGCGCAGAATTAAAAATTCGCAGGGATTCTCGTCTTCTCATACTTTTCAGACGTATGTGGTGGCTCTGACAGCCCACAGATAATTCGCTCACTAAAACAACAGATGCCACAAAAGAGTGGTGCAAGCTGTATCACCAAGGCAGTAGTTCAGATTCACAAAAGACTCCCCACTAGTGCTAATTAAGAAAAGAAATGTTCAAATTGTTGTGATGATTTTGGGCTGTTTGTATAGCTAATATAATCAGCTTTCTTTAAAATTGAGTCTTATTTCAATGCCTAAATAACTATTGAAGCCCCATGCTTATAAAAACTTACTTTTTTTTTTCCAATTTGGGCTCATACAAGATCTTTTTTACCTATAAAATTTTTTCCAATTTGGGCTCATACAAGATCTTTTTTACCTATAAAATTTTTAAAATAAAAATATAAAATTCGGACAGTAAAAAAGATATTATTAAGTCCCTGTGTCCTCGAAAAGTAAAAAAGATAAAAATTTGGTCAATAAAAATATATTACCTAAGCCCCTACATCCTCGAGAAAAAATCGAAATCAAAATAAAAAAGGCAAAACTATCGCAAACATTAGCTTCAAATTGAGAGGACCTCGTTTTCTGTCATCCATTCATATATCAATCGATTACTTACAAAACGTGAGGCCCAAACTTTCATCATTTAATAGTGATTCTTGTGCCACATCACATGCATGTTGTGGAGTGCAACCAGACTCGTCTCGTGGGGCTGCTGCCAAAAGAGGAAGTCACGAACAAGTACAAAAGTCATGATATTTCCACCTCCAGCTCCGGTCAAGATATTGGTTGGAATCCATTTTTTGTACGACGAAGTTCATAGATTGAGGGCCGCGTGTGATGACCATGCATGGATTGATGCAGCCCTGGATTCCCGGGTGCCTTAAAAAGTCAATTAGTTATACGCATGATGTAATCCGCCGGCTACAATGTCACCATACGGCGGTCTACGAACAGCCGTGCATGATAATTCCGATTTATTCTTTTTTTTTTTTTTGGACAAGTAGGGAAAGGGAACTAAAAAAAAAAAAAAAAAAAAAGTTGCTAGGTCAAGAATGAAAGCATGGTCACATGGCTGATTCGTAAATTCGATTTTTTTATTTCATCGCTAAAAGGGAATATTGACAACTTATTCGGACCCCACATAAAGTAGAAAAATATTTAAATAGTTATTCTTAAATGATATTGGCTAATATATTTATTGTGTTCTTTAAATATCAATATGTGTATTTTAAATCAAAGTAATTATTTTTTATTTGTAATGTAAATAAGTGTGACATATTTAAACTAAAGCTCATATGTATTACTTACATGGAACCTGATCTTATACAGCTAGCCGTGGTTTAGCGGCCAGCTGAAAAAGCTTCTTTAATTTTTTTAAAATTTTCATACATATGTAAGTCCCATTTAGATTTGGTGAACAAACCCACAGCCTTAAGCTTCAAAGGTGCATCCGTCCAGACAAACTAGACATGGGCGATGATGTGTGTAAAGTATCATGAGTAGGCAGTTTCAAAGTATTGGATAGAGGCAGTGACATTATTACCTCACCTTTAGTTTTTACAGTATACTTTTGTTAAGTATTTGGTCATTTAAGATGAGTAATATGACAAAACAGTTGACAGTATAAGGCCAATACGCTACTTATATTTTCTTGAATAAAAAACCATTTTTGTAACTATTTCTATTATACACATAGTTTTTTGCAAATTTTCTTTATACTTATAATATTTCACCGTAAATTTCAATTTCATATCCTAGCGATCAATGTTGTACAAACAGTTGTTATTTACGTTACTAAAAAGACAATTTCATCTATCCAACAAGTTCCTATTGAAATAATTCAGCCCGAATGTACATTTTTTTATGATTGTGAATTGTCAATTTGTGGTATCAAATGATTCGAGTGGACTTATTCCAAGATAAAATTGTTTTAATTAGAAAAATTTTAAATGAGCAAAATAGTCTTTTTTTAGTAGCATAAATAATGACCGAGTTAATATGAAAATTTACAATGAAATGTTAAAGGGACGGAGAGATTTGCAAAAAATTATCGGTACGTTATTATAATGAGAATTTTCACTTAAATTAATTGCAATTTAGATGATGTGTCCCTTGAGCTTTCCATTGCCGCGTGAACTGATTTTCCGTTCTAGCTAGCATATATATACTGCCTGCATCAAAAGCCTACTGCCATTAGATTACTCACCAAGGGACAAGCACGACGTAGGAAGCCAGCAGCTCTAGGCATGGCATTTTGGGTCCTTTTCAATTTTCAATAGCTAGCCCAACGACTAATGGGTTGCTGATTACGGGGAAAAAATTATATACATACAGCAGCCATGGCCTTGAATATTCTTGCTAATTCAGTTCAAAAGGTTTGGCAAATGGTCGCATTCAATGCAAAATAGTCAGCAGTAACTAGGCTAGCTTGCGATAATCCAAATACAATTTATTGGTCTTCTCTTGCTGATGGATGCCCCAGTGTTTATCTACGACATAGAAGCAACGCATGCAGCCTAGCTGGCACGACTTTATTATAAAATTGGGAAGACGAAGCTTCCTTTTTTAATATTGCAGTTGGGACTTGGAGTTTATTCCAAGCTTTCCGAAAGAAGAGGCGACTAACGTACGTACACGAGAAACGTTCACCACCCAACCACAATTGTCAAAATTCTGGGTGATATGCGAAAGCGGGTCAATTTTGGGTGGGCGACAATGAAGATTTTTGGACGACACACGCGATGGGTTGTTGCTATTCTTGGGTTAGCAACGGAGACGGCCGGCTAGAAATTTCGAAAATATCACAGTGCACATATCTTTGAAAGAAAATGAATCACGCAGAGAGTATGTTAGAAAGGTGCAACAGATCTAGGATGGCGTGATATAAAAAATAGTTTTTAATGAAAAAGATAGAAAAATAAATATATAATTTCAACCAGGATAAATCGAAGGTCATGGCAATGTTTGAAATTCTTTTTTCAAATCTTACACCACCCTAAAGGCCGGCCAGGTAGCAGCAGCAGCAGCCGCCGCTTCCAAATTGTTGAAGGGCTAAAGGTAGGATGCTGATTCAAAGAACATTGTCACTTGTCATACTCGAGACATCCAGAATATCCCCTGAATAGACATGATGGTAGCTATTAGAGGGAGGAGTTGATAGTGGGTAGGGAGGAAAAGGTTGAAGCCGATAAAAGCTATATTTTTTTTAATTGAAGTATATTTACAATCTATCTCAATACATACTGATAAAAACTATGTTGGGCTTGAATATATGTTGACGCCATTACCACGGCTGATACTGATTTGCTGTCAGGGGTATTGCCAGTTGCCGTCGTGAAAAATCGTCAAGGAAGATTGTGACAGGCCCATTTGCCACCTTCTAATACATGGTGCAAAATAGGACTAGCCCAAGTCCAATAACATCTCATTCTATTCAATAGGATGATCTTCTAACATGCCCTTATGTTCATCTGTTCCTTACTCCCAATATCAGGGCATTTAAGACCTCCCGCTTTCCAATTCAAGGAGATGAGACGGATAGGTAATTAAAGGACAAGCGTGAATTTTCTGGCCCATCCCTGATCTGATTCAGTGTAGAGAGATTAATGAAAGCATTGAATATGGAATGGATATGGGGATATGGAGTTGGCCATTAATGCCCAACCCCACTTGGCCATGAGCAAGCAACATCAGTTGTGCATGTCATTCATGTCGCATAAAAATAAAATCAGGCAGGGAGCATAGATAGGAGTGCAACTTCGGTTGCCTTAACCTCAACTGGGCCCACCCAATCACTAATTTTAAAGTTTAAGTTAGCATTCGTTAAATATGTTTGGCTGAATTCGACTTGAAGTTTAGATGTTTGAATCGGTTGATTGTGGGGTGACCACAACTCAACCCGAGCCCACTCAAATTCTAGGATTATTGCAAAATTTTTTCATAATTTCTATTTCAAAAAGAGCTAATTATTCTAGGTGCAACTAATCAGGTCGTTCTTAAAATTTTAGTATTTTTTTGTGGGCTTGCCGAGCTTTTACAGGTTCATTTGTTGGGTTTTAACTTAATTTAACAAGTTTAACATTGATGACTTGGGCACATACGATGATAATACTGCAGGTTCTTTTTTTTTTGTTTTGTTTTTATATGAAAGATACTACTGCAGGTTAGCGCGGTAATGTAAGGGCGTCGGAGCATATCTACATAAATGTTCGCCAATACTTACAAAATATAACTACCTTATTTTTTAATCATTTCTTCACATTTTTCTATACAACTATCTTATTTTTCAATCATTTTTATACAGTTACCTACAAAACTAACATATTTATTTTAACTTTATTCTTTTTACTTTTCATTATTATTTTTATTATATCAAATCATTTTATAACTTTTACTTTTCAAAACTTTTCATCGAAAGTTTTATTCATTCCTAAACACACTACTGCGTATCACATCATTTTATAATTTTTACTCTTCAAAACTTTTTATCGAAAGTTTTATTCATTCCCAAACACACTGCGTTGTATGGAGCAAAATGAAGCCCTATCAAGTGCAATTTGATCAAAACTTAAGAAGTGATATGCAATTTCCATAATAAACTTTTTTATTATAATTATTTTGATAATTATTTTCATTTAGTAACTTTGTTACTTTATAATTAACATTATCCTTTTACTCATAAAATTTCCTTTTCTCTCTATTTGATTTTATTCTAAGCTTATTGTGTTTCGCAAATTTGTTGTCATCCTTTGATGCATTTTATTTTATATACACATCATAACAATATTACATGTTACTATTGTAAAGTCATCCTACCTTAGGCTTAGGACCTTTGCCTATAATCATTCCAATGTTTATCCGAAGCTTTACTTACATATAAGGATATGTGTTTATGAATCGGTAAGTTAAAATAGAAAAGTTAGTTACATAAATAATTGTATGAAAATGATTCAAAAATATAATAGTTATATAAAAAATATAAAGAATAGTTAAAATAGAATAATAATTAGAAGAAAAGTTTAATATAAAATTTTTTTGGGACGACAACTTGATACAAAAGTTTATCTTGTCCCACAGAAGCTTCTTGCCATTCTCAACCTCAAAACCCTTATGCCTTTGAAACACTCTACTAAGCCACTCCTTTGACATTATGATTGGTAAAAAGTATCCTACACTAGTAAATGGCCTACTTAGTCTTTCAATTTACTGACGAAACCATCCCTATTTATCATCTTATTCGATTCTATAGTAAAAATTTTCTCAATTTAAAAAAAAGGAATATATTTATTTTTCATTAGGCGTGTGTTTGTTTATACTCAAAACTTTTCAATTTAAAATTTTAATTATTCATGATTATTCTTTTTTAATTATATTTTACATTTTCGTATACAATTATCATACTTTTCAATTATTTCTACACATTTACCCATACAACTAATGTATCTGTTTTAACTCTATTATACCACATTGTTTTCTCCTGTTTAAAAACCTTACCCCAAAAGCCTTTCATTTAAAATTTTTATTACTTTATAAATACACCATTAGGATTATATATGTGGATTTCTCATATTCCATTATGAAATTATATACACCCTCTATATGCAGAGTTTTTTTTTTCAAACTAATTTTTCTATACGTCGTTGCAAAATTTTTGGTAAGCTATTAAGAGTGTGTTCGGAAAGTGATAAAATTTTAATGAAATTTTTTAGAAATATGAGTAAATAATGTAATATGATAAGGGTCATGATGATGAGTAAAGAAAATAAAGTTAAAGGATGTGCTCGAGAAATTATAAAATTTTGAATGTAAATTTTTTGATGTAAAAGTTGTTAAATTAGTAAAAAAAAATATTATATGATATAGGTAACGATGAGATCTAAAAAGAATAAATTTAAAATAGATATTTTAGTTCTATGAATAATTGCGTAAAAATAATTAAAAAATAAAATAGTCCTATAGTAAGAAATGAAATTTTAAAATAGGATAGGTACAGAGAGTGAAAAGTTTTTGTTAAAAACAACAAACCCAAAATAGGTAGGTTAAATGTATGAGTAATTATGTATAAATAATTAAAAAATAACATAGTTCTACTGAATAAATGAAAAAATAATTAAAAATAAAATAATTATGAAAAGTCAAAAATTTTAATGAAAAAATTTTAGTCCCATAAGTTTTAACGGCTAACAAACACCGCTTAAATCTGAATGCTTAGAATCAAAGCTGTCCTTGCGGTTAGCCACGTAAACGAGAAGGAAGGTAATAAGATGAGCGGTGGCCGGTGGCTGAGTGGAGCGGTAGACAGAGATGACCTACCATTAAATCTACTACTCCTCATCCATGCAATTGGGATGCGTGATTTCTCTCTCCTATTCAATTCAATGCCTCCCCCCCGCTCTCAAACTAGACACTCTAGACCCTTCCCCATCCATAAATGCGACACGGGCACCCATCACCAAACCAAAACCAATCTGCCCTGCATCGTCTGCATGCCAGGCTCGCTAAGGGGAGGAGGGGCATAAAGAAAAAGCAGAGAAGAAGAGGAAGAAGATGATGGCGATGATGGTGGAGAAGAAGGATAAGTCATCATCGACTCCTCGCCATGCGGAGGAACTTATGCTTCGTTCCTCTGCCGACGACGACTCCGTTGGCAGCAGCAGCATTCGCAACGTGGAGACCCTGCTGAGGGTGATTCCCATGGGACTCTGCCTCGCCGCTCTCATCCTCATGATAAAAAATTCCATCTCCAACGACTACGGCTCTGTATCCTACTCAAGCATCGGCGGTTTCAAGTACAACACATCCACCCCCCGTCGTTTTTCTTTTCTGAATCATGAACGGAAATACCATACAGTGACTGTGCTGTGCCCGCAGATATCTTGTCTATGCAAATGGATTATGCGCCCTCTACTCTCTGGGTTCTGCTTTCTATGTAGCGTTTCCTGGCGCGACCGCCATCTCTCGGGCTTGGACCCTCTTCCTTCTTGACCAGGTGATCGCCCCATCGTGATCTTTCTCAACCCCACTGCATGACAACCATCGACAAAATTATCTTAAATTGCTGGGATTGGCTCACCTGTTCTTCCATTTTAAACTAGGCTTTTCTAGTTCATTGATTTTTACAGTTCGTTTTAGACGCTGATTCTTAGTTCCAAAACCCACCAAGCGTTCGTTTTATGTTTTCTTCTCTAATCTGCATTCCGTTGAGCAGGTGTTGACATACGTGGTGCTAGCCGCAGGAGCTGTGTCGGCGGAGGTGCTGTACCTGGCCAACAAGGGAGACACCACCATCACATGGAGCGAAGCCTGCACCTCATTCGGCCCTTTCTGCCACAAGGCCACGACATCAGTGGGCATAACGTTTGGAGTGGTGCTCTGCTACATAGCCCTCTCCCTCATCTCCTCTTATCGTCTCTTCAGCTCCTACGACCCTCCCAGTGGCTTCCCTCGCAAAGACGTCGAGGTCGTCGCCCTCCCCGGCTAACCACACCGTATCCTCCCCCTCCTCCTCCTCCTCCTCTTAGCTACCTTTCACAGCCCAGCCCGTCATCGTCGTCATCTTCCTCTGCACGGATGATCGCTAGCCCAGTTGGGAGCAAGCCAGCATGGGCAATAGGACTGATGGACAAGGCCTTCACAGTAGTGTGGAATTTGTCAAATGCCGTGTAGCTTCCTGGGCAAGTACCTGCTCTGTGTGGGGGTGTGATGGCCCACTGTAATAAAGATAAATCAATGTCATCTGTTCGTTCTGTCTCTATCGCGTGTGGCTGATATTCAATGAGAGAAATGGCCTTCTTGTTTAATTTCGGAGCACTAGGTGGGAAGTCCTTTTCAAGTTGTGAATTTATATGATTCATTCGCGTAGAGTGAACTCGGGATTAGAAGCCAGTGGCCCACCCATCTAATCCTACGTAAATGTCGTTTCTGATGCTTTGATCGAGCATTTAACATTTTAACTGCTCAACAGCCGCTAGGTGCAGGGAGACATTCTCGCTTCACAAGACTGGGTGTAGATTGAATTAAACTGAGTTAACTAGGATTAATATTTCTTCCTTATTTTTCTTTTTCTAATTCTCGGCTGGGGTTTTGGTGATACAGGGGCTCCTTTGGGGGTATGATCCATCACTAAAACTCCTTTAGGTATGAACCATACCTGCCAAAGACTTAAGATTGGACGAGGATGGGATTAAGATGTAGGATTTAAAAAAAGTGTGGCTGTGTGTTATGAAGGAAAAAATTATATGAAAATTGAGAAAATATAGGTAATGGAAAAATATATTGTTATTTTTTGATATGTGAAATTTTTTTTTAGGAAACCAAAAATTCATTTCATTCTCATTGTTATTGACTTAGTGGTTGGGAGATCACATAGTGGGTGTGTTTGGGAATGGGTAAAACTTCTAATGAAAAGTTTTGAAGAGTAAAAATTGTCAAATGATGTGATATGATAAGGGTAATAACGAGTAGTAACGATGATAAAGTTAAAATAGATAGGTTAGTTGTGTGGGTAGTTGTGTAGAAATGATTGAAAAGTAGGGTAGTTGTATAGGAAATTGTGAAAAAAATAATTAAAAAATATGATAGTTGTAGTAAGTGAAAAGTTTTAAATTGAAAAGTTTTAACTTGTTATTTTTTAACCATCCCCAAACATATCTATTGTTAAGAAGCTTGAACAATTGCTAGTTTATATACGTGGGAATAGGTTTTCTAATTCAGCTAGTTATTTGAGGATAGTTATTTCTTCTACATGGTAAAAGAGTCAAACCCAAGTTCATTAATCTTTATCCTCATTTATGATTAAGGGTTTTCGTTTTTAAATACGTGTATTTGTAAAGGCTTGTGGAGAGTGATTGCTGTAGAGAGATGGGAAGCCGTTGCCGATCTCGGCAGAGCTTCATCGTGCAACTCAAGGACGTAATAGGTACTATTGCAGTTTCTGTTTCACACTAGCACGTTTTAAGGACGGGCATGACTTCTTTGTCCCTTGAACCCAATCAAGAAAGAACATGTGCGAAGAATGCTTGGAACTGTCGGCTCCGCGACCAAATAGTCACACACTGTTCTAGTGCGGGTCCATGAGTGAAGACGGCCAAGTAGTACAACGACTATTCTTATCTGATGGTACTGCAAGAACGATATAAGGGGTATCTAGAGCATCTAGAGCGGCGCAAAGAATTGACGGTTGATTTTAGAACCTAGTTGAAAGCCAAGGGAGCCCACGGTGAACTTGCCTGTTCACAACTTAGACGACATGACGACGAGACAAATCTGTGGGATGGAAAATATTGTTCGGTGTTAGGAATGGATAGAGTTACCTAAAAATTGAAAAACATCCGTGGTAAACGTTGGATTGAAAATGAGAAAAATAAGTTACTATTTTCAAAACTAGAAAAATATTTTGAAAATGAAAGCTTTCATCTCATCTTTATCATCTTTATCCCAATGAAGTGTTTTTTGAGGCATGTGTTGAGAATGGAGAGAAGTATATTCAGATTGGAAAAAATTGCATTGAAAATAAAAAAAAAAATTGCTATTTAATAGAGAAAGTGTTTTTCAGAAACAAAAATTCTCATTTCATTCCGATCTTATCTAAGTGTTTTTTATACCTATTCAAATGCGGAATGGGATAAAGTCTTACATTTATCCAAAACACTTTTCACATCTCTTAAAAATGATAATATACTATTTTTCATTTTTCATACAACTTGTCTCAATTTTAATATAATTTTTTTAGTCTTAATACACAACAACACCTTTTTATTTTATATATTCATCTCATCTAAGTGGTGAACAAATATAGTTTAAGATAGATTTAAAGTTTTTGGAAGAAACAATTGCTAGACAACCATGTATTGAGAGGTGGAACATGGTCGGTAAGCATTTAATGCGTGGGTAAAGTGTGACTTGACGCGGGTTGAGCTTGAGCTTAGCTCACCAAGCTCAACAAAAATTAGGATTATGATTTCTTTTTTAAAACCTGGACTTGAGAAGTCTTATATATAAATAGAATTAAAATTAGTGTTAAACATGCCCAAACCTAGTGAACTCAAGCAGACTTTTTGAAGGTTTCCAATTTCTTCGCTGTTAATAAGTTATTTTACTCACATTTCGATAACAAAATTCACTAACCAGGTGTAGCCTGGTTGGCTGCAGCCCCCTGGAAAGGGCGCTGTGGGCTGTGGGTTTGAATCCTGTAAATGGTAGTTTTAGTTCCCTTGGATTCGTTGTGGACACACGAATATAATTTGGCTTTTTTTAAGACTAATAATTGGGCTTTTCTTAATCGCAAACGTTTGTGATACAATATTATTTCTACTCAACGACTTTTTGTTGGCTCTTTTTTTTTTTTTTTTTTTTTTTTTTTGGGAGACTAATTATTGAGCTTTTATTATTAATCGCAAAAATGTTTGCTGACCCTAAAAGTGCAGGCAACTGAAACGGGTAGAGCTTTCATAATCTGTAGATGACAGTTGCGTTGTCGAACCAGAACACTGTTTGTTCTTAGCTTGAAGACACCGGATGGATTGGTCATACCGATAGGTTAAACAGAGAGGGCTAACCATCATCAAATATTTGATCTCCGGTTTCAGCAAACGATCTGTCCAACAATGCTATGGAAATAGAAAAATTGAAGTGAAATTCCAGAAATGTGAACAACATAACCGCAAAAAGACTTCCATTTTTCTATTCAAAAGAATAACACAACCTTCTAATTGCATTGGCTTACTTTGTAAGCATTACGTTATATTAGGTTTAAATGTAATTCGCAACTTATTTGACAGCACATTATCACATGAATCAATAGGTCGCGGACTTTGCCATCACTACAAATATTCATCTTGATTTTGATTTATATGTAAAGGCATCTTTACACATAAAACTGATTCCGTGCATCATGCGCTCTTGTTGGCTTCTCTTGCGGACTCAAAGATTCCTTCATTTTGGGAGGCTTCACAAGCAATCCCACATTTTCTTTCATTGCTGCAATCAGACCATAATTCCAGAATCATGTGCTTGAAAGTTCACATATATATTCGAGTAGCTAAATTAAATCCATTCACGCATCCATGTTTGCAAGCCCACAAGTTTTTGGAGGAACCAAAAAATTAATAAAAACCAGCAAGAGGTGCTTGACGGTTCAATTAGATTAGCTCTTTTTTTTTTTTTTTTGATAAAAGGGAAACACCCTATCCCCCCTCCCCAAGAAAAGAAGGGGAGGAACGGATAGAGAGATCCATGCCATTCATAGCCAAAAAATTATTTGTACAAAGTTTCGCCAAAATAATTTGGGGGGGAGTTCCCCACCATTCCTGACAATCAACCAAAAAATTAGACACAAAATCAGCCAAAGAATGGGCAACCGAATTGCCCCGTCTTAACACATGGTGTGCCGAAAGGTGTCGGGAGGAAGAAAGAAGGATCTTGATATTGTCAATGATAAGACCCACAGGCGAACGAATGTGTTCCTCCAACCCAATGAAATTGGTAAGAAGAAGCGAATCAGTCTCAAACTGGACCATGTTCAACCCGATATCGAGGGCCCATTGGATTCCCAAAAGAAGAGCATTCGCCTCCATACACAAAGGCCGCATATTTCCGCATCGTTTCCAGCCCTTAGCAGCAACAAAGCTCCCATTAGAATCACGAATCACAGCAGCAAACCCCATGGCCAAATTATGAGTGTGTTTCCTGGCATCAACATTCATCTTAAGAAAACCAGAAGGCGGCATTGACCATCTTACCACGAGAGGCTTGTCAATGATCCCGCATAAGCTAAGAGGTTTTGCTCTCCTGTGCAGCTCTTCTTTCTAGTGGAAAGTGCAGTATGTTGGCATGTTTTCTGTTTGGGTCGTTTGTGTAAAAAGATATCTTTTGAATGAATGACTCGTGGACATGGAAAATGATACAAACAATGATAGAGACAGAGAGAGAGTAAACAGTCACTTGTTAAAGATTGGGGGCGTTCCAAAGGCTTGAATGAGATACATATGGATGAGATTTCTCATTTCTACGATAAAATTTTCAATTTTCAATGCAACTTTACCCATTGCTAATATACATTATTACATTCACTTTCCATTTCATCCCATTCAAACCCCTTGAATCATCGCAAACAGCTTTACATCATCTTTCTAACTCATCATAATCTAAAATGCTACAAAATGCACAAAAGCTAGAAAACGAAAATTACTACTGAACGTAGAGGGCATTTCCTGTTTTAGAAGTGCCGCATCATCTAATGATGACATTGATCTCTATCCTCTTCCCATGCCTCTAAGTTGGGACCTAATTGATCTCTATCCTCATCCCATGCCTCCAAGCTGGGACCTGGTTGATCTCTATTCTCTTCCCATGCTTCCAATCTAGGACCTGAAGAGACATTTGCTGAAGTGCTAGAGATCTGGAGAAGATAAAATATACAGAAATCAGCTGAATTCAATGAAAGTGAGATTTTAAATCCTATATTTTATTAAGTTTATCGGTCAACTGAGGTTTTAAGATTAAAAGTAGAAATTGGTTCAAGTTTTTGAGAGGGTGGTGTTGGGGTTTGTTCAAAGTAAGTCCTAAACTACAGGTGTGTGTCCACCAAAAAGGGGACCCAAGAAGTTTAGATTACCTCTTGTGCAGGATTACTTCGTTGGATGCCCATGACCGAATTGTAACGGCCGAGATCTGATCTTTCGACGTTGAAAAGATCAATGACTTTGTCTGAATTTTTCACCCACCAAGATCTAGCTTTTGCTGGGCAAAATTGATGGTTCCTGCGTGCACGATAAAAGAATGAAACCAGTTTCTTTTATTTTCATAATAGACATGACAAATAAAATTAAAGACTACCTGAATCTAATTCTCTTTATTCGATTGCATCCTCCATGTGATTGAGCAACCAGAGTAACCATCACTGCCTCATCAAATTCAACATCCCATTCCAGTAGTTGTTCCTGTTTCTGCTGTGCCGCCTGTGCGTGGACAATCTCATCTTCAACCATTAATGCCTCTTTTCCCACGTTCCCCATTCCATCCTCTTTGTTCTTGATCATTATAGCAGTAGCTTGTTGATTCACGGGCGCCATACAACACGACGAGAGGAGGGTGGCGAGGGTGTATTTGATCTGCACTCCGAAGGCAAGAAAATATTAGACTTTTTTTTTTTCTGAAAAGAAATATTAGAGAGTTAATTTGCATGAATGAACTCCAAAACAGACACGCAATAAAACGTAAGAGGATTAATAAAGTTGCTTGCATGCATGCATGCATGCAGAGACATTCTTTACATGTTCGGCAAGGTTCAGGAGAACGGGTTTTTGGGCAACGTCAGAGATGGGTTGGGAGGACTGGCAGGAGAAAGAGGAAGAGCGGAAGAAGGGAGAGAATGAGAGCTTCATCACTTGTTTCTGCACGGCTTTGGTTATGTCAATCTGCATGCTTGGAGTTGAGGGTCACAGCACGTATATAGAGAGAAGCATAGCGTTGAATGATTGAATCTTATTAAAAAAAAATAATAATAATAATAATAAAAACAACCGCCGTCGCAAGCTAGAATCTCGCATGCTTACTGTTTCTAATTAAAATCTTGCAGCAAGTATGTATAGAGAAGCGTCCGCTGTTACCGGTCAATTACAGCCCTATGGCCTCTGTTAACTGATAGAGTTGAATGACTGAATCTCCTTATTACCCGTTTCAAGCTGGAATCTCGCATGCACTGTTTCTAAATTCAAATCTCAACTTTCGCTACTATAATTAAATTCGTAACACTAAACTATTTATACATTTTGTTAGATCTTTCACATTAAAAAAGCAAGTGATTATATAGCAAACCTGTATATTATTCAAAAGACAAATATTAAAGAAGAATATTTTAACCTTTAGGAGGTTATATCAAAATTAAATATAAAATTAGATATTTAATAGTCAATAAAATATATGGCTTTAATATTTTAGAAACGTATGGGTTTAATAAATTATGTTTCGGGCATTTTATAGTGAAACCATTTATTTTTTATTTTAGAATATTTTTTGGATATGAAAAAATATTTTTTGATGCTAAAAATACATATCCTGTAAACTTTTGTATTATAAAACCCGAACCAATATTAAACTCTGAAACTTATCAAAAAACTACTAAACTCTGAAAATTAATTTATATCTCCTAAAATTTTTTGCAACTTATGATGCCAAATTTTTTTTAAATTGGATATTTAGACAATCAAGAGATTAATTGAAATTACTTTTTAATATTATAGATTATGCAAGTTTTTTTATTAATCAGATATTTTATTTTAAGGGTGCGTTTAGTAAGTGATAAAACTTCTAAATAAAAAATTCTTAGTGTAAATTTTTTTAAAATAGAAGAAAATAATGTAGTATTATAGGGTTTATGATGAGGACAAAAGAAAATAAAGTTAAAATAGTTATGTTAGTTATTTAATTAGTTATATATAAATTATTGAAAAGTACAGTAATTGTACATGAAAATATGAAAAAATAATTAAAATATATTTTGCGAAAAGTGAAAATTTTTATATTGAAAAGTTTTATGCCTAAATAAATAATCCCTAAAATCTAAATATAAAAAGTATTAATGATAAATAATGTTGATTCGATAAAAATATTATAATGTGAATATGAGGATCATGATTTATAACCTGATTGATTCATTTCCTATATGAATATGTATAGATAAATATAGTAAAGTAATATGATCAATTTCAAAAGTTAAAAGTTGTCTTTAAATTGTCTTTTGAACCCTAAAATATATTTCCTATATAATTATTTATGTTACATCAAAGCTATTAATTTTTTATAAATACTCCTAACTTATAAATTTAATTATATTTTTGAAAACTTGAAATTTCGATTCGAAATATGGGACAACCCTAGATGATCACGGCTTTAATTTAGCTTGTTCCGAATTCAAGATGCTAGATTATGACTTCAAACCGCGTTATAGACAAGAAATGCATTCATTGCAGCTCCATTAATAGAAAACATGAGGCTGTCATTGAGCCGTAACACGTCAAGGTGCATGGTTGCATACAATCGGCTTCCAATATGTATGGAAAAATAATCCTCTTCTTAATTAAGTATACTTGCTTAATAGTCCATTAGTCTGGCGTCTGTGAGGGAAGTTCGGGCTTTGATTAGGAGTCAAAAGGGATTGCAAATATGTAATTAGATTGAGTTGTAAATATTAAAATTTTTAAAAAAGTATACTTGCTTAAAGTGGAAAAAATAGATATACACGTAGGTGATGGGTAGGTTTATTGCTCGGAATGACGTGGAATACTGGTGCACCTATCTATCGTATTAGATACTGTATTATATATTTTAAATATAAAAAATCTTGAATATTTTTTCTTATATAAAAAATATTTTGTTATATTTTTAATTTTAATAATGTACCTTATTGCTTTTAACGGTACGCATAATTTTACTCACCTTGCAACCATTATTTAAAATTGTCTGAATGAATTTTTTAAAATTTTAAATTAATCATGTGCATGCCTATTTTTTAGTGGTATGTAATTATGTATTTTTTATTAGCTATTGTTTTTTACAATGATTTGGATTAGCAATAAGATAAGTTACAAAATAACATACTATAAAAAAATTAGGAAGAAAAAGAGAACCCATTTTTCGGGTAGCATAACAAAATGAAATAGTTGGAGACTTTCATTAATACCCGCAAAATCATCTATGCTTAAGGACTGCATAGGTCCAACCAAACCTTGTTATAACTTTACATTTTATCTAAAAAATATACTGCATAAAAAATTAAAATCTGATAAAAAGATTACTATAGTGGCGTGTGGTTTTCTTTCTCTTCTCTTATACTCTTAATTAGTACAATTTCTTGATGGAATTAATTAGTACAATTTTGATTTCAAAATAAACTAAATATATAATCCAAAATCCTAAAAGTTATTTAAAGGTATCCAGAAAAATTATTTAAGTTATCAATTTATTTTCATAGATTAAGTTTAATAATTACATTAGATTTTAGCATGTTCTGCTAAAGGTTAGTTTAATTTAGTACTTGCAAATTTCATTTTATAAAGCCCTCTCTAGGTATGACGTTATTTAAACATTTTTAGAAAAGAGAATAATATGCATTTTCGATTTCAAAGCTTTTACTATAAAATATAAGTTAATACCTAATATCAACATAACTTATAATCATATTTAAAGACATTACCACAAATTTATAAAAATGACAAGATGACCATACAATAACAACGAAGTTAAAACTATCATTAAAAGTAACGTGAAGTAATAAATTACTCATGTTAAAATTAAAAAGAAGCTGGTCTAATTGAAATTATAAAAATTCAAGAAAATAATATAAAAAATAAATGTGGAATCAACTACTTCAATCGGCAAATACTACCTCTTTTAAAAGAAATGACAAGAACAAGTTTATCATTTAAAATTTTTTTACCATATTATCTAAAAGAATTTAACAACATTATTGTATTTGAAATTCAAGATAAAATATATATCCATCTATGTTATTTTTATAAATGGGTTTCGCTTTTATGTAAACAGGTTGCATGTGGAGCCATATAATCCTGTTTAAATTTTAAGATTTTAATCATTGATGAAAAATTTAATTTATCCAGTATATTTAATATCATTTATTTAACTAAAAGACAAAATTTTATCCAAATTAAGTATGTGCATAGGCTACATTTGCTCGAAAATATATATATATAAATTATGAAAAATGTTTAGATCTATTTATACATGTATTAGAATACAATAATATTTTATAGAATTATTTATCCACATATAAATGATATTTTAGATAGTTTAGATGTTAAAAATACTATTTTAAAATTAATATTTTAACGTTAAACTATTTTATTATTTTAATTTTACATATTTATGGATGAGACCTGTATGCAATGTTATAAAATAAATGAGAGAATTTTCGTAATAATATAAATGATATTAAATGCAATAAATAGAGTAGATTTTTCATTAACTATTTAGATGTTAAAAATGAAATAGTTATATAGAAAATTTTTTTATAGAAGCGGGACTGTATATAATATACAGTCATATTAGTAAACATATGTATAAGTTATGGTCATGTTTGGAATAAGCGCATAAAATATAAATAATTTAAAATTTTTAGTATTTTTTATTTATTTAACTAACTAGTGAAATCTATATAACTTTAACTAAATTTATTGATTTTTCTACCATATTCAATACAGCGTGGTTTTTAAATTTGCTTCGTTAACTAGTGTAGCATGTTAGATAATTATTGAATTAAAAATTTTCATATTCGATCGTGTATAATTAATCTTATGCGCGTATCATATTTTACGTTTATCTTGAAATTCAATTAGGAGATATTATGCTTAATTGGTTTACTTTTAGTATCAAAATAAATGACACAATTGAAAATCAAAAAATTATATAAAAATATCTAGCTAAAATTTATTCATGTTGGTTATTTCTTTATTTTCATAAATTAAGTTTAATGATTTTTAATCCAATTTATTGTGCTTCACTAAGGTTTAGTTTAATTTAGTGCTTTCAAATTTTATTTATAAAATTCTATCCATGAAAGACATTTTTTAAAAATTGTTGGAAAGAAAATGATAAGCATCTTTTGATTACAAAGCTTTTAACATAAAACGTAAATAATTTAAGAATTTTTTCTAATGTTTTTTTTCACTTTTTAGCCAACTTTAATAAGATTTATATGATATTAACCTAGTTTATTTGGCTTTTTTTAATCAGCATTTCACGTTGCAGAGGAACCATACAATCCAAACTGTTAATCAGCATTTAGTGCAATCGTATGCATACTCCACCTATTTTTTTCAATTGTTTTTGAATTTTTTTTATGAAACTGTTAATCCAGGTGTGTTTAACATATGTATCAATTTTTACTATTTTTGGAGACTTTTAGATTTTTAAAAATCAACGATATTTTTAATAATTTAAAATTATTAAAATGCCACTGATTTTTAAAAATCTAAAAATTAGTAAAAATTGATACATATGTTAAATACACTTAGATTAACCGTTGTAAAAATTTTTTTGAGAAACAATAAAAAAAAATGGTTTTGGGTGCATACAACTGCAACCCTAATGTAATATAGGATACTTTATACACAAAGAAAATAACGATGAAGAATTACTATACCATTGAGTAAAAACAACCATCATAATTAATATTTACCTTGTCCGCGGAAGACGAGAAGAGGAAGCGGTGATCGAGTTGTGGGGTGGAAGGAGGGGCGTGATTGCACAAATACAGGGGAGATTAGAGTTCTGCGCTGCACTGGCTAGCGCCGATTCTATTTGATCTTTTCCCGTGGTTGGAAATTGAGTTCTACATTTTCATGACTCTTTTCCCTGTTTTTGGAAATCGAGTTCCACCTTTTCATTACTCTTCTTCCACCAATCCATAAATGGGTAAATTAATTTTACCTCATGTATCATTTAGACCTTTATTCAAATTCATTCTTTTTAATTTTACTTTTCAAATTACTTACATATTCTTATTCTGTTCACTTTATATCTAATAGGCTGTTGAAGTGATTTCCAAAACATCTTGCTAGCTAAGTTTATACAATTAGTGGTGTAACTTGATTGGGTACCCGTGGAGCCGGTACCCTAAAATGGTAGACAAAGTTTCCATTTTCTTCTTATAAGATAATGTAGTTTCTAATTTAACCTAGTATAATTAGGGAAAAATCAGTTCCAAAATTTAGGTGCTCGGAACCAGTACGAATTATTAAGATATATTCAACATCTTTTTTTATAAAATATATTGTCTTTCAAAATATAATTTTTTTTTTTATCATTCCATCTAGAATTTTTACTTTACAATATCACATTTTTCATCTAATTTTACTGATCAAGCCCCTGAATCCTTTTTACAAATTTTTCCTTATATTATCAAAGCTGAGACTACAACTCTCACACGTAGGAGGCATAGGAGGCATAACTCTCATATGGAGACTTGACGCCCAACCCGAGGCGTTGAAAACAAAGTCCTGACCAACCGAACTACCACCGGATTGGGTTAAACCCCAAAAAAAGATATAAAATAAAATTTTAAAATATAAAAATTTATTAAATTTATCTATTATTTAATATATCTAGTGAATGCATTTTAAAAGTATATCATTATCACATTAATTATAAGTTTTTAAGTAAAATTTATATCATGATTGTAATTTTTAAATATAATATGAAGACTAATATAAAGACCCAATTTGGAATCCGAACCCATACTAAACTGACTTTTAAAGATAAGATAGAATATGAGTTTTTTACAATAAAGTAAGAACAAGTGTAACCTCGAACCAGAATTACCCGACTTAAGTTATCCTCTTACATATAACCGCCATTCAACCATGTATCTATTCTTTTATGAATGGAGTTGTTTGGAAAGTTCATCTTTCCACATTTAAGATATACTTTTAATCATTATCCTATTAAGATAAACTTTTTATCATTATCCTATTATATTATTTTTTATGTTGTCAATTGTTACCTTTATCAGTGTTAACTTAACTCACCGTTATTCATTGTATTATTATATTGTCATCATTTTTCATTCCACTTGATTCAATTGCTGACGAGCAAATCCATTCTAATTAATTAAAGATCAAGCCATACACCACTGATTAGCACATCATAAATAGGGATCCGTAGGATGGGAATTGGCCATGGATTTCCCATACGAGGCCTTAGATACGTGCGGAACACTAAAAAATAATAGAAATAAAATGTATTCTGGCTTATAAATCTATGTTTCCAAGCTTAAAAACAATAAGTAGATCTCGGGAACATCTAATTTTACAACTGTTAGGAGGAGGTAGAGTCCGCTGCAAGAAAATTCTGATGTTAATTTTAAATATACACAGCGACTTTCAGATGATGCTCATGCATATGTTCATTTTGGATGAAAATTTATATATTACTTAAATAAATAACTTTAAATATTATAGATGGGCGAGATGTTAATGTTGATGATAGATTGGGGACCATCTATAGTAAATTGCACCATAATTATGGTGAATTCTTGCTTTTCTTAATCTTATTTGCAACTAAATCTCAATATTAGCTTATTGCAATATGAGATAGGAAGTAATATTGTAGGCCCAATCAAAAAAATCTCAATATTAGCAATCATCGTAACTTGCTGTTATTACTTATTCATAAGGAAATATTTTGGTTATTTCGTTGCCAATACATGTACTAAAAAATATGTGCAACTAATTTAATTGTTGCCACAGTGGATCTGCCACCAAATTAATTGAATTGCCAAATTTAATCTTTTGCCACGAAATTTATGGTTGCCAAAAATAAATTTTTTTAGTGCAAATTTGCGGTTAAATAGGAGGGGAATGCACTGCTGTGTTGAAGTATTTGGATGGGAATTCCCAAATTAAACACCACCCACTACGTAGACGCACGCATCTATCACTATTAGAATATCGAATACCGCTGTCTTTGTACCGAAAGCAAGGAATGTTGAAGTGGGGGTCGATTTCCAGCTTCAAAAGTGCAAATGGGAACTGGCCCGGGAATCGAATTGCCGATGGATCTTCCATGAATTAAAGCAGCTGCTTGCTTGCAAGTGGTCGTGGCTTATCTTTAGGGATCATCGTAAACGTATGTCCATGATCTGCTAGCTCTTTTCCTTACTATTCTATCTCACCTTTATTTGCGGAAAAGTGCAGCAGCTGCAAGTGGAGAGATCCAATCTATCCATGAAATGGTTCTAAGCCTAGATGTTTTGGTGCACCGTATCACTATAAATTAAAAAAAAATAAAAAATTTAGCAGTAAAAATGAAAATAAATTTTGTAATCAATATTTCATCGCATATTGATTTGGGCAACAAAATGTTTGCAGTTAATTTTTGTTGCCCAGTAAAATGAGCAGTGCGGCAATGAAAATAGAGATTCTTGTTCTCAATGATAAAAAGAAACCATCCGACTTGGTGAGACAAAATTTTCAGTGGATTCTGTTCTTAACAGAATAAAATGGTTTCATTGAAATCGGACTCCAGGCTTAAAATGTGTCCAAATTGACATTTATGAGCAAATCTCTTCTTCTTTTTCCTGAAGTAATTTTTATTTGAAGATACTAAAATAGGGTCGATCATGTGCTAGAAGCCCAAATCATGCTGTTATCATGGCTTTTTTGCCTTTCGGCTGTTCAGCAAATTCGGGAAAGAAATATCAGGTGGTAGCTCATTCTGATTGCTGATTCCCATTTTTAACAACAGAGAATGAAAATATTACTGTCCAACCTTTATTGGTCTTCGAAATCCAGCCACTGGACACGTGCCTTCAGAGAGCCTAATCGAAAAGTCTTCTTCCCATGAATTGGATGTGTTCTATATCAAAGTAACTTTTTGTAAAGCTTTGACGATCAGCCGGTGGTAATCAACCGAAACAGAGCAAGAACAAATTGGGGGCGATTCTGGAATGCAACATGTTCCGGATGTTCTAATTGTATGGAGTATGCAATCTCTCATTTTCAATTTTTTTTTTTCATTTTTTATACAATGTTTCGTTTTCTAATACATAATAAACAATCTATATAATCTCTTATTTCCCACGGCACAACCATTCGTATTCATTCGATCTTCTTGGCTAAATCCAATTTCATTGTCTGATTCCGAACAGGTCCCAAATTACTAGTTTTGGTTTTATGAACAGTCCCTTTCATGAAATTGAGCTAAACAAGATTATTTGTTAAGGACAAGAAAAAAATATATATACTCGTTTAAAAAGTCACATCAAACCGGGCCGTTGTGCTTTAAGCCGCAGGTATTGACATTAAGGACTTAATTGCTTCCTTTGAAGCACATATTCAATTCAATAATTGAGAATTTTGAAAAGGGTAGAGGTGAAAGAAAAGAATGAAAATGACTTGGCGAATTTGAAAAGGTTAGAAAAGAAGGAAAAGTAAGAAAACGACTTAGGTGAATTGAAATGAGACCAATGGTCCAATACAAAGAGAGACTTGTATTTGGGGACTAGAAACCTTATGATCGTGGCCGTACCTAAACTTCTTGCACATTCCCCACTAAAAAAGCCCAACACTACATGTATTAATTTCTTCTTAATCGTATTTACACCACCGCGTATTTGTGAACAAGGAACAAATTAGGACGAAGCGCAGAGAAGATCGTCTCCGAAGAGATAGAGAAGCCTCTCCACAGCCCAGCTGGGCTCGGTTCCTTCAGGACCCAAGCCAATGGAAAGGCCCATTAATGGGGCCCTGCAGAGGGGGCACGTCTTGTGCTCGTCGTGATCCAACCATCTATCCAAGCACCGCTTGTGGAAGACATGGCAGCAGTTCCTCAGCTCCCACACTTCGTCTTGGCACCTCAGATCGTTCAGGCACACAGCGCACGTGGCGCTGCCGTCCGGCAGTCTGTCGGCGATCTCGCCGTAGGCGGAGACGTGGAGGCTGTCGCGGATTGCTTGGGCGGAGACAGGGGGTGTTTGGCACGACGACGACGACGACGACGACGAGGATGAAGATGAAGAGCTGAGAATTTGTTGCTGGTCATCGTCGGCGGAAGAATTACAGAGGCCCACATGGCAGAGAGCCCAGGAAAAGATCCATTCGAAGATGGCGACCAGATGGGTGATCACCAAACCCGGGTACTCTACGGAAACCATTTCCTTAATGTTCTTATGGAAATGAATGAGTGGTCTTTTTGTCTTCCCTTAAAAACACAAGATCTGTGTATGTAGTGACAGAAAGCCAGTTGATCAGAGTGCTGAAGAAGCAGCAGGAATGGAGGGAAAGTCTACAAGAGAGAAGAAGACGGAGGAAAGGGAAGATCTACATGATCAGAGGGGTATTTATAGGGCGATGAGGGGCTGCTTTTCTCCTCCACTAACATGAATGCGAAAGCATTTCTTTAATGATAAGATACTGTCACTCATTTCGTGGCAAAAAAAAGAAAGAGAGACTGGAAAAGAAAAGCATGTGAGAGAACTGGTAAGGGAAGGCTATTATCAGCTTTAATTATAAAAAAAATTAACAATGTCTTTTTGCAAGTGCCCTCGCGCGAGTGAGCTTCCCTGTGTCTTTCCCACGTCCCCATTTGGCCACTTGTGTGAGATCTATTTCTTTCATCAGGTGGACCAAAGCGTTGATATTTTTGTCCTAGCTTGTTATGATGGAGGACGATATAATGTTGGTCCCACCTGACTAGTGGGTCTGATTTCAGCAAAAGTAAGGGGGAGTGGTGGAAGGCCATGATTACAAGTTGGAAAGGGCGGTGAAAGTAAAAAGCAGTGGGAAAGAGGATTATGGGTGTTTTATTTATTCATTTGTCCTTCTTTCAAATGGTAATTGATGGCGTTTTTGGCTTTGGCTTTTTCTCCTGCTTTTGGCCTAGCCCTTCGATCTGATCGGATGGGAGCATGTGGAATGATGCGTGGCATGTGAAATTCTAGCGCACATTGATCAAAAAAGCAGTTTTGTTTAACTTCTTCCTTTTTTCTAGAGAACTGTGCTTTGCCTTATGATCCAGTGCACTCAGCTACTAAACGAATCAATGATGATGGAAGTTTTGACTCTTTTTTTTTTTTTTTTGTCTTCTGCATTGGGTTTTTTCACAATAAAAATCACAATGTATTTGTCGGTTGGATTTTTGACTAATTAATTTGTTAATTGGAATTTATGATTAACCATTTAATATACAAAAGCAGGATCATTTATCTCAACATTCCCTGACAAATCAATGAGCATACATGGGCAGTGATCTCCATTCGGGCTGCCCAAAAACATTTTGCCATTTGTTTGGTTTTTTTTCCGGTTCAGATAAATTCTCATATCAAAATTTATATTTTTTATTTTTTAAATTGTAAAAATAAAAATTTGCATTTTCCATGATACATAAAAAATAAAAATATATATGATTTTTTATGGGAAAAAAATATAAGATTTGGTGTGCATATTTATCTAAATGGAGTTTTCACATCTGTAAAATAAAACAAAAAATATATTTTTTATTTTTATATTTACAACTCAACCAAAACATATATTTTTTAATCTTTTTTTAACACAATCAATTGTAAATCTAATAATATATTTAACAAAATAACTGCGAAAATAGAATATAAACTTTCCTTGCACTAGTCATGCTATGCTAGTCACGTGCTAACAAAAAAATTTTAAGCAACCCTATGCGACCCGATGTACGGGCTGCGGCAATGAGTTCCTATAAATGGTGTAAATTTCATCAAATTCTATCGAGTATCGCCATCAAGTGCTACTCTAATCCACTTGAGTGTGGATTGGGCTTTTTTTTTTTTTTTTCCTTCTTCTTTTTGATCTTCAAATGATTCTGCTGGAAGATAACTTCTAGTGGTCCTGCACAAACAGATTTGTGCTCGGCATCTCATTCAGTTATTCCATATGGTCCTAGAGCTTCGGATCTGGCTTTTTGGAACTCAGAACTCACAGCCCTGCAACGAATCTCCCGACGTTATTGGTAGACATTAGAGGGAATTCTCATGCTGCTTTTCCTAGATAGAAGAGAATTCTTATCTGTACGTCTTTAGAATATTCATTCATATGGCAGTTATAATAAAAATCCGTATCCGGGTACGTCTTTAGAATATTCATTCATATTGCAGTTATAATAAAAATCCGTATCCGGGCTGGTCAGCGTAGGCGCCGTAGAATCCGGGCCGGGCTGCGTTGTGGGTCATGGGTTCGAATCCCCATTTTGGAATTTCAACAGAAATGAGAGTGGGAGCTGTGGTCTCCCGTTTGGATGGTTGTAGGAGCAGTGGTCTTCTGTTTGGTTGTTGGAAGCTGTGTCTTCCTGATTATTTGGTGCTTATATAATATGTATTGAGATGTATGTAAATATATTCCAATAAAAAAAATAAAAAAATAAAAATCTGAAGCAATATCAACATCTCCTGGATGGTTGTAGGAGCAGTGGTCTCCCATTTGGTTATTGGAAACTGTGTCTTCCTGATTATTTGGTGCTCATGTAATATGTGTTAAGATGTATGTAAATATATTTCAATAAAAAAAAATAAAAAAATAAAAATCTGAAGCAATATCAACATCTCAGTACTGTGTGACCAATACATGTAACCGATACCTGATGTTCATCCAACATGAGATAAATCCTGATGTGATCGTCTACATATTCGTGGAATCCCAAGTTTTATAATTATTTTTACCCTCTAATTAGAGAGGAATAAATGAAAAATCTAGAATTGATGAAAACTGAGAAGAATTTGCAATAAATGCGGATCCTAAATTTGGTTAATGAATTGAAAAGAGAATGAGGTGAATTTTTATTAATGAAAGTTTATTTTGAAAAAGATGCAAATGTTAAAACACAATGCTATTTTTTTTAATTATTGAAAGAAAGAAAATATTTGAATATATGTTGTACAAGTGATATTGATTTGAATATTAAATTACGTGAATTATAAATTTTAATATAAATTTGTAAATTTCACTTATTAAAAAATGGGGAGGATATAACGATTGTTAAAATAAATAAATTAAATTAAATTAATGAGCATTAATGGAGAGAGTTGGCGGACAAGCGTTGGCGAGCAGCAACGTGCTTTTAAAAAGTGAGAAAGTTCCGCATAGCGAAAACACATGGATACAAAGAAATAGAAACGGAGGCTGTCGAGTTGAGATTTTGAAAAAAAAAAAACTTATGAAATTCTTAAATCCATTCTAGTAAATCGCTCTGTAGGTACGCCAATTAGGTAAGTGAAGATTTTCCTATTTTATTGTTGAAGATTTAATGAGAATTTTTAGCTTTTGTAATTCATTTATTTTTTTCCCAAACTCTATAGGTTTGCTAGATTCACGAAAAAAAAGTATCTAGGCAAATCTATATTAAATAAGGAACTCAGATATGTGTCCGGAGAAAAAGTTTGAGCTCGTTTAGGCAGTTTCCACAACTGCAAAAAGTTGGCAGTGATGGGTTAAATGAGCAGGAAAGGGAGGAGGAAGAAGAACTATTGATTTTTTATGGAAATTTTATAGAAAAACCCTCCCAATTTGTGAAGAAATTTTATAAGAAAATTTTCATAAAAATTACAGAAAGCCTCCCAAGAATGAAATATTTTACAAAAATGTCTTATATTAGCTAAAAATTCACATCACGGTTTCTAAAAATATTTTATGTAAAAAACACGTTGTTTGAGCACTGGAAAAGTTGGTAGTAGGTCACATTGGCAACACATGGTGGCCAGTGAGCCGTTAAAAGTGCTTTTGACATAACTTTTAATATCGATATTAAATTTTGTTGATCCAACTGACAATTTCTACATTTTTGGACATTGCGAATGCATTGAATGGATCAGATTATCTATAAAAAGTTTTGATTAAAAGACACTAATGGAAAATTTTTAATGGTGGAGATTTAACTTGATTATGGCCCATTAAGATAATAATAGAAACTTCTAAGCATTATGCTTAGCATTTAACACTTGTTTTGATTGAGATAAACTATCAAAGTTGATATAAGTGAAATTTTACTGAATTCAAAGGATTGTCTTTGTTAGCTGATAATCTAAGCATGGTGAAACGAAAGAAAGTATAAGTGACATTATTGGTATCATTTAAGGGTAAATGTTTGAATTGAAATGGTTATTGTTGATGATAGTGATGCGATCATGATTTTCATGTTCAAATCCATGATATATTTACATGATTATGAATTTTGAGTAAAATGAAATATTGTCGAATTTTGTAAATTCTGAATAATTGGACTTATGGAAATTATTACTAGGAAAAATTGATATCGAATGGTGGATATAAATATTAGAATAAATGACTAATTTTGAAATAATATTATTATTTTAGTGAATGAGAAAAATCAAAGATATATTGGATCTGAGTGGATTGAAATGAAGAACAATGAAAGTAGGACTTTGCTTTGAACCATTTTAATTATTTTGTGCATTTTTCGGGCATGTATGTTTTAGATGCATGATTTATTGAGATGCCAAACTTGGAACTTGATTTATAAAGTGAGCATGTTAGCATTATATTTTGACATATGCAGACATATGCATGTGTGCATTAAATGCTAGCATTATCATATACCATGGCTGAAGATGTTGATTAAGAAGTGTTGTTTGTGATCACCGATAAAGATCGGTGATATACCACCGACTAGGGATCGGGGTATGAATTAGTCGTTGATGGCTGTAGGCCAAGACAAACTGTCTGGCCATTGCGACATTGTATTTGAAACCATGAATGTGTTTGACTATTTGTTGTGAATTGATATTTGGAGTCGTGGTTATGTTGAGCTGTTGTGATGTAATATTTGGAGCCATAGTTATGTTTGGTTGTTATGATGTGATATTTGGACCCGTGAATGTGTCCGACTATTTGTTGTGATATTTGAAGCTGTGGTTGTGTCCGACTATTATGACGTGATATTTGAATCCTTGAATATGACTGGCCAATTTGTTGGTATTTGTTGTAATACTAGTATGTAAAAATTGGTACTTTGACACGAGTGTTTGAGCTGAGCCACGAGCATAAGTTTGTGACAGGGCCATAGATGTGTGGAGATCGTTGTAGGATATCAGATACACCTCCATGCCATTTGGCTTGGTATAATGTTTTCCACATTTGATTGTCTCGTGGTTTGCACTGATGTAAGACGGGGCAAGATATTAAACCTCCTTATTGATTTAACCTAAGTGATAAGAAGATCATGTGTATGATATACTATTGGAATGCTTATTTATAAGCATGCAAATGACACTGTTTTGAATATGATTTATGATTTATTTGAAAATATGCATATTGCTTAACACTGATTTATGTTTTGGTTCTATTTACCGAGTTTGTCTGGACTCACCCTATTTTATCATATTTTATATGGTCGGTATACAGGTGGAGACCAACATAGGATTGGTATACTAGGTCGGGCTAGGATATGATGAATTCAGATTTAGAATTATTTATCTTCATTTTTATGTATGGAGGATATAAAATATATATTTTATGAATTTGAGCATTTGGGTACAGTTCGATTCGGATTTGATGAGACGTTTGGTTTAAATAATTTATAAAATAATTAATATTACATCATGTTTTATGTTATTACACATGTGTATTCTCCCAATTATCATCGATTTTGTAGTATTTTAGTAGCGACTGTTGACTTGGACAGCGGTGCGCTACAATATATCATGTGAATCTAAATGATCATTCCTAAAATATCTAGCTATAAGTGAAATGCCATCTTTATATCACTCATTTATGTGGTTGCTCCAATTTATAGGATCAGTTTATTGTCAAAATTAAATTAATCTAGTTAATGAGGAAAGTTTATGATATTGCATGCAAATAATTAAATGCATTCCATCTTGATTTACAATCCTTAATTTCTACCAAAAAATTTAAAAGGACCCTGTTTCTGAATTTAATAATGGGTAATAATTAGAAATAAAATAAAAGAAATAGATATTTTGAAAAAATAAAAATTAAAAATTAAAAATATAAGTAACAATAAAAAAGTACTAGGTAATTAAAAGAAAAAAACATAAGTATTTCCAAACTGGGCCCAACTGTTTACTTGGTAATAAAAAGAGGGATTTTCTTCCATTCACATCTTTTAATTAATAACACCTTTTACCAAATTTAAGAATTATAATATTTCTAATTATTATTTGTATTTTAAGATATTACTTTTGTATCAAGCCATTTGGAGAATCAAACTCTCAGGCAAAGTTCTTGTTTTTAGATAGTGTCTCTTCAAAAATGCCCTACCAATAACCAAAAATCTCCACAGGCGGGGGGAATCCCTCTTGATCTCTTTTATATTTTGAAAGGAGTCAGAAGACATTCATCATCTATTTATATGGTGCGACATGATTAAGGAGGAACGTGCAAGGCTTTTGGGCAGCAAAGTATCACAGGATGACCTTTCCTCCATGCAAGACGTTTTTAGGTGCTGGGCTCAAGACAAGACTAATGACAACCTCACACTTTACCTCCTCTTTTGTTGGCGTGTGTGGTACATGAACAATAAACTTCGGGAAGAGGGCACCGCACCAACCTTCTCTGGCATACATGATTGGTGCACCACCTATTTGGATCAACAACGATGGGTGAAGAGCGCAATGGAATCAGGTTTTTTGGACCGCACTTTGGTGACCCGATGGACCAAATCAACTTATGATCAATTTAAGGTTAATGTTGATGGTAAGAGGAATGCTGGGGAAGACCGCATGAGGCTTGCTGCTGTTGATAGGGATTCTAGGAACTTCTTCATTGCTATAAAATGTTAGGTTCTACAAGGCTTACTGGACCCGATCGTTATGGAAGCCATTGCTATTTTGTTGGGTGTCAAATGGGCTCTTGAAGCAAATACTCAACAAATCCAGATTGAATCTAGCTCCCTCCTCCGTATTTACTTCTTGCAAAGTGACAAACAGATCTTATCCTCGGTTGGGAGTATCTTAATTGAAATCAAAGCTCTCGCTTCTTATATTCCTAATCTTTCTTTTCACCATGTACCATGACAAGGTAATACTGTCGTAAATACTTTGGCTAATTTTGTGACTTGTAGGACTTTGTAGGATCATGTGTGGTGGAGTAATCCACTTCCCTTCATTTTGGAAAAACTCTGTGTAGGTAATTTTTTATCAATGAAATACTTGGACTCCTTCATCCCCCTCCCCTCTCGTGTCTTTCATGACTTGAGGGTATAAGGGATAAAGAGTGTTTGTTCTTGTTCCTATAAAAAAATATTACTTCTGTATCTTCTAAGTTTGTGAGTATATTTGCAGTGTTATCTCTTGTTCCACTTGCCCCTGGGCTCCTAGATTTATTCTGGAAGCATACATTACAAGTGGAACTAACATCTTAGTTGTTGTGCACATTGGAATGGACATCTTAATTGAACTTAAAACTCTTAGTTTTTCCATTAGGGGTCCACCTTGGTAGTAACGCCCTTGTCAGACATGCGGGAGGTTGGGCATTCAATTCTCAGCAATGTATCTAAGTATTCATTTCTTAGCGGTGTATCCGAGTTCAATATAAGTGGAGCTTTATCTCTATATTGATAAGTGGGAGTTTGTTCCCATAAAAAATGAATGACCCTGAATGTAATGTGCATCTTAAGTGATAAAAAGCGTGGTTTTAAAAACCAACAAAATTTTTGGTCACGGGTTTGAGTATTATTGGCCTCAAACGTAAAATACTAAATAAACGTAACAAGATAGACAATACCTGAACAATAGGCCTATGGGAATGGGCTCGATAGAAAATCTTGACATCGCCGAGCTTCGTAAAGGGTCAAGATATTGCATAAAAGTTGCCTTCTAACTCACATCCTAGCCCTCTCTGAGGACAGGCAATGTAAGGACTTTACATCCTATCTATTCTCACAGGTCCTCTACTCAAGTATTGTATACTTTATGGTCTATTTAGTGTTTTGCGTTTACAGCTACTAGCACTTGAACTCATGACCAAAGCTTTTATCGGTTTACAATATCCTAAAGGCATAGTCTCAAGAATTAATGAAAGTCTTGGCCAAGAATTTGGGTGCCAAAGTTCTCATATTATTGAGATCCCAAGAGGGCCAAGATGTGACATAAAAAGGCATGTCACATCCTGGCCCTCTACAGAATCCATCGATGTGAGAAACATGTGTCCACCTTGTATAACAGGCCCATTGCTTAAGTATCACATGTACCTTATCATATTTATTCAGTGTTTTATGCCTATAGTTGCTGACACTCGAACCCATGATATGAAGAACCAACAAAAATTTTGGTCAGAGGTTCAAGTGCTAACGGTTGTAGATGTAAAACACTAAATAAACGTGACAAAATATATAATACCAAAGTAGTGGCCTTGTGGCTTAGTGTCATAAGCTGAAACTTTGCAATTCGGAACTTATGCGGCATTTAACTTACTCGCACCCTTGAGAGGACTAAGTCATCCTAAACCAAACCAAGCACTTAAGGCAAGGATGGTAGAGAGGTAATGAGCAAAGAGGAGAAGGCACTATGAGAAAAGAACTTGTATTACTTGAAGGCTTTCTACAAAAGAGCTAGAAAGATACATATGAACTCACTCTTGGAGGTTGGATGGAGCAAATGAGTCATTTTTCGTATTTATAGGCTCCACCCTCCCCCTTAAGTTTACCGGATCGTTACATGTGTCCTTGAATGGATAGTTAGGATCGCTCCCTAGAATCTTCTTATCTCCTTATTATAATTCTCTAGATCTCTATCAAACTATTCGTGTTTTCTTAAATATCTTAGAAGATTCAAGAGAAGTCCAGAAGACTCTAGAGTTCTATACACTATCATGAGGATTTTTTTAGAACACTAATATTTACATAATTTTTCTATAATTGTGCAGAAGTTTTCTATTGTAACCTTTATTAAGATAATTAAGGTGTGACATTAGGCTAAACATCAAGTCCTCACATCATTGGGTTCCTCAAGAGGGTTAGGATATGACATATTTACACCACCTAAGTTAGGTAGCCATTTAAGACCTAGGCGTATCCACGTATCTGGATGCAAACAGTACACGAATCATCTGTAACGCTCATGGGTGAACAAAGATCTTGACATCTGGATGAATTATGACTTCTAAATCAAATGTGTAGTCAGCAAATGAATGGTTAAAGCCAATCATTCAAATTCAGAAATACAAGTGTCCATTAATCAATATGGCACTGTCCCATAAATCTGATTATGCAGGTATGCTTTAGACAGCGGGGCTACGGATGGAATTTGATGTGCATCTTAATTTATGAAGTCTAAAATAATTAATTAATTAATAAGCAATTTTTAATTTGTGCACATGAAATGTTGAATATGAAAATTGATATGATTGAACATAAGTAAAAACAAAGGAGTTCAAATTAAGGTTGGATCCGAACATCTTGGACATAAGGAAAATGATCAAGTATACATCTAGTACAAATATATATATAGGAAAATAATCAAGTGCATTCGAACTGCACCGTAATTACGGTGCAGTCCATGCACTATGGGGTCTATTTGATCATGAATGAGAAATCTACTCTACTCATTGTATTTAAAATTATTCACTTTATTAACATACCAATTTTCACCCAAATCCAACATGTGTATACATCCCATCTTAAAATGGTACAAAATGAACGTAATAAAATAATTTAATATAAATATCAAGTTTAAAGTGGTATTTTCAACATCTAAAACGTCTAAAGTATAATTTTTATATGGATAAATGATTGTTTAAAGTTTCATTACATTTTAATATATATATATGGCTCATTTTACAGCGAACTGCACCGTAATTACGGTGTGGTCTGTTGGCATAGGATAGGTTCTCTCACATATATATATATGAGATATATTCTGGTGCATTTTCGGTGCAGCATCGCTGAAACGGGCCCCACATGATTATCAAATCATAATCTACTCCACCCATTGTATTTAGAATAATATATTCTATAATCATACCAATTTTCATCCAGATATGTATATGGGCCCCATCTGAAAATGGTATAAATTCAACGTAATAAAATAGTTTAATGTAAATAATAACTTTAAAGTGGTTTTTTCAACATCTAAACCATCTAAGGTATGATTTATATATGGATAAATAATTATATAAAGTTTCATTACATTTTAATATGTGCAGGACCTTTTTTTGGGCAACTGCACCGCTGTTCCGGTGCAGTGACGTTGCACCGGAACAACTCTGTCTCTCTCTCTATATATATATATATACACTAACACTCGATTAAGAATATGACAAGTTTTCTTGTCGGAATAAAGGACATAAATGATGAAATTATCCCACCATATACATGTTGAGTGCTGTGGTTTATATGCCGGCCCATATAACCCTACAACAAAAGTTTCCATATGCAGCCAAATTTATGTTTACTTGCATGTAACATCAAATGCAACTAAAGTAAATATTACTTGCGGGCAAGAATATGCATCCTCTCGTGCAAAGAAGATATTCTTATTTACAGCTAAATGTACACAGCAGCATTAAACATTGTTTTAATTAACTGTATATGAAGCATAAAATGAATATGTTAAACTAAACATCAGCACTCTTAAATAATCAAGTATTTGCAACCAAATAAATAACTGTGATCGAATAAATACATATGCAGTTAAATCAATGTTATTTGTAGTCAAAACGGTAGCCGCATTGAACAACATTTGTATCTGTATGCCCATAAAGGTGAATAATTATATAGAAATGGAAAATCTAAAAGCCCTCATTCAAGATTCAAAGAACCAAGATCCTGTTTCTGTATGCCCATAAAAAGTGCACAAAAAGACCCGGAGACATGGATGCACTGAATCATTCATATTATTCTCTTTTTTTTCTGTCTCTCTTTTTGCTAAAAGCATGTAATCCAGTATGGGTATTGATTACTAAAAAGAAAAGAAAATTATGTTAGCAACATAGGATAATACTAATCATAATATAAATAAAAGACATCAATAATAGTAGGAAATTTAGGTGATGAAGGAAAAATAATGGTACCATATATATAAGAAGTACATGTCAAATTAATAATCAAGAAACAACATTTTTAATAAGACCCTTAACTTACAATACTTTTGAACCCAATGTTGCCAACCAATTAAAACCAATAATTCGATAGACATGATAAATAGTTTTTCAGACCATCATTATCCAAATCAAAATTTTGTACAGGTGTTACCTAGCTAATTCTATGTAAGAAGAACTTGTACCTGTTGCACATGTATAATTTTGTTGACCGGTCATTAGATTTTCGAATTTTCGTTATCAAACAAGCCATATGGATGCAGGGTCCAACATTTCTCCTGATCCGACGACATGGGCACGTGGAAAGGCCATTTGACAGATCTTATATAGGTTGCAGCAAAGGCGTATATATATATATATACACACACACACGAGCTGATAATGATTGTCTCCAACTTCTGACCTTCCAATGGCTGCGATTCAAGTTGCTTCATGCATGGTGCATGCACCTGCACGTGGTTACGCCTCAGCACTTTTATTTTCATTCTTTTGGGACGAAAAAATAAGGATCCTTCTTCATATCTTATGTCGGCCCTACGCATACCTCATGATTGTTAGGCGGTCCAAAATAATTCATGAAATGGAGCAAGGCGAGTCATCGAAAAATCTTCCTGGTCCGGTATCTACCAATACCGTTTTAAACTCTCCTGGTGATCAACGAGGATCCACATTTTGAAGCCTCTTATGAACTATCATACCAATGCACTATTTTTAGATAGACGCCACAAACAATCTCCCCCATGACATATTCAACAGCAACTAAAATCGTTGCAAACGACATCACTTAGGGATGTTTTATAATTGATTTTTGGAACATGTTTTGATGCACCCTGGTGCAAATATTCATTTTTTTGAAATTTTTTTTACAAAAATGTTAATCTAAGTATATTTAACATGTGCACCAGTTTTTACTTTTTTGGAGATTATTAAATATTTTTTTGAATGTTTTAAAATCAGTGACATTTTAGTATTAGTAATTTAAAATTACTAAAAATATCACCGATTTAAAAAATTCAAAAAAATCTAAAAATATCAAAAATGGTAAAAATTAATACACATGTTAAATACACTTATATTAACAATATTGTAAAAAAATTTTACAAAAATAAAAAAATAAGTTAAATACACCTATGTGCACTAAAGCTAAGTGCACTCGACTGCATAAAGTCATATTCCTTGATATTTTTGTGGGATTGTGGGATAAGGTGAGAAGTGGAAAATGAAATATTTTGAAAATTGTATGATTGACAGAAAATGATAAATATAAAATTGGAATAAATAAGTTTAGTAGAAGTAGTTGGTAGAAAAAATAATTAGAATATAAAAGCAAAAATAAAAAATACAATTATTAATTGAGAAATTATTGGCTTGGGCATCCCACCACACAAACGGCACTTAACAAACGTCCCTTAAGGCTCACTAGATGTGCTTTCGGGCGAGAACATCACATGAAGTTTCTGGATCATACAGTTGTCATTAGTTGCATGCTTCAAAGTTGTTCCTGCCAGAATAAGACGAAACTTTAGAACCTTACTGTAATAAACGTCGCTATGTATGCGGCCATCATTTTGCTACCAAATCTACGTTTACTTGCGTGTAACATAAAATGCGGGCAAAGTGAATATTATATAACCATAAATATATGCTTATTTGCAGTTAAATATATGCGGTAATATTAAATGTTATTTTCGTCTGCATATGAAGTGGAAAATGAATGTACTGGAAAAAATGCACCACTCTAAGTAGTTAAGTTTTTGCAGAAATAAATCATAATAGCTACATAAATGTTATATGCAGCCAGATTCTGTAGTGTAGTTTACAGCTAGCCTAGCTATATATACGACTCTGTATTTAGGATAATAAAGATAGTTTTTGGAACTTTAATTAAATTAATAAATTAGATTTGGATATTTCTTCGCAGTTTTTACCGATGGATCTTGAAAATATTGCATGGGAAGAAAATCTCGTAGGGTGTGTTTGGTTGGAGGTAAAACTTTTGATGAAAAATTTTTGGAGTAGAAATTATCAAATCAATAAAAAGTGATGTAATATAATAAGAATAATGATGAGAAGTAAAGAGAATAAAGTTAAAATAGATAGGTTAGTTGTATGGGTAGTTGTGTAGAAATGATTGAAAAGTAGGGTAGTTTGTATAGAAAAATGTGAAAAAATAATTAAAAAATAGAATAATTATGGAGAGTGAAAAGTTTTAGTTGACACTTTTTTACCCTAAACAAATACACCCGTAATATAGCTTCGAAGGAGAAAAAAACAAAAAAGAGAGTAAAAGTCATTTTTCCTCTTTTCGCCTTTGACGTAGCATTCAACTATATTGCAAGGTTAACTTAATTTTTATAATTAATGATCAACCTTAATTTCTCAAATAAAATAAAATAATTTGTTTTGGTCATCCCCCAAGTGCTTGGATTTGTAATTACCTTAAACAATGGTTAGATATCAAGCTAGAATCGTTGAGGGCTATTTAATCCTTTATTCTTATTTAAATTATTAATTTAATATAGGCTTATCAGACAATTTTTCTCACTTGACTTTAACTTCAGCTAAATTTACCAAATGCGTCTCTCATTGGAAGCAGCCACTGTTTTTTTGATAGGTATTCATATGTATTATATTTTCTGAACAGCTCTGAGATCATCTTACAGTTTTCTACACACTATTCTACATAAATCTTTAAATTTTTTATTTTTTGTTTTTTGCGGCCGTCACCATCCTCACGGCGAGACAGCCACTGTCGTTCATGAGAAATACGACCAGAAGGCAATGCGAGAAGCAAGAAAAGTGGTGATGTGATGTTCTGAGCTGGGATGAAGAGAATCCAATGGTAAGCTACAATCTATCGTCCATCCAGTTGTACTGACAAGCTGGCTAGACTTTGACAATGAACACCATCGCGCAATATATATTCTTCATCTTTCCCATCTTTAATGAACAGTTATCCAATCCCAACAACTTTTTGATCTTCCCACAGTTCCACATCCGTCCTTTAGCAGTCAAATTGCTTTTTACAAGGACACGAGATGGAAGAGATAAGGCAGAGTTTTCCTTTACCCTGTCCCCTCAGCCTATTCCTAGCTTCTACAACCGTAGACGATTGGACGGTCCAAGTTATCTCATGACACAAGAGCACACGGACTAACGGTTGGGATGATCCCATCCCCAAGTCATGTCCGAGTCGTGTGAGGGCACCAAGAGAAGCCCCGAGGAAAAGACGAGAGAGCTGGTGCCCTACCTAATTTCCTACCGCTCACGGTCATGACCTGTGGAGACGCGGCAGGCGTCACGGACGCATCAGATCCGAGTCAGATCCCACCCGCGACGCAAAACCATGACCAATTCAAACACCCAGAATGCACATACATCAACAGTCGGCCCGGATTCAAAATAATATAATATAATTAATCAAGCTGCTGACCTGCATGATTGGTACTGCATAATTAATCATAATTAAGTCCCCCAACATTGGGGTGTCGGTTTTCCTTGTCGTCTGACACCTGTTGATGATCACTCCCAGGCTCCTCCTGCCTCCCACAAATAATTGGGAATCAAGAATTAAAAAAAGAAAATATTTTTGAAAAATGTGATAAAATGTGCTATGATAAAAGTAAAATAAGAATAAATGTGTTATAAATTTGCTGAAATTGTAAATATGCTTATAATGTTTGTATGAAATTACGAGCGTGCCACTTTTGTTAAAAAGCCATTAAAACAACTAATACACTTACAATTTTTTAAAATATTGTAAGCATATTTGCAAAAAACTTAAAGTAATAGAGTACATAAAAGTATATAAAACAATGAGATACCAAATATGTCTACCGTGTTTTATAAAATCATAATTATACTACTTAACTTAAAAAGAATTATTATTATTCCACAAAAAATTGTAATTTGATATAAACCTCGTAAGTATATTTATAATTTTTGCAAACTTAAGAGCACAAATACAATATTGGCTAAATAGACATGTTTATAAAAATCCCTTACCACAATATAACAATACCTTTTTCATGACAACCTGCATCCTCGTTTCTCATTCTATTTCGTTCTATACAATAAGTAGTTAGAATGTTAAATTATTTTTTAAAAAATTATGATAAAGTAAGTTCCTACCCATGCTAATGTAGGGGAGAGGGAATAGGATGTTTTCCTTTTCATCAAAAAAAAAAAAAAAAAAGTTCCTACCCATGCTAGTTATGAAACGGACGATTAATCAAATAATCCCACCAGCGGCCACGAACGATCGAAGAAGCGGCTTTATTTAAGAAAACTTAAAAAATGACGTACTCGTCCCTTTGCGGTGTGCAGATGCTTTCATTTACTTGTTGTTTAAGGTTCATGGGAGGAGAGGGGTACATGTGCCTTTTTGGGTGGCCAACGTCCGAAGCCCAAATAGCCGACTGCTGACGAGTTGTCGATTAGGACGAGGGGACCGGTCTGACTCCATCTGACGTGGAACAACTATGACCCGTCTAGCAATTCAATATCCACGTGAATTGGCAGAGAGAAACGAGAGTAGTTAGGAGAAAAGCTGCAGGACGCTACTCAAAAAGTCCAGTAATCTTTTGTAGGACACGGCTCGGCCGACCAGACCAGTCGTGGGGCCGCTAGTGACACTTGGAGCTGCCTTATCCAGCTTCAAATAGTCTGGTATTTGACTTGAAGGGACACGTCTCTGGATGATTCTAGGAGGCAGCTGACCTATTTGCGTATGCTTAACTAATGGTGCTCAGAAGAGCCGCTTATCGAATCCAATGCCGGCCTGGATTATGTGAATTACAGTGCCAATTGCCGACATAGGCGCTTCTTTTTTTTTTTTTCCCCCTCCCCTATTGGAATCCATGTGCTTGTAATTAAGAAGTCTTTTGCTCATGAATCTGAGTTCAGCTTATACACACACACTGGCAGAGCGTGTTTAATTTGGCTGAAGGCTAAGCTATGTTAGTTATATAAATGGTTGATTAGGACAATTTGGCTGACAAGAATACTTGAATAAATTTAAATTTTTTTTAGAGAAAATTCATTTTATATTCTAATAACATTTACACCTAATTTCTAATATACCCATAATGTTTCACTAATTCCTCTTATATTCTTAACATTTGACCCTAAATTTATATTACACTCATATCGTTAACACAACTACTATCTACCCATTGAAAAACCAATTTTTCCTCTTTAAAATTTTATTAATTAAAATTATTCAACTTTAACATGACTTTTGAGTCATTTAATGCAACATGTTAATGATTTATTATCATCAAATTAGTTACACTTGGTTGAATTGTCTCAATTATGAAATTTCAAATGAGCAAAATTATCTTTTCATTAGGACAAATGACAATTCTATTGACGACATAGGCATAAGAGTAATTTAGAATAAAATGTTATGAGTACAACAGAAATTTATAAAATATTATGGGTATATAAGGAATAATAGACAAATATTATGGATATAAAAAGAATTTTTTCTTATTTTTATCAAATATTATTCAACAATTTTCAATCATTGACTCTCGGACTTTAAAGATGCTGGAAGAGAAATATTTCGAGAAGATTTGATAATGGTAGGATGAATATTGATGAGCAAAAAAGAATCGGAGAAGTGCTAACACATTGTGTATGAAAGAAAATACAATTATAAATTTTTTATAATATCTACTTAACATGATTTATTTTTCTTATGGTAGGTTTTAAGCCCCAAAATCAACTAAATCGAATGTGCGTGCTTTGTGTTTATTTATTTAAAATTTTATTCAAATGTATATTTTCCCCGCCTAGGAACGGGGCTTTGCTTCTATGAGATCTCTTCAAGATAGTCTTTATCTTTTTTTATAAAAAATTTACCTAATTTATTATATTTAGTATCATTTATATTATCATAAAAATCCTTTTATTTATCTAACATATTACATATAACTCAAGTTATAAATGTGTAAAATCAATCTAATAAAATAATTTAATAATAAATTTTAATTTTAAAACTATATTTTCAACATTTATACTATATATCATTGAATAATACCATTACTATAGGATAAATTATTTTATAAAATATTATTACATTCTAATAATATGTAAATGTTTCTAATCATTTTTTCATAATTTAAATAAAGCAAGCAAATGTAGCCCATGCATATATTTGATCTGAAAGAAACTTAATCTCCTAGGCTCATAGCTAAACAAATAATGTTAATTATAAGAGTTGTTTGGATTGTTGAAAATTTCGTTAAGATTTTTTTACCCGTAAAAAAAATGCATACATTAATTGAATTTTTACCGAGAATATGAGCACTGTACAGGCTAAGAGGTGCTTATTAAATGCTTCAACCGCAAATGAAGCTGTAAAATGCCTTGTCCAACCATGCATGGCCTTTTCTGAATTCTTCCGGCCGCTGCGCAGAAGCTCCCTGTTTGAAATGGAACTCCCATGCATGAAATGATGAGTTTTCCCAAATGGACCTTCCGTTTGAAAAGTTTTATAAGAATATTTGAGTTTTATTCGTTACCAAACGGCCTCATACTAAATAGTAAAGTGAATTTCCTTAATTAAAACATGTACATATTAAAAATGAATTGAGTTATGAAACAATTTTGGACCCATCTAAATGCGTCGGCACCATGAGGCAAAATATTTAACCGAGTTCCCATGTATATGTAAGAGGAGCAATAATGACAATGAAAGGGAAGAAACACGCGTGGAGAGTGTCAACTGGCTCCTCCCGTCCATTAGTCCATATCAGCACCGCCAGGTTATAAGGTATTAATATCAGAACCGTCCATAGGAATCGGTTGGAAAGTTTAATGACTTTTAAATTAATATATGATATCAAATCATTTTTTATGTTTAAAATATATGTTTAGCTAATTGAGAATATAGTTTTCACATGGATTCAAGTTTTAGTAGACGACAATATATATATATTGGAAAATATTCAAGTGCAGCACTACTGCACCCTAACCTACTGCACCGAAATTACGGTGCAGTGGCATTGAAATTGGCCCTACATGATGATAAAATTATAATCTACACCACCCATTATATTTATAATAATGTATTCTATTACCATATCAATTTTCATCCCAATTGGATATGTATATGGACCCCATCTGAAAATGGTACAAATTCAACGTAATAAAATAGTTTGATGTAAATAATAACTTTAGAATGATTTTTTCAACATGTAAATCATTTGCTATAAAATTTATATATAGATAAATGATTGTATAAAGTTTCATTACATTTTAATACATGTGGAGCCTTTTTTGTGCAAATGTACAGCTATTCCGGTGTAGTGGCACTAGGGGTGCAACTTGGGTAGGGTACCCATGGGTACCCACTGACCCGACCCTAATTTGGGTAGAGTGGGGTAGAGTAGGGTAGAAAATATTACCCATGGGTATGGGTAGGGTATAAATTATTACCCGCCTCCTCAAATAGGGTATGGGTAGGGTAGATACATTGGATACCCAGAACCGACCCGCATAGGTACTCATATGGGTAATTAATTAGGTACATAATTATATATATGTATAATATATATTATATAGTATGTATTATGCTTTGTCTTTGACATCTTATGTGCATACATATTTTAACAAATTCAAATTTAAATGAATTTTGTACCTTGTGAAGTATAAATTTAAATGAATTTATATATATGTCATTGACTTCCGAAAGACTCTTATAAATACGCTTGTGACTTATGATTATAATATATTAATAGTTTAATAATTAGGTTATGATGGTTTATACTTCATATTTTTATATAATAATATAAACAATAATATATGTACTTATGATTTTAAAACATAAATAAGTATTATTTTACTTTATTTAAAATAACATAGAAATTTTTAAAAAATATTGTATTTGAGTATTAAAGGAAGCGATTTGAAACCGAAATTGGAACCGACCTATGGGTAATGGGTAGGGTAGGGTATACTAGAAACCGAACCGACAAATGGGTAGGGTAAGGTAGCATAGACCTTTTATAAATAGGTTACGGGTAGGGTGGACCACTACCCAAATCGAACCGACCCAAGTTGCACCCCAAAGTGGCACTACACTAGAACAGCTCCCTTATATATATTGGATTATGTTCCATTGCATACAACTGCGTCATGCAATCCATGCACTGTGGGCCTCACTTGATCATGAATGGTAAATATACCACACCCATTATATTTAGAATTTTTCACTTTATTAGCATACAAACTTTCATCCAAATCTAATATGTGTGTGGTTCACATCTTAAAATGGTGCAAAATCAATATAATAAAATAGTTTAATATAAATATCAAGTTTAAAGTTGTATTTTTAACATTTAGACCATCTAAAATATGATTTTTATATGAATAAATGATTATATAAAGTTTCATTACAATCTAATATATATGGGGCCCATTTTACAGCGAACTGTACCGTATCCGTTTGCACACGAATGGGTCTCATATATATATATATATAATTGTTATCCCAAGTAGATTTAATTTATATATCAAATTTTAGCATTTTTGGAAATGTATATTTATCTTTTTGAATTTTAAACATGAGGAGCATTTTTGAGCATCTTAACGTTGATAATAACTAAAACACCCAAATGTCTAAAATTTTAAAAAATACATACATATTTTCAAAAATAGTAAAACTTAATATAAGAATTAAATAGCCACTGTGGTTGTGCCTCAATAGTACGCGTGTTGCCAGTATTTCTGTCGGGTTCTAGTTCAATGCACCCAGGAGCATTGAGCCTTAATGCTCATTGGTGCACTTTACTCTTTTTATTTTTATTTTTAAATTTTTTTACATAAATGTTAATGTAAGTGTATTTAATATGTGTATAAATTTTTACCATTTTTGGAGATTTTTAGATATTTATTTCGAATTTTTTAAAATCTATGGTAATTTTAATAAAATTACTAAAATGTCACTGATTTTAAAAATACACTTACTTAGATTAACAAGTTCATGAAAAAATTTTGAAAAAACAATTTAAAAAAAATAAGTATATGCACCCAGGAGCATTGAGGGTTAATGCTTATGAGTGCATTGAACTAGAACCCATTTCTGCCCGTCTCGTGTTCGATCCCCGCCTGGTGCTGGGTATTAATTTTCTATTTCCCCTCTTTATACTCCCGTTGTAAAGGTTGTAAAGGTACTTAATTGTAAAATGAGATGTTACAATGTATACTACCAATAAAAAAAAATAAACGAATTAAATACCCTTATAATAATAATTTTATGAAAAAAACAAAATTAAAATTAAAAAAATATGTAAATAGGCCGTCCACGTGGGAGCTGGCCGTATGGAATTATTACTCAATAAAAGATCTAAAAAAGATAAATGACAGTACCAGTCATAAAGTTATGGAAATCTCTCTCATCAAAAAAAAAAAAAAAAGTTATGGAAATCTGTATAATTTTGTAGTAATACAGTTAATAACACAAAATGGTTTAGTGAATACGGGAAGAGAGAAAAGGCAGCTTTTATCTTTTCTTTTTTTACGCTTGTCCTTGGTTTCTTTCCCTAGAAAGAAACACTTAATCATTCTAATGGTGCCGATCTGCTGGTCTCCACTAATAAATAACAGTCAAAAGCATTGTTCTGTAAACCACCAAGTCTAGCTAAGAGAAAAAAGTTTCTTTCGATCCTAAGAGAGAACAGCCTCAGAACTTTGGTCCACCACCAATCTCATCAATTGCTCTCTAAAAATAGTCTGGTGTTACGGATAACGATAAGTTATTATGACTGGTTCTTAGGTCCATCCAAACAAGCATGAGAAAATGGGGAATGCAAATTACAAACCTCAGGAGCCATTTCATCACCATGTTTCACTCACTAGAGAGGGAAAAATTCAGCAAATAGAAATCCGTAGTAGAATTATCGGTTTCTTTAGCCGACCCCCAGTAGTCGGTTTCAATTTGGGATAGTTTTGATGATGATTGATAGCATGAGGCCAAGCTACAGAAAAGAAATTGAGTTATAAATAAGATATTTTACAGCAAAATTTCTATATGGATGCATGCCTCAATGAACATCTGGAAGAGCAACATTGCAAGGATGGGATCACACTCATTACAATTGAGCCACTACAATGTGGTCACAATGTAATAACTACAGCACAACATGTATACTCAACAAACCATAAAATGATTTACTTATGTCCCACCGAGGAACTAATTTAAAACCTGCCAAGACATTGAAGAAATAAGAGTTCCAGCATGTTCAAAACAATGTGAAAAATCATCCTGCAGATCTGTGCCTTTTTATTCTCAGTGCTGTGCACCTTCTTCCATCCTCTTCCTCAGTTTGTACTGCAACATGGTGGGAGCACAATCCAAAGGTGTTTCCCCTGAAAAAGGAATGAAAATTAGCACAAATTACAGGAAAGTCTCTCAAGTAAATGGCATCATCAATCATCATGCTATGATACAGACACGCTGGTGCATCTAGTATGCAGTATTACTAGCATCCTTGTGGATGGGTTAAAAAAATAATAATAATATATTAAGCAGCCTTTCTAATTCCCCTCAAATTTCAAAACATACTAGTCGGCTTCAGTAGACTAGTATCTTGATCACGTTTCAGGCTCCCAGTAAAAATCGAGTGTTGAGGAAAACAGTACAAATTTGCAAGTTCCTAACCATGCCTGCTACAATAGCAGACTGATTTTCCAACCAATCAAGTTCCATGATATTGGAGGATGCCCCTTTCCCAACATGATTTGACTATAGAAGCATCAGCCGGAATTACCTTGTGCATTCTTGCAGTCTGGATTTGCCCCATGATCCACGAGGAGAAAAGCAATTTCAGTATGATTAAAGAGTGTTGCCTGCATCATTCAACTGAACTCTTAGCCATGTAGAGGTCAAAACACATTCTCTGAAAATTGTCAACATTGCAAGTGGATAGTCAAAATGATACCAAATGTAATAGAGATAACCCTTGTTTGTCACAGTAATTCACATCCACTCCCTGTCGAAAATAGATATTCAGTGGTAATATCTGTGAACAAAGAGTAAGCTCAAGAGATGTGCACAGTTTACCTGATTCAGAAGCCTTTTTACAGCCTCAATATCATGGTTTTTGATGGCTTCCCTTAAGCCCTAAAGATAACCATTCAGAAAAGGATCAATTACATATGTCAACCATTTCCTCATTGTAGTTGTGAATTCTATATGGATGCATTATATCCATGATTAAGTATCAAATACCTCCCCATTAACTTCATAATCCATGCTAGATTTATCCAAGCCACCATTTGTTTGGCTGAGGTTGAAAAACAAGCTGCATAGGCCCTCATGTTAGAATGAAATTATCTAGTATTTAATGACACTGAAACACATTCGCAAATAAATAACTGCAGAAAAAGAAAGCATAATGACTATGATGTGAGGATGAAACCATAAAACAATTGATTTAATCCATAAAAAGATCAGATGTGCATTGGATATTCAAAAAATGCATGCTGAATTATCTGCTACTTGGAACATTTTTTGGCAATGTTTTCTTTCGGGAATGTCAGCCTATTAATACTTATAAATTCCTTGTATAAAAAAATATACTTATAAATCCTATTTAATGGTTCGTTCTCTTTTCTTTATAGAAGCATCGGAAAATTTAAGAAATCACACAATGCAACATACAACCTAAATTTACGTCCAAATCAAAGTGAACATCAAAATAATTGTGTCATTTGTAGCATAGAATGAAGTGACAGACTCGTTTCAGGACAGACAACATGCTACGCTATATGAGATAGCCGTCCATCACCAGCCACCTGGGACACCAATCCAACAAGCATATGTAGGACTAATGACATTAATGTGTCGGAGTGGATAGTAGGAAAAACATCCAAATGCTTAACTATAAAGATGCCACTCTTGGTTGTGGGTTTGAACTGTGAGGTAGGCTGCATGTAACACCAAAAGCATGTGCATGCGCATATTTGACAAAGAAAAAAGTATAATTTCCTGTAGTAACATTTAACATCGAACTTAGCTAATTGAATCAGACAACTGTTTAAGCATCTCTATGTTTCACCCTTTCAGCGTTCAAACAACTATTGGAGTTAGAACCGTCTGATTGCTCCAAGTAAATAAGATCCAGCTACAAGACAAGAGTTTAAAAATATTGGATGATGTGGATTCCTAACTTTAGCCAGTAACTCATTCTAAAGTTTCTTCTCTTTCCCACGGTTATTTGAGATGTCTTATCCCTTCATTAAAGTACACATCTCTGCTACTGTCACATTGAATCAGTCTGATGCATAGTTTGATCGAAAAAAGTTAAATTCAGAAGCTTTTCAGCCACTCGTGTAGTTTTAGACACTGAAAAAAAATGCAAATACACAATAATGAATACCTGAAGGGAGAAACATAATACGTTTGAATTAGGAATTTTCTGTGTCGAACATAGATTAATGGCCAGCTACATTTTTTGTACAGGCCAGTGTTAATGGTGATAAACAAATTTCGTGCAGCCATGCATACAGGCTTCAGAGGAGCAAAACACCCTTACTCTAAATTGATTTCTATGTAAAAGAATAGTATTACGACATTTATGACTTACATTCCGATGACCATTACCAAAAATAATTAAAGAAAGAAAAGAGTATGGGCTAATGCATCACAGACCTTTGCTTGCTATTTGAAGTAGAACTGTTATTCTTAGATGTGGAGTCTTGAGTATGTGATTTTGTGTTTGTGGCCCTCTTAGGTCTTGGGTTTGAGTGAACTGTTGAGACAGTAGCATTATGCATCTGCAGTATAGAATCTAAGAAAGTAAGAGACAGTTGAAAAATGTATCCAAAGTTCTGAACAGCTCCTTTACCTTCAAAGGAGCTGGATCTGGTGCTGGGGCTGCAGCTTGACAGATGCATAGTGGCATTCCGCACTTGCACTCAGGAATATTTAAAGTAGGGCTAACTGAGGCTGACTTAGGCTCGACAGTATCAACATCCTTGCTCACATCTAGTTTTGAGAATTGATCTGCTGTGGCAGCAATTCCATCTGAAGAGGGTTGAGGATCACTTACAACAGATCTGAAAAAGAAAAACATATTACATGGAATCTCCATTGAAGGGGAAAGCCAATGGAAAAAATTGTAAGCAAAAGTCACATTGGGGACAATTAAAAGAAATGCCAGTGGCCATTGCACAAGCTTGCTCTTTAACAATCAAGATGCAGCTGAATCATCAGAAGTGGTCGCTACCTAAATATAGAAAAATGGTTGAAGAAACTCATTTATGGTATTGGTATTCAAGGCTGTATAGAGAAGTCAAACCTCATTGGATTTCAGTGACTAGTTCAACAACCGGAAAATTATACATAATCATATCAGTGGTCTAGATGAGGAAGTGAACTTCAAATTGATTGTCTCCATCTTCGAGTCTACCTTAAGAGTAACATAATCACAGCATGAAGCCTAGTTTCTCAATATGAATCTATTCAAAATTAGAAGTATCATAATTCTATTTATTGCATCAATTAAGATGAATGGCTTTAGCCAAACAACCAGGCAACCTAAACTGCCTTAATCCCAGTTAAGATATCAAGATGCCAATATAGATGTTACAGTTAAAAAAGCAATGTTTCCAACAACCCAGGAATCATTTCTCTGCTGCCCGCATTTATCTGTCAATGGCAGATTCTATATCATAAGATCTCCTTTTTTGTTATTCATGTCTTCTTTATTCGAATAATGAAATTTCTAGATGCAAAAATATACCTAGTTCAATGGTGCAAGTGATTCCCATTCAATGAAGACCATTTGCTAAAACAGATATACAAGTAAATGATCTTAAGGTTAATTTTACCCTAAGAGTAGACAGTGACCGAATGTAATTGACACTAAAAAAATTGAAGAGCTGGTGTCTTCAGAAAAAACAAAGAGTTGGCAATTGGTAATTTCCAGTACCCTCACAGGGTGGATGCTCCATATGGCTCCGGGATTGAATAAAAGTCGGCTTTCCTTGTTTCATTACTACAATAGAAAATGGAATCTCCCGAATCCCCACCATTGAACCACAAAAGAAAAGAAAAGGAAAAAAACATCATGAAAATCTGTAATGTAATGAACATGAAACAATAGGATGATTGCAAGATCATGAAGAACCCAGATATTATGAACAGGATTCCATTGAAAGATGAGACATTGTGTAGCAGAAAATAAGAGCTGACTACAGACAACCATATCATAAGTTTCTATTCTCACAAGTGCCTGGAAAGCGAGGGTAATCCCTACAAACTTTAAAATACTCATGCTATCAGAAATGTTGTACCTCTGTATTCTCACAAGTGAAGGGACGGAAAGACAAATCTCAGAAAAATTTGACCATAATAAAGCTCAGCAAAGTTATTAAAAAATAAGTCAGAGCCCATCAATTTATAGTGTACCCAAAGATATGGAAATTCACAATCAAAAGACCAAGCTATTGGAGTAACAAAGGTCAATATGTCTGGAACTCAGCTTTGCTACTTCAAATATTGGTAGTTATTGCTGACTATATAATCATGCCTAATGTCCCATTTACTGCCTGCTGATAATATTTTGATGTGTTAGAGACATAGGGTGTGTTTGGTTGGAGGTAAAACTTTTGATGAAAAGTTTTGAGGGTAGAAGTTGTCAAATTGATAGAAAATGATGTGATATAATAGGGGTAATGATGATGAGTAAAGAGAATAAAGTTAAAATAGATAGGTTAGTTGTATGAGTAGTTGTGCAGAAATGATTAAAAAGTAGGGTAGTTTGTATAGAAAAATATGAAAAAATAATTAAAAAATAGAGTAGTTATGGAGAATGAAAAGTTTTAGTTGACATATTTTAGCCCCAAACAAACACACCCATAATATGTGTAAATATTCTCAAATGCTATGGGCCAATATCACCATAGTGAATTATTTCTACCACAGATCATCCAATCTGGAAAAGGGAAGCTAGAAAGCAAAACAGTTAGGAAAGTTTACCTGTTGGGATTATTGAAACACTCAACGCAGACTCTGACATTGGAGTGGATGCCAAATTGTGGTAACGTCTGAAAACAACAGCTAGAAAGCTTAAACAATGAAGTAAAAAATCTATCATTTTTCATGAATGAAACATGTTGTGTGCTATTTTTGGGAAGTCTCACCATTTGGTTGGATGAATGTTCATGACATAGAGTCCTACCACAACAACGGCAATGATGCTGCATCCATGAAAAATTTTAAAAATTAGAAGCAATGAAGGATTTTGAATATTACTTTGTTGGTTCAGTCACAAAAACAGGTACAGTAACCAAATGTAGGATCAAGAACACCTGAAACTAAGCAAGCAACAGATAAGATCAACACATATCAATATTGTAAGCTAAGCAAACTAGTCTAAACCATGGAAAACAGTATTGACAAAAGAAGACCTCACAATACCACTGGTATCATAAATTTCATTATAAACAACCATAAAGAAATCAAGTTCCTTTATTGGTAAAAAGCCCAATAGATGAGATTAATGAAACAATACATTGAACATATCAGCTGACAAAAATTAGAATAATCATGATAATTAAATGTCTTGAGTGCACATAGAGGCATGTCTCTTTCTTTGGGTGAGTCATTAATATTCTATGTCGCTGTTCAAGCAGAAAAAAATGAAACAGAATCAATGCTAAACATGAACACAACAAGGGAAAACAGGCAAAACTAGATGAGAATATATATTTTTTTTTTTAAACAATGAAAGTTATGATTTTAAGCATCCGTTGAGCGGAAGTATTGCATTTTGTATGGAATTACAGGCACGAGAGTCAACCTATGCCTGGCATTTTGTCCTAGGAAAAAGTAGAAGCAAGCTCAAAAAAATTGAAAGAGCTGGCAAAAGAGTAACAGCAGTAGCTTCCACAAGGAGTAAATACTGACCAATGATCGACCAGCAATCTAAGAGAGCGAAATGCCAAAAGGACTAACATAATTCACAGTCAGGAAAAAGACAACCTTTTGAGCGTAACGCTAGCAGTCTAGTAAGCATACGGTCATACAGATCGTCCAATTAGACACAAGATAGAAGGGTCAATATAAGGTCTTGCCTGGCAAATCTACTTAATGAAACTTAAAGGCAAGTTTGACAAGATGACTTCACTGCCTGCGATCGCTGGAGAATATGACAGTAAGTCCCTTGAGAAGAAGGTTCCAAAACCCATCGCGCAATCCAAATTTGCAAAACAATCGTCGAAAGGCCAAGGCCAAGGCCTAGGCCTAATCACAGCAAAAAGCATCTTGCGGAAAGAAAGATCCAAACGTGCGAAACTGATTCGGAGTAGCAGATATAAAAAAAAATAATTGAATTGCAACGAAACATAAACCGTATGGAAGGGACTCGAATCCTACATATATTTATAGTGGAACGATATTTGAGAAAAGAATTTACCCGACGCCTAAAAGTGCTGAAGCCGCATTTGCAGACGTCGCATTGATCGGCCTCTTGAAACGGAGGCGGTGTTTCCATCATCTCGAGCGATCGTCTCGAAATTGGAGAGAGAGCAATGGAGAGACGACGAGAATCCGCTCTGCTCTGCTGCTGCTCTTTATCTCCTTAGTTATTCTGCCACCATCGGCATAGCCGCATGTGGTCCGGAATCGGATCACTGACTCGAGCACACAGCAAACGCAAGGAAACAGAGAAATTCACTTTCTAGGACAAGTAATTGCGATTACCAATTTACCATCCTAAGCTAACGACTTTGTTCGTTCTCCTTTTTTTTCTATTTTTGGTAATTTGCATATATACCATTATAATTTTACAATAATTGCAAATATATCCATATAATGTCAAAATTTACAAATTACTCCTACATAGTTTGACCATAACTGCAAATATACCTAAGCCATTACTCCGTCATAGCGTGGGTATATTTGCAAAGGTTTGCAAACTGTGTAGGTGTATTTGCATAAACTAATTATACCCGCTTAATTTTTGAAATTGCAAATATATTCATATAATTTGCAAACATTTGCAAATATACCCACACTATAATTGTGCAGTAATGGCGTCGTAACGGAATGAATATATTTGCAATTACAATCAAACTAAGTGGGGTAATTTGTAATTTTTGAAATTATACAGGTATATTTGCAATTATGTCAAACCAAGTGGGTATATTTGAAAATCAATTTTTTTTTTAAAGTCTCGCATTTACAACTCAACCACATACATATTTTCCAATTTTTTACTTCAAGAATATAAATCCAGCAATATTGCTAGATTTTTTGAAAAAAGCAATATTGCTAGATTTGTAGTTATGGTCACATGGCTCGGAAAAATAAAATACAAAATTCTTAAGCTAGAACACGAAACTGGCCCAAACCAACGACTCAACAGGAGAGTAATACGACGTGATTGGGACCACTATTTAAAATAAAATACTTAGAAAAGTTATATGAAAAATGTAGAAAAATAATTGTAATACAAGAATAAAGAAAATAAAAATAAATAAATATTATAAAATAGATAGAAAAGTTATACGAAAGATGTATGAAAATGATTAAAATATAAAAATAATCAAAAAATTAGTGTTTAGATAGTTGGGATGTTAAACATGATATATATACAAGTGGGACCGTGTGTGTACATACACAAATTGTCCGTATGTAAAATCACATCAGGGATTAAGTTGATCTCACCTCCTAGCCGCCAGAGTCTTTATTAATGTTAGGTGGCAGGTGTCTAAATCGAGTTGGGTTAACTTAAGTTAAGATAAACATAATCTTGACTCATCTTGTAAAATTTCAACTTAACTCTACTTTTAACTTTATTTTCACAATAACCCAACTCTATTTTAACCCTATAGAGATCTGTTCAATTCAAGTAAGAAATCTAGTTAATAAATATATAATATGTAAAATTATTTTGCTCAATTACATCTATTTTAAAAAATAAATTTATATGAAAGAATAAAGATTAATCCATTTATAAGAATACTTTCTAATATAAACTTGTACAATTATATAATTGCTAAATAATCTTATTTCAAAGTAATGATATCTAATTAATTTTTATGTATTATGTATTATTGTATGACTATTTTTTAATCATTTATTATATGTTATACTAATATATGAAATAAAATCAAGTCGACAATAATGTAACCCAAACCCACCTTTGAAATCAGGCCAATGCAAAGCAAATTATGTAAAATATTTTAATGAGCTATTATTCAAATCTGGGAGCAAATCCACTATTTCCAAACTTGAAGGTTAGTTCAAAAGCATCCAACATAATGAAACTTGAATGGAGAGATTGAATGTGAGACGACTGGGTAATGAAAAATAAGATAATATATAAAAAATGAGCAAAGTGATATCGAAAATTGGAAATGTAAATGGAGAGATTGAACGAGAGATGACTGAGTAATGGGGAAAAAAAAAAAAGACAATATATAAAAAATGGGCAAAGTAATATCAAAAATAGGAAATGTAGGTTATGTATTAGAAAATAAAAGATGGAGGCCTATCTTCTGCATCCGGTGCGTTTACTTTCAATGCATCTGAGTACAAAAAATTTATTTTTTATTTTTTTTGAAATTTTTTTTTATAATACTGTTAATCTAAGCGTATTTAAAATGTAAGACAAGTTTTACCATTTTTAGAAATTTGTCCATATTTCTTTTAATTTTTTAAAAATAGGAAAAATACTCCCGTTTTTAAATAATAAAAAATATGTACAAAACTCCAAAAGTAATAAAACCTAATACATATATTAAATACACTTGGATTAAAAGCAATGTTGTCAGAACCGAACCGGTGATTGAACCGGTTCAACCGGTTAATCAAACCGGTTCGAACCGATGACGTCAACATGACATATTTATGACATCATAAATATTAAAAATTTTAAAATTTTAAATAAATATATTGATAAACTTATATTTTTATAAATCCTAAATATATATGTTGAATTTTAAGGACCACAATACAAGAACAAAACATGCAGGAAAAAAATTAATAGTGAGTTTTAAATAATTAACTACATTAACTGACCTGAAAGACTTAAACTTATAATAAGCTATGACCGTTGTTGCTTGGTTGTTGTTACTTGAATTCTTCCTCTTTATCTCGGTACCTTGATGAATTGCTATAAACATAACTGAAAAAATAAGAAATAAAACAAATCAGTAAGTGTTGAAAATTTAATATATTTATATATCGTTCGTTTTTTTTAATATATTAATTTATTATTAGTTTATTATCCGACCGGTCTAACCCGGTTGAACCGGTTTTCCGGTTCGACCGCCGGTTTACCGGTTCGACCGGTTTTTTGCTATTGAACCGAACCGTAGTGAACCGAACCGGACACGGGACCGGTTCCCGGTCGAACCGGTCCGACCGGCCGGTCCGGTCCGGTTTTAATAACATTGATTAAAAGTTATACAAATAAATTTTTGCACCGCGAGTGCACTTGAGTAGGCACCATAAAAAGATTACCTGGGGAATAAGAATAATTTCTTGAGAATGGAAAATCCAATCTCATTATAGAAAATGGGATGGCTCCAAACATGCCCCGGAAAACCGCATTTGTTAAGCATGCTCTAACCGTAGTAAAAGCAACATGGAAAGATTCCTCCATTGGGATGGACAGCAGCCATTTCAGAATAGTCTCCGCTTGTTGAGGGCTAAAAGCTGATCTTACAATACAACGCATCAAACTCCTTACTCAATAAAAATAAATTATTAATATTAAAATTGAACAAATTTCAGTTCAAATGGCCCTTTCGACCAGGCAACCAGAAACTTGAAGATGGTACACATACTCAAAATAATTCTTGGAACAAAAGAAGCAACCATAAATTCATAGGTCTGAATACCACGAAGCCGGGTGCATCATATGACATCTATTGCACACATTTTGCCAAGCTCATAGTAATCCACCATTAGCTTTCAGCCTTTGACTTCAAAAGCTTCCATTGGACGAAATGCGTATGCCTCCAAACAAAACAATTGCAATGGCAGAACACTATGCCCTTTCAAGACTTGTGGCCCTCAGCGTTCAGAAGTGCTTATATTTAAGATCCTTCCCCATTGCAAGGGAAGGCTAAAAATGATTACGGAAGTGATGCCCTGTTCTGGAGACTGAAACCCTAAATGATTGCTTTCTTTTCCTTCAATGGAAAATGATTGGCATGATCAAAGTGTGTGGCATATCCTCACAAAAGCTTCAGTCCACCCGTAACATCATCAACCATATCAGCAGGCCCTATGCCAGTACAGGAAAAATCAAACACAAAAAGTATCAGTGAAGGAAGCTTTAATGAAATAAATACATGCAGATTTCAAGTCACCAACTTATTACGAAATTGATTTTTCAGTTATAACATCAAATACAAACTACCAAGTTTAGGATCCAGATCTTGCCTAGCTCTTGGATATTTTCAAACAAGACACTACACACTAGTAAGCATGTTTAGGCAGTGTGGAAAAGTTTCCATCCAACTGTTTACTCTAGCGTGTTTTTTTTTTTTTTTTTCACTCTTTTCTTTTTGATGAAACTCTTAGGGCTAATTATTTGCCATTTTAACAGCCTTCTCTCCCCCTTACATTCCCTCTTTACTGCCTACCCTTGAAATCATTACTCTTTATAATTTCCACCAAAGATTCATCTATTTTATTTTTATTCGCTTTCCCTTTTATGTTTAATCATTAACTCTATCCTTCTATATTTTCTTTTTTCCTCCACTTTTCCCACTAATATTTGTTCCTCCTCTTAATATAGAGGAGGAACAAGATATGAGATTAAACAATATATGAAGACTGTAGAAATTATTAAGAACAAAGTTCAAGAACATATACGATAATGATGACTCGTTCGTCCTCTTTTCTGCACCTCTTTTACCATCAACAAAGAAAGAAATTGGGAAAAGAGAAAAGAAAAAGGCCCCCCAGAAATGAAGGGAAAGGAGAAAATGATGTAGCAGGGGAATGATTAAAACCGATGTCATGAAAAGTTGTTTACCAAATAAGTGTACTCAGATACAAATAAATTAAATAGAAATTTTAAAAATAAATAAGCCTTTTAGATTTTTTTTTTTTTTTTTTTAAAAAAAGTAACGGGCTGACTGATGAACCCCAGGCCTAGGGAATGCAGACACACTGAATGAATAAACAAAGAAACTTACCAAGAATGGCCATAACTGTCCTTGAATCTGAAAAAGGAGAACATTTCATCACTCACAGCTTAATTGTACTAAATAGATAATGAAATACCTTACCACCTTACTGTCAGCATAAAATTTAGTAAAACTGAGAAAAGATTCATAAAGTGGAATGCAAAAAATAAATCAACAAAAGGAAGACACAACTAACTTGGTGAAATCTGTGTTCTTCCAGCATCAATTGTAATGTGGGTTGGCAGCTTCAGTGATTTTGCCCTTCCCTGTCTCGGATAAAATGCCAGCAATCATGTTACAAGTGAAAAAATGGAAGCAAAAAGAAGAAAACAAGAGTTCATCCTGTAAACCAAAGCACATGGCAAGATAACGCAGTTATGAAGCAAGCAGGGTGAAGTATTGAACAAATTATTCCATGGAACCATATTCAGAGACCTGCATCAACATTTTAATGATGTCCACATGTAGAAGCATGTGGCCACCAGCTAGTAATTAGGATACCTCAAATTGTTAACTTGAAGATCTTAACATTATGACCCTTCCAAGGAAAATCCACATGCCACATTTGGGGTACCATCAGACAGTTTTTCTTATTTCGGAAGATGTCATGTGACTAACATGAATGCCTGAATCACATGGAATAACCACAGAAGAAGTGGAAAATGGCATTAAGAAATGGACAAGGGGTAAGCATTTCCCTTCAACTTTCCCAGGGAAAAGGGCCACTTTTTAGACAAGTGAGAAGGAGCTTTTTCGTAAATCCCTCCCAAGTATTTGATTCAGTATAAAATATCATCGAACCTTCAAATTTTTTAAATTGAAAATAGTTTTATCTAACCTAGAAGGACGTCATGTCACTAATATAAATGTGAATCATGTGCAAATCAATTGAAGATTGCATAGCATCATCAGTCCATCACCACAAAAGAACATCATCAAGAAATTGACAAGAGTTACACATTTAAATTTCTTTCAACTTTTCCTTGTAAAAGGGCCATTTTTCGGACAATGAGAAAAGGGATTTTTGTAAATTAGTCCCTCCAAGTATGTGATTCAGTATAAATACCATCTAGACTTTCAATTGTATCTATTAAACCTTATGTTTTAGATTTTTACAATCAATCTTCATTTAGTCTCCATTTAATTCACCACTGCATATCCATGGTCGATGTCAAGGTCAACCTTATATTTTGGATACCAATGCATATTCGCCATTGCAGATCATTTGACCTGGTCTTTTTCGTAATAAAGTTCATCATTTTTGTTGCTATCACCAATCTAGACCAACTCCTTTTACCACTGTGTAGCCCAATCCCAAGACCTATACCTGTATAACATGAGAGTTTCCAAATCCTTGGATCTACAATTTGGATTTTGCAGTTTCCAGGATTTGCACAATGGCTGCCACCACTCAAGCCTCTAGTTGGTTGTCCATGCCTTGTTAGATATGTTGGAATTTTGGACACACATATATTATTTATATATATGTGCTATCATAAATTAATGGCCCAAATTATAAAAGTGATCTTATAAGGTTTTATGGGCCTAAATCATTTAATAAAGTATGGATCTCCTATGCGTAGAAACCCTATAGCCTATTTTCCAATGTCTATTTTTATGATGGGCTAAATTAGAAATAGGAAAGATAGGCTTCCTATAAAATAGGTTGTGGTCCCCGGGTTATGCATCCTATCAGGATTCTTTTCTGTCATCCCATCAGTAGAGAAGAAGAGCAAACCCTAGGTGCATTAACTTGGAAGACCCAAGAACCACAGAATTAAAGATTAACAGCATCATGGATTCAGGTACGTTTCCGCTTATGGTTTTAATTTCTTAGTAATTTTAGCATGAAGGATCCTGTTTGATTATAGATTTAATCAATGTGGTTTTACTAACAAGTGGTATCAGAGCCTAATCTTCATGTTAGATTATTAAGAAAGATTTATGAAAATTTCAGATTTATGAATTCATGTATGCTGTTGGATTCATGTTACGGATTTATTAAACATACAGAATTGAAAATCGAAAACCTAATTGCGGCTGCCACTGCTCATCTGGGATTCGGATGATTTTTAATAATGCTAAAATTATTTCTGTTGCTACGGATTACGGATGGTTTATTTTGCCAAGGTTTAATACATCCGTATATTATGATATTAATTAAAGTTTTCCCAAGGATTGAAGCTTTGGATTTTATTTTGCCGCTGGAAATTTTGGAATCCATTTAAAGCATCGGTCCTTTGTATAAAGCTTCGGATGGATTATAATTAAAACTTCGGCCTGCTGAAAAATCTATGATTTCAATTAAAGCTTTCTTTTGGATATTATTCAAATGGATTCAGCAGCAAGGATTTACGGGTAATGGGTTTTTCAATCGTGGTCTCCGGGAAGGGAATCCCCGGAAAACCCATCTGGTTTGGGCAGTTTGCTGCCGGAGAAGACGCTGGTGACAGCGTGGGACTGCCGGCGATAGTGGCTGGTCGTCTGGGCGGCAAAGGCGGCGGGCAGCATCATGGGCGGCTAGGGTTTTGCAGTATTACTAGGGTTAGGGTTTATCCTAGAGAAGGAGATGGAATTTTGCAGAAAACTCCCTAGCCAAATAAATTACAGAAAACCCCTTGCAGAAATTTGCAAACCAACCCCTTGCCAGAAATTTACAAACCGGCCCTAACACTTTTTAGTTTGGGCCATAATTCTGAGCCCAGTCTAGTAAGCCCATACCTAAACTCTTCTGGACCTGGGCGAGCCTGTGAAACAGGCCCAGGTGGAAGCAGCCCAGTCTAGCAAGCCCGTACCTAAACCCTTTTGGACCTGGGCAGGCCTGTGAAACAAGCCCAGGTGGAAGCAGCCAGTTCAAGCCGGCCCAGCTGTAGCCCATTCAAACAGCCCAGCCCGTCAGTGTTTTCGGCCCACCCAGCAAAGGACACGTGGCAGCCCAATAAACGTCCGAATTAAATTTCACATATCTTTTGATCCCTTTATCCGATTTGGACGATCAAATAGTGATTTTCTATGTTTTTGGACATTCTGGATTGAATGGAAGGGTTAAATTAATCTAAATAGGTTCAGAAATATTATTTTTGTGAAATTAACATATATGCATGCAAATTTTTGAATTAAATGTACAATTAATTCATGTTGTTAGTTTATGAATATTTAGAAAGCAAATTATGTATAATTTCATGTGTTCATAATTTATTGCTTTCTATCAAGATTTTAAATTAACCAATTGTCATGCAATATTCAGTTTTTGGATCTTTTGGAATTTAAATTTCAAATAATGGTATAAATATTCTTTATGAATGTCTGAAATTTTAAAATAAATTAATTGAAACAACATGCTGCCAAAGTAGCCTCTCTTGTGTAGATTAATTTATTTTTGAAATATTAAGATGATTGTGTGATGTAATTCATGCGAATTTTAATCGGCCCAAAGGAAGGTTAATTTTTTGCCGAATTATATTCACACATGTGGTAATAAATATGTGATAATTATTTGGTTTTCCATGTGAATAATAAGTCGGTCCAAAGAAAGGCTTATTATTTGACAGGATTTTATTATCAATATTTGATTACTACAACAAGAGTATCATTTACAAGTTAATATTTCTGTCCAAAGATAAGATATTAATGTTGTGCTAGGTATCTTGTGATGGGTCTTGCCATTATTTGAATTTTACTAAGGTTTTGTGTATATATCTCATGTGAATATGTTGTTTTGTTCTATTTTCAGTTAATACATCTACTTCTACCATATCTGCCAACATTAATTCAATTCCCATGTTGAACGGAACAAATTTTAAGCAATGGAAAGAGAATGTAATGATCATTCTTGGTTGTATGGATCTTGACCTTGCGTTAAGGATTAAACAACCCACCTCTCTTACGGCTGCAAGTTCCACTGAGGAAAAACGGGACTTTGAGAGGTGGGATCGTTCAAATCGCATGTCTCATGATCATACGCAAATCGATTCCAGAAGCTTTCAGGGGTGGTGTATCTGACAAAGATATCACTGCAATGGATTTCCTTGAGGAAATTGAAAAGCGCTTTGAAAAAAGCGATAAGGCTGAAACAAGTACGACTTTGTCAAACTTGGTTTCTATGAGGTATAAGGGCAAAGGAAACATAAGAGAGTACATCCTTGAGATGTCTAATCTCGCTTCGAAACTAAAGACACTTGGGTTACAGCTATCTGATGATGTGCTGGTGCATTTAGTTTTGATATCTCTTCCTCCACAATTCAGCCAGTTTAAGATCAGCTATAACTGCCAGAAAGAGAAATGGACTCTTAATAAACTCATTTCACATTGTGTGGAAGAAGAAGAAAGAATGAAGTGAGATAAGCCCGAAAGTGCACACTTGGCAAGTACTTTTAAGGAAAAGACCAAGAAAAGGAAAAAAGATAAGGAAGCTGCGGTAGGAGTGACGAATAAGAAACAGCAAAAGAAATCAACTAAGGAATCAGGCTGTTACTTTTGTCACACTCCTGGACACCAAAAGAAGGATTATACCAAATATCACGCTTGGCGTGTAAAGAAGGGTATGCTTCTCATTTTGGTTTGTTCTGAGGTTAATTTAGCTTCTGTACCTGGACATACTTGGTGGCTAGATTCTGGTGCTACTACTCACATAAGTATGTCTATGCAGGGTTGCCTGAGCTGCCGAAAGCCAAATGATGCTGAAAGATTCATCTACGTGGGCGATAGAAAATCAGTTGAAGTCGAGGCAATAGGCACATTTCGGTTATTATTAAAGACTGATTATTATTTGGATTTAAAAGAAACATATATTGTACCGTCTTTCAGACGGAATTTGGTTTCTATTTCTGTTTTGGACAAATTTGGTTATTCTTGTTCATTTGGAAATAGTCGGTTTCATCTTTCTTTAAATTCAAATATTGTGGGTACCGGTTCTTTATCCAGCTGTAATAACCTTTATTTGCTTGATACAGTTGTCTCGTTTATGGAATCCTTGCATGTGAATTCACGTAGTACAAAACGAAAATTAACTAATGAGAATTCTGCTTCGCTCTGGCACAAACGTTTAGGACATATTTCTAAACAAAGAATTGAAAGACTTGTGTCAGATGGAATTCTCAGTCCTCTTGATTTATCAGATTTTCAAGTCTGTGTTAAATGTGTTAAGGGGAAACAGACAAACATAAGGAGATTCGGTGCCAACAGGTCTTCGGACGTGTTAGAACTAATACATACGGATATTTGTGGGCCATTCCCTACGGCTTCTTGGAATGGTCAACAGTATTTTATTACGTTCATAGACAATTTTTCTCGTTATGGCTACCTATATCTCATCCATGAGAAGTCTCAATCACTGGACGTGTTTAAAATTTTTAAGGCCGAAGTTGAAAATCAACTTGGCAAAAGAATTAAAGCCGTTAGATCTGATCGTTGTGGCGAATACTACGGCAGATATGACGGATCAGGTGAACAACGTCCAGGGCCTTTTGCCAAATTCCTAGAAGAGTGCGGTATCGTCCCACAGTACACCATGCCAGGTAGTCCTACGATGAATGGTGTAGCTGAAAGACGAAACAGAACTTTAAAGGACATGGTAAGGAGTATGATTAGTCGTACTACTTTACCGGACTCACTCTGGGGAGAGGCATTAAAGACTGCAGCTTATATCCTTAACAGAGTGCCAACTAAGGCAGCCGCTAAAACCCCTTATGAATTATGGATGGGCAAAAAGCCTGTCATAAAGCATTTACGCATTTGGGGTTGTCCAGCTGAGGCAAGGCCTTATAGGCCAAATGAAAAGGAACTGGACTCAAGAACTATTAGCAGCTATTTTGTTGGATATTCTGAACGGTCCCGGGGGTATAAATTTTATGATCCCACATCTAGATCCTTTTTTGAAACGGGAAATGCCCAGTTCTTCGAGGATATTGAGCTTGGGGGGAGGATAAGGTTAGAGACTATGTCTTTGAAGAGGAATTGGTAACTTTTCCACTTATTAGTAAAACCACATTGATTAAATCCATAATCAAACAGGATCCTTCATGCTAAAATTACTAAGAAATTAAAACCATAAGCGGAAGCGTACCTGAATCCATGATGTTGTTAATCTTTAATTCTGTGGTTCTTGGGTCTTCCAAGTTAATGCACCTAGGGTTTGCTCCTCTTCTCTACTGATGGGATGGCGGAAAAGAACCCTGATAGGATGCATAACCCGGGGACCACAACCTATTTTATAGGAAGCCTATCTTTCTTATTTCTAATTTAGCCCATCATAAAAATAGAAATTGGAAAATAGGCTATAGGGTTTCTACGCATAGGAGGTCCATACTTTATTAAATGATTTAGGCCCATACAACCTTATAAGATCACTTTTATAATTTGGGTCATTAATTTATGATAGCACATATATATAAATAATATGTGTGTGTCCAAAATTCCAACAAGATAGCCTTGCTTGGCACTTTGTTGCTTGCTGCTTCCATCTAGTCACACTCAATGGCTTACACAATGACTAGAACAGACTCAATGTCGAGAGAATAATCAAGATGAAGAGGTGATAAATCATAGATGCTGAACTGATGGATGACAAGCAACAGCAATCATCAAATTCCACAATTGCCAACAGTCAACCCAGTCAATAGTGGAGACCAGCAGGACAAAATAGAATGTTACAGAAGCTGAGATCTTGGCAATGCATTTCACGTCAGCCATGCATCCGAAACCATCTGAGACTGGAAGATGGAAGCAGGAGGACAAGCAACTGAGCATGAAGGATGACCACTGGCACAATTTCCAGCCAACAAGTTGGAAGTTAGAACGGTCAGATTTTGGGGATTAGTAGTTAAATGGCCAAAGGGATATGTCAGGAGTATTTAGTCTCATTTCTTCCTTCCTTGATTACTTTTCTCTAGCTTTCGAAAAATAACTTAGTGCCATATGTACTATCATCTGAACTACAAATTCTTGCAAATAAATCATAGTTAAAGGTCAAAATGCAAAATTGAATACTTAGAGATGCCATATGCAAAAAGCCCCAGGAAGAAACACTGGAAGAGAGAAAACAAGTTGAAAGTTTTATTTTTTAGAAAATATTCGAAAAAATATATGACGAAAAATCATGGTTGTGGGCTCATTATATATGCTTTTGCACTTCGGTGAGAAATAAAATAGCAACTGACATGGCAAGTTACATCAGCCTTTGTATGCATCAAATCCTTCATCTTCAAAATCCAAATAACACCACCAGCACGCGACTAGTGTGGCTGGCAAAGCATCCCGCCTCTGACACAAGAGGCCCGGGCTTAGTCCCGGTGTGGGAAGTTTTTCTCCCATTTCCAGAGCAACATCTCTATAGGTACTCTATTAGCAACATTGTTAGATTTATACCCCTGGAGTAGATTGGAAAATATGTATTTGGATTGAGTTGTAAATACACGAATCAAAAAAAAAAAGAAAATTCCCAATAACACCACCATGCACGACTGCATCTCCCTTAGGAAGAAAAAACCGAGTTCCTTTGAAAAAAGTTAATGTGAGTTCTTTATCAATGAAGAGGAGGAGGAGGAGGAAGAAGTAGAAGAAGATCGAAAGAACAGTCATTAAAAATAAAACAAAATGAGCTCAACCAACCCCCTCCTCTTTCTGTAAAGAAGAAATCATTAGTTAATATTGATAAGCATATGGAGCTGAACACTCTGAATGAATGATGTTGCATCGCTTTCAAACAGATTATATGGAACTTCTTGCAACACTAGGACAGTGACCTTAAAGCATTGTGAAAGGAAGCTGGAAAGGGAGTTTTGACACATTTGCATTAAACACAACCAAGCAAAAGAAGACTTCATTTTTAAAAATACAATACCACTGCAATGACTGGTCAGGTTTTGAAACAAGCCAAACCACCCCATCCAAATCAAGCAGAATTTATTTTATTTCAAAAACAAACAGAATGTCCAAAACCACCTCCTCCCATCGTAAACAACAAACAAATCACTGCTAGATCTATGAGAAACTAAGAATTTGTTCTATTTGTTACCTTATTGTCCAAATCAATACATCAAAAGAGCAAGCCAAGAACAATATATCATAATAGCTGGTGCCAAGTTCTCAATATATTACCTGTAGAACAAGCAAATCCTCCTCACTCTCGATTTTAACCACCACCTTAACTTGCCCACACATCTCCCACCTGCAGCCAGTCCAAATCCAAGTAATAAGTCAAAAACATCAGCACATTTCTCGCAAGGCATGAGTGCTTAGACCACGCTAATTTGTAAGTGTTATCCAGACCTGTTCAGTGATTTTGGCGCCTTGTTGACAAGCTTTTTGTATAAGCCCAGAGTGGCATGACTGGAAAACAGAACATAAAATGAGTTCACGGAAATCATGCAGTAATTTCTTTCAGCACAGCTGTAAATGGCAACCTCAGAAAAAAGTCATACTAGTTATGCGAGACATTTCTCTTATTCAATAATCCAAACAGTCAGTACCCTTTATTCAAGGTCCAAATGAAGCAAAGGACCTCAAATCTTACATACAGACCCAAATGCTCGCGAACAAGAATATTGATAACCAAATTCAAAGAAGGAGAAGGGGGGAAAATACCTGCATTGTGCAGCAATCTTTCCTTTCCCCATCTTCAGATCATTCCTCACAACTAAAACCTGCACGGAAAAGGCGAAGTCTTGGAAGTCAGAGCACGGAACACAGAGCGAGCAGAAAATGCGGCAGAGAGAGGATTAAATCACCATTTTGAAGTCTTCTAGAATGTCCGCGAGCTTTTCGATCTCGAGCTGTTCTTGTTGTTGTTGCTGCTGCTGATTCATTTTCTTCTTCTTCGAGGAGCTGTCGGTATTGGCGGGAGAAGGGAGAGGAAACGGACGGCAGCTCTTGGCGATCAGGTATCCCAAGGCGAAGCAGCTCGCTCCTAGGAGCAAGGCACCCCACCAAGGGAAATCCATGGCAAAAATTTCCACGCTTCGCTCGTCTGCTAGGACAGACTGGCTTCTACCGATACTATCGCTCGTCTGTCTGCTATCATCCTCCGTGACGGAGGGAAGAAGAAGCTGAGACTACAGATTCCTTCTTCTTCCGCCCACTCGCTTCTACAGACGCTGTTCGATGCTTTTGGGCATTTGGCCTGCTCGTCGAGGTCCTGGTTGACCAGCTACATGAATCTCTGGTCTGGATGGCATAGGCCTGAAAGGCTCCCCCGTCCAGGAAAGCCTGTAGTACAATTCGCGGGCCAGCCCAAGGCCCCAGGATGCTGAAACGAGCTCAAGCAAAGGCCGAATATGGATGAATGCGCCTCGCTGTATTGATGTTTACTCCTTGTCAGCAACTTGGCCCAAAATATGTAGGGGTCTATTTTTAGACCAATGATTTATATTATTAAGCTAATCTTGTCCACGCGGGGCAAAGCATGCCCACCAAACAACAGTAAACTTGTTTGAAAATTATCATTTTTCATGTGTTCAATAAAAGATTTTTGTTTTGAAATGGAAAACTTCTTTCTTTTTTCTCTTGATTGGTTTAAATAGAAAACTTTTAATTTCATAAAATCCCGTACAAAGATGGTTGGTCACAAAATAGTTGGAAGGAACCTGATTAGGACAGTATTAACGATGTCATCTTGCAGCTGCCTCAGCACAAGAATCGGCCGCGTCCTCGCCGCCCCAAGGTGCCTCCAATGCTCATGGCAACTTGGAGTATTGCAACTTGGTGGCTGATGCGAGCAGGGATACAACTTACATCGGGTAATTTTGGTTTAAGGTTGACTTTATCTTTACTTTATTCTCAAAAATTGCTTCTATATTTTATTTTAGGTTGTTTCAAATTTAAACCTACCCTATCCTATTTTTTATATTCAGGTCGAATCTAATTTCGATTTAAAATTGGTTTTTTCAATAGTTTTTATATTATATTTGAAAATTATAATTTTATTACAAGTCTTACTTAAAAACATATATGTCACGCCCTAGTCAACAATCTTACGGTTTTGTCCTTGCTAGATAAGTTTCCACTGGACACACCAATAAGATATCGGGAGTCATACTCTTATACCATTTTGTCACGCCTTGATCAATAGTAGTAGGTACTGTCCAGTTTGGGCCTTATGTCTACACGGTTTTGTCATTTTGGGCTCACCCCAAAAGTGCCTCGACTATTTAACCAAAACTTCCACTTATAGCTCAAGCTTTCTTTATCATCCTAACCGATGTGAGATATTACAATGTAATTAATATAATTTTTGAAATATATTTATTAGATTTACTAAATAATAAATATATTAAACAAATTTCTATATATTTAAAGAAATATATTTATGTCTTTCATTATAAAGAATTTTTTTATAAAATATATATTAAACATATATTATTAATTCAGGTCACTTTGAGTATTCAAAACTTGGAATTTCTCCTCTCTTATTTGAACTAAATATTTTTTATATTTGAAATATATCCTACTCTATAGTTTTAAAAATTGAAATTTAATTTTAAAGTACTCAATATATTGAAATATCCTACCTAAGTTATGCCTTTGACTTCAAAGAATCCAAAAGTCCTTTTTAACTGTTGTAATCCGCATCCAGATGAAAAGGGTGGGACCGCGGGAGGCTGGGAGGAGGACGACATTCTCGGTGTCTGATCGGGTAAAGCTAGGAGGAGAGTTGGAACTTAGAATGGCTGGGCTTGTCGGTGCCTCGGTGGTCAAATCCTTTTGAATGGGGAGCGCCTGATTTATGGCAGTTGGCTGCTCACCTGGGCACTGTACATACGGGATGGAATTCCGTCTGCATTTGTTGCATTGACCGCTGGGCTGTGCTCACTCAAAAAAAGTAACAAATAAAAAATCCTCTTAAATGGGGTACACGGCGACCAAGACACCGTTGCTACGGGTCCGAAGACTTCGGACCGGCCGCATCGATTCAGAGCATTTCAGTGCCGTGCACGCACAGGGAGAAAAATGACTCAACGACAGAAGGGGAGTGGAAAACAATTTTGAAAAAGTAAGCAATTTGATTAGATGGAATAATTGATAACAGTGAGTAGCATAGAAGGGTATATTTGGTAGAGGGTTAAGGGAAAAAAAATTTCACTATTTTTCCATACGCTTTTTTATACAATTATCATACTCTACAATTATATTTTCATATACTTGCATACGATACTTTTTCTTTTCCAACTTTATTTCATTTATTCCTCATTGTTGTCTATATTGTATTAGAACATCACCTTATCTATTTTGAAAATTTTCCACCAAATTCTTTTAAAAAAATTTCTCTCTTCCCAAACTCAACCTTTAAATAAAATAAATAAGGAACTTATACAACAAGATATAAAAATAATTAAACTATAAAGGTAATAATAAAAAAGTAAATTTATGAGATAATTAAGATATCAAATTATAAAAGATGCATAAGAATAAGGGAGAGAGTTCTTTTTTATATCTTACCAAAGTCTTATGGTCTATTTGAGAAAAAGGTATACTAGAAAATGGATTTATGGTTGGGCTGTGATTTCTTACATTCGGGTGCGTTTAACTCATTTTTTTAATTTTTTTAATTTTTTTATAAAATTATTAATCTAAACATATTTAACATGTGTATTACATATTTTAAATACTATTAAATACACTTAGATTAACATTTGTATAAAAAAAATTTAAAAAATAAAAAATTGGTTAAAAGCACCTAGATGCATTGTATCATGTTCCACTATGATTAGAGTTGCAATTTGGACTCAATTAAACTAAAATCCAACCAATGAACTCCAAAATTTACAATGGTTGAACCAATCCAACCAATTAGGGTGTGTTTGGTTGGCGGCAAAACTTTTGATGAAAAGTTTTTGGAGTAGAAGTTGTCAAATCAATAGAAAATGATGTGATATAATAAGAGTAATGATGATGAGTAAAGAGAATAAAGTTAAAATAGATAGGTTAGTTGTATGGGTAGTTGTGTATAATTGATTGAAAAGTAGGGTAGTTTATATAGAAAAATGTGAAAAAATAATTAAAAAATAGAATAATTATGGAGAGTGAAAAGTTTTAGATTAAAAAGTTTTAGTTGACACTTTTTTGCCCTAAACAAACACACCCTTAATGTAAAATGTATGAAACGAAATTATTCATAGGTACATATCATATGTTGTTTATATTTATATTTAAATACATATTCGTCATGTTGCAATTATATTGTAGAAACATTATATTACGTTAATTTTCAACTGCCTTTATATTTATATTATTTTCTTTTAATTTCATTAATTTTCTTCTTTTATCCAATTTTAAAAGGTTAAATTTTTCAGAAATATATTATTTATTATTATATTTTAAAAAAATATATGGTCATACCATATATTTTTATGGTTGCTTACATGATTTATTGTTATGTTATCGTATATTCATATGAAATTTTAAACTTTCTACTCTTAAATCAAAAGAAAATTTATTAACATAAATTCTAAGTATGTTTGTTTTTAACAAAAACTTTTCACTCTTTATGACCACCTTATTTTTAATTATTCTTATACAACTACCTTATTTTAATTATTCTTATATAATTACCTTATTTTTAATTATTCTTATACAACTACTTGTATAATTAACTTATTTATTTTAACTTTATTCTCTTTATACCTCATCATTATCTCTATCGTATCACATCATTTTCTACTAGTTTGATAATTTTTATATTAAAAACTTTTTATTCAAATATTTTATCACTTCTCAAACACACCTTAATTTTGAACTCAATCCAAACTTATTTTCATAAAAAGAGTTACATTTTAAGTTATAAAAATATGATTAAAGTTAATATTGAGCTTTAAGTTTTATAAACAGGGATAAAGATAGAGTTAAAGTTAACTTAGAGTTTCGTTAATCCAAGTTGCTGGCCTAATAAGAAACAAAAAAACAAAAAAAACTGCACCTTCCATCGTGATCGCTTAATGAAGCAAAAGGAAAGTAATAAAGAATTCTTGAAAAGATAAGATCAAGATCATAAAAATCCGTCACAAGTGTTAATAATGCTTCATTAATCTAGAAATATACAATAACGTACGTGCATGCAATAAAAACGATAAATTTTAAATGAATTTTTTAAAATAGATTAAACAGAGTCATTTGTTTAACTAGGCTAACAGAATTACTTCTAAAAATAAAATACTCGTCGCTTTATAATTCACTTGCTATTGCCATACATAAATCAGCCTAAGCTGAGCTGATTGATCAGATTTGTAGACATTCAATGCTAAATGGATTACATCGCCATCACCAAATTCGTATATATCGAGAAAACTAATCCCAGTGACGCGGGAATCGATCCAAAAAGTGTGTGAAGCCCAAAGTTTTGAAAATCTCGAGGCGTGTATGGTTCATTTATCCAATAAAAGGCAAGATGTGAATGCTTTTGAAGCATATATAACTGAAGTCCGCATCCATGTTCTAAACCGCCCACTCTATAATTTTTTTTTTATATTTTTTGCACCTAGTGACAACTCATATAAAACTTAAAGACTTATTAAGTTCAGAGACTATAAGTTTTATATATATATATATTTTTATATTTTTTGTACCTAGTGACAACTCATATTAAACTTATTAAGTTTAGAGACTATAAGTTTTTTTTTTTTTTTGATGAAAGGTATCCCTTCCTCTCCTGACGCCCTGTCAACAGTGATAGGGGGGAGGGATAGGAGGGCCCGCAATTTGCATTGTAAAAAAATTGTTTGTACAGATGTTTGCAACAATGACCTGGGGTGGAGTCCCCCGCCAATCATAACAGTCCAAAAAATTAGCTGAAACAAAATCGGCTAGGGCATGTGCTATCCTATTTCCTTGCCTTAAAACATGACACACAGATAGATGGGGAGAAACATTCAATATAGCTTTGGTCCCCATCAATGGAAAGCCCGCTGGCGATAAGATGGTGGAGTCACTAGTGAGGTAGTTGAAGAGAATGAGAGAGTCCGTTTCGATCTGCATCCGGCCCAGGCCACTCTGGAGGGCCCATTTAACTCCCCAAAGAAACGTCGTGGCCTCCATAAGTAACGGCTCCATCTCCCCTCTTCGCCTCCATCCTTTCGCCGCAATGAAGTGGCCACAGGAGTCCCTAATAACCGCTGCAAAGCCCATAAAACTCCTTCCATTGTGTTTCCTTGCATCCACATTCATTTTGACCGAACCCGTCGGAGGCATAGTCCACCGAGGCACAAGAGGTTGGGTCGATTGCCCCATCGAGGAAAAGGGGTTTAGCCCTTCTGTGTTGCTCCAAAAAATCCAAGACTATAAGTTATATATATATATATTAATATTTTTTGTACCTAGTGACAACTCATATTAAACTTATTAAGTTTAGAGACTATAAGTTTTACCTATTTAACGAGAGACACCCAACTCTAATCTGTTAAATAAGGAAGACTCAAATCTATTAAATAAGGAAAATTCAAATGCCCGATTAAAATTTCCATCGAAGATTCTACGGTGCTGCGGTCGGTCCTTATCCCTTAGATCGTGACCAACCGATCAAACTCTATTGGTGCCCACCTCTATATTTTTGAGATTATTTTTAGTCAACGCTACGGATATAAAAGTGTTACAATAATAGTTTTCTAAAAGTTTATCAACACGTTTTATTTCAAGGTTTTGTTTGACTTCTTGAAGGCTAGTTAATTAATTCAACCGAAGGGTGTGCCTCGCCAACAAAACAAGGTACGTGGAAGAAATTTAAAGAAAATGGTAAATATAAATACGATATGATATCAATCACCTGTTCCGTTTGTCCATAGCTGAATTATATTCTCGCTACTATTTGTATTTCTTGTTTGACTCATAATCGGCCGCTCTGATCTTATGCTATCTCCGGTAATTAATCGCGAGATTTATGGGCAACCATAATTTTTTTGTCAGCTTCACCTAGATTTATTTTCTTACTAAATTCGACAATTTTTTTACTTTCGAAAATTAGTAAAATGGGCATAAATCCAGCACATGTGTATATGATCCCCATTTTGCTGATTTTTCAAAAATAAAATTAAATAAATTTAAAAGTTGTGAAATTTTATATTGAGCAAGATTTAAATAAGACTTACACATCTATAAAAGCAACGAAATAAAAAAAAAAGTCTTATGGTCCTTGTAAATTGCTTTATTTACTAACACCAATATAAGAAACGAACCTCACGCAAATCACTAAAAGCAATCATTCTTCCTTCTTCGTTTATTTTTTTAAAAAATATGTTTTTTGTTGGACTTTTTTCTTATATGGTTGTCGGTTATTAAATCGGGTGATTTATGAAGAGTTTTGATCTTTTGAAGCCGACTTCACGGTGACTTCCGTAAAGCCAGCCCAAAAATCTATTTTTTAAAAACTTTTTTTTTTATTTTTTTTCATGGGTACGGAAATGCCACTGTATTTAAAAATCCAAAATAAATACTTAAAAACATCCAAAAATGGTAAAACTTGGTTTATAGATTTAACACACCTAGATTTACTTACCCATGAAAAAAAAATTTTAAAAAGTTTTTAAAAAATAGATTTTTAGGCTGACTTTACGGAGGCCCTTGTGAAGCCGGCTTCAAAAAATCATTCCGCATTCCGCATTTATGAATGACTGTGAACTTTTTTTAATGTTTTTATAGATATATAGTCCTATAAATCTTGTCCTTTTTAGAAAATCAACAAAATGGGTGGGGTACACGAGCATGTCATGCCAATTTTGTTGATTTTCAAAAATAAAAAATGTCAAATAAATTTTTAAAAAATATTAAATTTCATGAAAGGAAATGGCCAGAGAGGCTACATATCCGAAAACAATAATATTAATTTTTACGGTATTGGATAGCCCCGCTCTCTTGATTTTTCATCCATATTGCAATTTCTCCCACTCACATTATTTTAGTCTATCAATGTTCTTATTTTATATTTCCCACCGCCCAGCCCACTTCTCAGCAATTGGCCCTCCTTTTCTTTAGCCTCTCGTTTATTTATAGTAAAAAGTACATACAATTGCTAATTGTTTCAATTTCTAACTGTCTGCAGCCGCTGAAAGTGGCTATAGTCCAATAATGTTCATGCACGGGCAGCCAGAATGTGCTTGTCCCACGAACCATCCAAGACCGAGAACCTGGGAAGGAGATTGCTGTTCGCATCCCCTGGAGTCCACATTCCAGCTCATCTACCGACTTCTCTGACGCCCAAATATTCAAATCGCAACCTTCTATCTCGCCACATAGACAGAGATGCCCGGGATAAGGAATATATATACAAGGACCATTCACCGCTTTGAAATTTTCCAATGAATCCCTTTAATGTTAGCTTTAATACTTCTATGAAATACCTCTTCTATGTACCTACTTTCATTTTCAATAATTTAATGTCCACACTATCTATTGTATTCAACTTTATTTATATTGTCGTAAAAATTATTTTATTTATTTAGTATCACTGTATATAAACATCAGCTTTAAATGTGTAAAATTAGCTTATAAAATAGTTTGATGTTAAATATTAATTTTTAAATTTAATAAAAAATATCAATTTTTAAAGAAAAGTGATTCAGTGCACTGGGGTGCACTTAGGCTCGGTGCATCCAGTTGCACATACCCATTTATATATATATATTTTTTTAAAAAAATTTACACAACTACTGATTTTAAAAAATCCAAAAAATATCTACAAATCTTCAAAAATGGTAAAACTTAATACGCATGCTAAATATATTCACATTAACAATTGTGTAAAAAAAATTTCTAAAATATATATGGGTAATTTCACCCGGGTGCACCGAGCCTAGTGCACCCGAGTGATAGGATCAAGTATTATTTTTAAATAGCATTTTCAACATCTAAACTATATGAAATATCACTATTATGTAAATAAATGATCCTATAAAATACTATTATGGCATAGAACACTAAATGAAATCTTACTGTGGTAAGATTGTAAAGACGCAAAGTAGAAAGATCTTTACGCAATAAAAAAGCAAAATGGCTTTAAATAATTATAATTTTTTATTTTGATGACATGACAGTAACCACAACATATTAACTAAAGGTATTGTAGAGGCCAATATCATGACAACTTTTATAAAAAAAAATTTTATAAATTTTTTATTTTTACTATTTTTTATTGGTATTTTATACAATGTGACAATGGATATTATAAATCAAGTACATTCACAACCCTCAAATCGGGAAGGACATTTCTGTAAAGACCCCTATATACGGGGAAAATTATGTAAACTCAGGACACAGATGGAACACATTTATTTTACCCGCACTTAGGGGTGTTAATGGTCTTGGTTAACTCGCTCATCCAATCCATTAATAAATAAGTTTGGGTTGGAATTTTTGAATAAATGTGTTATGAACCATCAACTTGTTCAACTATTTAATTAAATATATGAATTAGAGTTGGGATTTTATAACCCGTTAACCTATTTAGTCACGATTTATCCTGTTCAACTCATTTAACTCATTTAAACTGCTAGAGTTATATACATAAATGTAAACTTCTTGGTTATTTTCCCCCGCTAAATCTTCCTTCCACCACCTAATTTTTATTTTTTGACTGCTACTTTAATTTTATTTTCCCATTATTGTCTTATTTACATTTTGCCTATGCCGAAAGCACTTTCTCGCCTCTTCCCGTAAGATCATCATCTACCAAAGTTTAGGCATTCAAGTCCTTTGTTATACAACCTTGTTAACAACTCATTAACTCATTTATTAAATGACTTGTAAGTGGGTTAAGGTTGAGGTTTTTAAAATAAGTTAATACATGGATTAGGGTTGAGATATTTTAAATAAGTTAGGATTAGGATAAAACTTTAACTCATCCAACCCAATCCGTTAACACTCTTACCCGTACTTGACGAGACAAAAAATTAACCCACATGCGGCTAGCGAGAGTCAAAGCCAGGCATGCCGTTGTAGGCAGCCTAACTTACCACGATGCTGGAAGTGTCGTGGCCCAAATTTACTATTTTAAGTAAATCATGTTTTAGCAGTTTTTATAATTTTCTTTCATAATTCTATTCGCTTAAGGTTTTCTTAACGTTAAGGTTTGCTAGAGCACTTTTATAAATATGTAACATTCTTTTTATGTCATAGAATTACACAGATCCCTTGAGTAATATTCCAGAGAAATTTTCTTTACTTTGTGTTTGAGTTTCGGAGTGAGACTTGTTTATCAATCTTGAGGTGTATTTTTTTCCTAGCCTTGTTTTCATGTCTCTCTCGCTACGTTAGCAGGTATTAGTGTAGGAAATCTTACTCAATGTCACGGCTAATGATGAAGGTAATAGTTCTTTTGACAGAGATCAGAGAGATAAGATCTCATAATTTGCAGAGCAAGTTCATGGGGTGACATTAAAGCTTAGGAACAACAGATGGATTGTAGTTTCCAGCATCCAAAATGGTGCTTTGAAAAAACTGCAGTTTGACATGATGCTTTAAGTGTTGATGCCCATAGAAACTAGGATGATAAGATGCCACATATCGAGGATGTTCGTGCTCATGGGCAGCCTTTGAGCAGATCTATTCTTACAGATAAGTATAGATAATATGTATACATAGAAGATTTAGATGAAGAAGAATATTATTTTGAGAAACCCATTAGAAAAGCTATATGTGGAAGACATTATTATGGTGATAGAGGCGCTAATAAATTCAGGTTAAAGGTAAATATTTCTTACTTCTTTAGTGACCTTGATATCGAGAAATGCTTAAATTGGATTACAAAAGTAGATAAGTTTTGAATATGTAGATATTCTAGAAGGAAAATGAGTGCAACTTAGCGCATGTAAACTTAAAGATTCAGCTTTTGTATGGTGGAAAAAATTGCATTCCAGAAGGGTTCATGAATAATAAACATCTTCGAACATGATGGTGAATGAAGCAGTTGATGTATGATTATTTTTTCCTCTTGATTATGAGGATATTTTGTTGTAGCAATACCACAGTCACTACGAGAGTACTTATGAACTAAATAATTTAACTCATAATGTAGTTGCATTTACTAATTGATGCAAAGAGGAGAAGACGACTCAGGAGCAAAAGGTAACAAATGCAAAGGAGGAACAGAAGGCCGAAAATTCCTATTTTATCGAGGAATCAAAGGAGGTGCATGATCTAATTATAAAAAAAGTAACGACAAATAAAGAGCAGAAAGTGATAGAGCATTTTGATGCAATTGAGTCATTATTAGCGAAATTCAAGGAGTTGATGCTAGACGATTTACCTGATGATATACCACCTTTGAAAAAGATTTATAATAAAGCACATATGGTGGATTTGCTAGATATAATAGGATGTTCAAAACATTAAATGTGACAAATATTACCTATTTTATTCTTTAGATGAAATTTTCTATTTAGATATTCAAGCAAATTGGAGATTGAATTTTTTTCAAGTGAAGGAGAATGACAAAGGACGCTAAGTAGATAAAATTCTAAAGCAGGTAGGATTATCAAGACACAAAATGAAAATGTCTTTACACAATAAAAGAGTAAGACAACTTCAAATAATTATAAATTTTGATCTGACTGAAATTATAGTAGTCACAAGATATTAATGGAAAGATATTTTGGAGGCCCATATCATGACAACTCTTATAAATTTTATTTTTACTAATTTCAGTAAACCATTTTTAATAGTTTTTTAAATTTTCTTTCATAATTTTGTTTGCTTAGGGTTTCTTAGCATCAGGTTTGCTAGAACAATTCTATAAATATGTAAAATTCTTTTTGTTTCATAGATTTGTGCAGATCCCTTGAGTAATATTTCTGAGAAATTCTTTTTGTTTTGTGTTTAAATTTCGATGTGAGACTTGTTTATTAATCTTAAGGTGTAGTCTTATGCTAGCATTGTTTTCACATTTCTCTCACTATGTTATATTATATTCTAATATATATTTAAATAGATATAAGTATTTTTCCTAATTCACATATAAATATATCTATTTTTGGACAAATGTAGCCAATGCACATATTTAGTTGGGATCAAACGTGGTCTCCTTGCTAAAATAAATATATCGAATGGATTGAATTTTGCATAAACCATCAATATTCGTAAAAATAAATGGGTTATATGGAATCATTTTTATATAACCAGATTAAATAAAAGAAGAGCCCAAAATCAAATTACTTAAAAGTGAATACTTTAATTCTTTAGAATATTTAGGCATAACTGGGTAAGAATAGTGAGTAAGAAATCATTTCTTCTCCACACTTTAAAAAAATAATTTTTACAACTTAAAATTATCCTAACTTTTTACTTATGTTTTCTAATAATTTTCTTCTACAACTACTCTATTTACTTTATCCTTATTATATTAAATTAATATTACATTTTCAAAATATTTCTTTCATTCTCAAATAATACCTTAATTTTAATAGATTTAATTATGTAGATCATAGTAACTCATTTGGATAGGTTGGGAAGTGATAAAACTTTTAGACGAAAAGTTTTAAATTAAGAGAAAATATGGATAATAATAATGAGTAAAGAGAATAAAATTAAAACAGATATGTTAGTTATATAAGTAGTTGTATAGAAATAATTGAAAAGTAAAGTAGTTGGATGAAAAAATATGAAAAATAATTAAAAATATGGTAGTTATAGAGAGCAAAAAGTTTTAGATTGAAAATTTTTAATATTAAGACACGCCTAGAGCGTTCTTTTTCACTGCAATTAGCCGCATGGGACAATTTCATGTGATCAACTGAGGCCCCTGGATGTAGCGGCATGGATGCATGTCGGTGGATTATAAGGGGAGTTCTAGCAAAAAGTTTATGTAACTCGATAATTTATATATGTATATATATCGACTCGCTTCTATATAACTTAGTTGTATAGAAGCGGAGTAATATAAGCCCTTCAAAATCTAAGATTTTGATCATTGATGAAAAATCTAATCCATTTATTGTATTTAATATCATTTGTTTATCTAAGAGACGAAATTTATCCCAATAAAGTGTGTTTACAAGCCACATTTGTTTCAAGAAATATATATTCATGTATAAATTATGAAAAATGCTTAGATCCATTCACACATGTATTAAAATATAATAAAACTTTATAGAAACATTTATTCATATAGAAATGATATTTTGAACAGTTTAAATGTCTAAGATACCACTCTAAAATTGATATTTTAGCATTTTTCATTATTTACATATGAATATATATATTTTTTCTTGATTGAGATGAAACTTGATCCCTTAGATAAACAAATGATGTTAAATAAAATGAATGGATTACATTTTTCATCAAGAATCAAAATCTTAAATTTTGAAGCGGTTATATAGCTTTGCTTCTATTTAACCTAGCAACATAGAAATGGAGCTGATATATATATATATATAAGCAAGTTGGGATTTTTGCATTTCATTTCCTCTAGCACTTCATTTGGTTTCCTCTCTTCTCCAACCCACTTCTCGCTTAAGATGAAAAGCTTATTTGGCGATGGTAGAATTATCATATAATCATGCATTAAGTGAAAAGCTCCAATTTGAAGTAAGTTGTTATCACACTTTTTATAACTTATGGGTATGCTTTGGATGTGACAAAATTTTCATATGAAAAAATTCTAATATAAAAATTGTTGAAATTTAAGAAAATAATGTAATATATATGATATGGGTAATATAGAAGAGTAAAGAAGACACTAAAAAAGATAAATTAGTTATATAAAAATGATTGAAAAATATGTTAATGATATAGAAAAATATGAAAAAAAATTAAAATAGAACAATTATAGAGAGTAAAAAGTTTTAACTTGAAAAATTTTTGGTGTAAACAAACACACCTTTTATCAAATAAAAAATTGTGTGGAAATCATAAGTCATGCCAAATGAAAAAGAATAGAATTATATTACTTTAAACTTTGGAAAAGTAATGCTAAGGGTGATAATGATCATGGTTAACCTATCAACTCGTTGTTTAACCTATTTATAAGTAAGTTTAGGTTGGTAATAAAAGGCTTATGGTTTGCCTGCCCGTTTAACTATTTAAATAAATAAATAGATTAAAGTTGAGTTTTATAACTCATCAACCTATTTAGCAACTTGTTTAACCAATTTACCCATTTACAACCCATTAAGGAGTGTATATGTTTATAAATCTATCTTTTCCATTTTGATTTCTTATTTTTCTCATTTTGTCTATGACTCTATAACATCTTCTTCGTTGTTATGTTGTCGCCTTGTCATTGCCTACAAGTGTCGCATGTAAAAATCTTCTTCCTTCACTGCCACTCTCTCCTCCTCTTCATCTCTAATCATCATCCTCTCCATCTTTTCTTGTTTTCTCTTTTTTCTCTTTCTTTACCTTTATCTGTCCCTCTTTGTCTTCAATTGTTTCTCTTTATATCTCTATTACTATTCCTCTTCTCTATCATCTTTCTGTCTCACCAGGTCACTATCATGTTTTATACTAAGGCATCAAAGATACATCATCTCCCGATGAAGATCTAGCCATGTCATATATTCCATCGTTTTAAGATCAATTCATCACGATAATTACAAATTGATATACACTCAATTTTAAATTAGCTTGGTTTTAACTTGTTTGCAACATAACCTTTTAGCAATCTGTTATCCTGTTTATTAAATGAGTTGTAAATGGATTAGAGCTAAGGTTTCTTAGGGGACGTTTGGTAATGTGTAAAATTGTGGGATTATGGAAAATGATGGGAATAAAAAAGAAACTATTTTGGGAAATGTGTGATTGATAAGAAATGATAGGGTTATAGTTAGAATAAATAAGTTTGTTGTATATAGTTGGTAGGGAAAATGATTGGAATGTAGGTGTAAAAGTGGGAAAAATAGTGTGATTGATGGAATAATAATTGGCCTTGGGAAACTAAATCTCATGGGAAAATCATGGTTCCCACACTCAAATGTTACCAAACGTACCCTTAAATGGATTAATAAACGAATAAATTAGGGTTGAGATTATTTTAATAGATGGATTAGGATTAGACTTTAACTTGTTTTGCCCGATCTGGTAGCACCCTTAAGTAGCACCAAACAAACCTAAAGGCTTAAACATCAAGCTTGCATCCACTGAAACCAAACTAAACATTTTGGTCACCACTCGGATGCCCAAGTAGTTAATATGTGTATGTGTAGAGTATTATGAGTGGAAAATGTAGAGTTCTTATATTGGGTAGAGATAGCAACCTCGTTGCCATACTCGTGAAATACACATCTGTCTCATTTATGATGGGTGACATGATTTAAAAAAATAGACATTTTGAGCATTTTTAACAATATTTCATCATTCGTTTTGTTTTTCATTATCTACATTTTTCAGTTTTTGACTTTTTTGAGTTTTCTTTTCGTTATTTACCTTTTTCAAATACTTTTTCCTTCTCGTAAAATCACTTTGTCAACTTTTCTAAAACACCATGTCTGTCTCCTTCGATGATAAACTCTATTCAAGAACTCGGAGAACAGTCTTTCCAAATTTCGCTTGGTTAGTCCTTCATCTCACCACACATATGCAAGCGGGTGCTTGAGACCTCCTCGTCCACTGCAACTAACTTTACTTTGTTGCCAATAACAAAGTTGGTTGCGGTGCTTCCTCTTGTCATTATTGCATAAAAAGGCTTGACAGCCATCACGCCCATATTTGGGCAAATTCCGCAATTTGCAATTCCTGCTTGCTTGCCAATGCAACCACCCAAACAAAAAAAAAAAAAAAAGGAAATAGGCACGTTGCTGATGCAGGGAATAAAAAAGTAGATAAACTGTCTGCTGTCACGATCTCCATGGTGTTTGTCGTTGCACCGGATGCCATGTGGGATGCTTCTTTTTAATAGTATATGGAACATGATTTTGTGGGATGCATAGCATGTAAGTAATGGACTTCGGTTGTATGCTCCCGGGAGCATGCAGCGCTGCATGCTCCCGGGCGCATATACCTATATTTTTTATTTTTTTTTGAATTTTTTTTTATAAACTTATTAGCCCAAGTGTATTTAACATATGAATCAATTTTTACCATTTTTGGAGATTTTTAGATATTTATTTTTTATTTTTGAAAATCAGTGGCATTTTAGTAATTTTAAATTACCTAAAATGCCACTGATTTTCAAAAATAAAAAATAAATATCTAAAATACTCCAAAAATGGTACAAATTTACCCAAAGATTAAATACACTTGGTCTAACAAGTTTATGAAAAAATTTTAAAAAAAAAATTAAAAAAATAGGTGTATGCGCCCGAGAGCATACAACCGAAGTCCATGTAGTAATAGCATGTAGTAACGTGATTGTATGCACCTAGGTACACTTAGCTTCAATATATCTAAGTGCAAATATTTATTTTTTTGAAATTTTTTTTATACAATTGTTAATCTTGTATTTAATATATGTATTAATTTTTATTATTTTTGAAGATTTTTAGATATTTTATTAGATTTTTTAAAAATGAATGACATTTTAGTAATTTAAATAGCTAAAAATGTCATTGATTTTTAAAAATCTAATAAAATATCTAAAAATTTTAAAAAATGGTAAAAGTTAATACACATGTTAAATACACATATATTAACACTTTTATGAAAAACTTTCAAAAAAATAAAAAAGGGTGCACACTGAGCCTAGGTGTAAGGAATCACATCCCTAGCATATATTGCATACATGCAATGCCTTTTTAAATTTTTTATAAATATATTTTCTAAGTGTATTTAACCTATATTCCAAGTTTTATTATTTTACAATAATTTTATATATTTACTTTTATTTTTAAAAATTGGGTTTTAAGGAGAGAAAAATGACATAAATACCCTTGAAAGTGACAATTGGTAAATATAAAAATAAATATAAAAAATTATAAAACGATAAATTTTAGTATATGAGTCAAATACGCTAAGAAAAATATGTATGTGAAAAAATAAATAAAAACAAGCATGTGATGCACTACATAAAAAATCATGCTAAAACTATGATATTACAGATGCCGTCATAGTATGCCGCTTTTTATTTTTTATTTTTCCATAAATATGTTTAACTATATGTATTTAACTTGTATACTAAGTTTTACCATTTTATGAAACTTTTAGGAAAAATTCTTTTTATCCCACAATATTTGATCATAATTTCTATTATACCACAATATTTTAAAATTTTCTTTTATATTCATAATATTTCACTCTTAATTTCAATCATATCTATGCAGTGAAAAAAATATTATCTATTCTATTGAAAAGACAATTTTATCTTTTTATAATTTTTTATTGAAACAACTCAACCTTAACATGACTCAATCAATACTAGCAAACCAATAATATATGATATCAAGTAATTCAAATATCATATTTGGACTAAATCATTTTAATTAAAAAATTTTGAAGAGGTAAAATTGCCTTTTTCGATAAGGTAATTAGTGATTATTTTGATTGTCTGGGTATAAAAAGAGTATAAGATGAAATATTATGAATATAAGAAAATTTTTTAAAACGTTGTGGGCATATTAGGGCTACTAATTTTCAAAAATAAAAAATCTCAAAATCTTAAAAAATGGTAAAACTTAGTGCATATGTTAAATATGCTTAGATTAATAATTATATAAAAAAATTTTAAAAAAATTAAAAAATAGGTTAAAAGCACTTGGGAGTCGGGTGCACCCCCTTCCGGTAGTTTAATGTCCTACGTCAATATATGTAGCTAAATAAAAGGCACATTTGACAGTATAAAAAACTTTTCAAACTAAAACTTTTTACTTTCCATGATTACTTTATCTTTTAATTATTTTTTCGTATCTTTAAATAAAACTACCCTATTTTTCAATCATTTCTCTAAACTACTCATATGATTAGTCTATCTATTTTAACTTTATTCTCTTTACTTCTTATCATTATTTCTACTATATTATATAATTTCTTTCTATTTTAAAAACTTTATGTAAAAAAATTTTCATTCAAAAGTTTTATCATATTCCAAAACACTCAAAATCTCATTTAATAATATGTAAGGGTGTTAACAGATTGAGTGTGTTAACAAATTGAGTTGAACTGGTTTGAACCTAATCCTTATCCTAACACATTTAAAAGATCACAATCTTAATTTGTTTATTAACTCATTTAAATAACCTCAACTCTAACCCAATTATAACTCCTGGAATAAATGGGTTGGTGGGTTGTTAACAGATTGTATAACGGACAACCTGAAGGTTTACACTTTAATAGACGATGATTTCACAATGAGAGTTTTGGCGCAGGGAAAAAGAAAAATAGGACAACAGCAAAAAAATAGAATTAGAACAACAGCAAAAAAAAAAGGCAATGAGAGAAACTTAGCTAGAGAAAATAACCAAGCGACTTATATTTATATATACATATATTAAATTTTAATGAGTTAAATGAGTTAAACATGTTACTAAATGGGTTGACGAGTTATAAAATCTCAACTCTGATTTGTTTATTTAATTAAATGGTTGAATGTGTTTACGAATTATAAACCATTTAGGATGTATTTGTAGTGTATAAAAAATGTCAAGCTAATACTTCGTACTCTCCGTAACTATCCTATTTTTAATCATTTCTTCATATTTTCCTATTCAACTATCCTACTTTCAATCATTTTCACACAACTACCCACATGACTAATTTATCTATTTTAACTTTATCTTTTTTACTCATCATCGCTACCTTTACTATATCACATTATTTTCTTTTAATTTAAAAACTTTTATATTAAGAACTTTTCATCCAAAAAGGTTTATCATTTTCTAAATATGCTCTTATTTAAAAATCCCAACCCACACCTATTTATAGACAAGTTGGACAAGCCTGTTAATGAACTGACTATGTTCATTAGCACTCCTAATTATTATGAATAAATTGATGTTTGTCAATTAGCATATTAATAAAAAAAATCAAATTTCATAAAAGTACACAGACAGAGGCCTGTTTCGAGGACAGCTGAACTGCTGATGATAAGGCGGTATGAATTGACTGCCCCATCCCCGCTTTCACCTATTGTTGGTATAAAAAAGAATACTAGTCTACTTTTTGTCCCATTGATTGAGACAAGGGTGGTTTAGAATAAGGACACTAATCTTATCCCCAGCTTTAATTTCTAACCACACCATAAAATAATGCCTTTCGCGTCTCGTCTCGTCTTTCCTTTCTTTCAACGCACTCCATGAAAACGGTGGGAGAAATGAACATGGGAGCAGACCGTAAGTATGCATAATGACGCTATGTGTATCTGTTTGGAGCCCAATCCAGTGCACAAGCTTAGTACACCCGGCTGTATAACTTCTTTTTTATTTTTTCGTATTTATATGTGGGCACATGTCACAAGTGCGAACTTTTTGTATGTACAAATTTTTTTTTATTTTTTGGATTGTTTTAACTATTATCTTTTGAATATTAAAAGTGCAAAAACAAGTCTTCTGACTTTCATTTTCAAAATTCAAAATAAAATAATTGAAATAATCCAAAAAACAAAATTTTGTTCATATATAAAGTTCATACTTAGGCTTATACATGAATGCTAAAAAAATCAATAAAAAATGACTCCCAAGAGTGGGAGTATTGAATAAGCACCGGATAGGTGCTCAATATATTTTAGCATCTTGCTAAGTAAATTTTATAAGCATTAAATCTGCGAAAAACAAACACTGCATGTGATGCTTATAAAGTCATGGTTGACTAAAATGCTACAAGTTTGCATAATGTGTGTCATCTTATAAGGATTCAAAAGTTGAGATAGCTAGATATACGTAGGGGTGTTAACGGATCGGGTTGGACGGGTTGGAGCCTAATACTAATTCTAACCCATTTAAAATACCTCAACTCTAATCCGTTTATTAATCCATGTAAAAAACTTCAACCCTGACCCATTTAAAATACCTCAACTCTAATCCGTTTATTAATCAATTTAAAAAACCTCAATCCTAACTCATTTACAACCCATTTAATAAATGAGTTAGTGAGTTGTTAATGGACTGTATAGCAAATAACCTGAAAGCCTAAACTCTAGTAGATGATGATCTCACAGGGAGAGATGAGAGGGTGTTTTCGGCATAAGGAAAATGGAAATAGGGCAGCAATGAGAAAATGGAAATAGGGCAGCAATGAGAAAATGGAAATAGGGCAGCAGTGAACAAATAAAAATTAGGTAACTTAAGGAAAAACTTAGATAGAAAAAATAACTAAGGGGTTTACATGTATATATATATAAAACTTTAATGAGTTAAGTGAGTTAAATAAGTTGAACGAATTAAACGGGTTGAACAGGTTATATGGGTTAAATGGGTTACCAAACGGGTTGACGAGTTATAAAATCTCAACCCTAATCTATTTATTTAATTAAATGATTAACCGGTTGGCGGATGATAACCCACTTATTCAAAAATTCCAACCCAAACTCATTTATAAATGGGTTGGACAAGCGGGTTAACTGGTTAACCATGATTATTAACACCCCTATACATATGTTCTCCACCTATTACCTCATATAGGAGTCAATAGGATCTCCATCAAAAATCATATTAAGTAAAACAAGACTACTACTTTCTATTACAACTTGTTGATACTATAATTCCATTACCACTCTAACCTCTCTTAGTATAGCTTGTGCCTCCATTATCAAAGGATCCATGATATCATGACCACACCCTACCTTAGATGCAACAAATATGCCATTACAATTCTTCATAACTTTTAAACTCCATCCGCTATTTTTTAATTTTTAAGATTACTTTTCTTATTCCTAATATATTTTCTTACTTCTTGAAACACAATACCCCTCGTTGTCTAAGTTCATTATCTAAATTTAATTCCACTAGATGCTTTCAAATTAAAGGCCTTAAATGTGTTACTTAATGTCTATGAAGGTGTTATCCTTTTCAATTTGTTGAAAACCTTAGGATGCAAATTAAGATAATGTGGATGTTGAAGCCATGTAGTATTAGTTAATAAATTATACTAGTTTGTATGCTAACTAACAATATATTATTTAATATCCTAATTAATGTAGTTTGCTAACCAGCAGAGATGACCATCACACAACAACGACGTTCACACTTTCTTAATCCATGTTCAAAATCTTAACAGGTTTTCTTCTAAAAGATTAGGAATTTACAAAATTTATTGGTAACTTACTGAAATACGCGTCATAAAGGGCACAACCGCAGAACTCCATAATAATTGCAGCAAGGGAGATGGTAACAAAGACGTTGTCCACGTGGGTGGCGCCCTTTTATTAATCATTTATTTAGAGTGTGTTTGACAATTGATAGAAAATGTTAAGTTAAAATTTTTCAATCTAAAACTTTTCACTCTCCACAACTATCATATTTTTTAATTATTTTTTCACATTTTCCTATACAACTACCCTACTTTTCAATCACTTCTATACAACTATCGACACAATTAACCTATCTATTTTAACTTCATCTTTTTTACTACTCATCATTATCCCTACCATATTACATTATTTGACAACTTTTACTCTCTCAAACTTTACATCAAAAGTTTTATTTATTACCAAACATACTCTTAAATTAAAGTCGTCATAACAAATACAGAGACAGCTTTTGCAGGATAATACCATTGGTAATTTTTTTCACGGTGTCGCTCCTCTACTACGCAGCTGATGAGACTAACTTTCGATAAATATTCGTACAACAACTTGGACCACTCTCCTGACAACAAGACACCCTACAACCCATAACTTTTATCCTGTTCGTATAAATCCATCCGTTAAAGTTCATAAGCAGTCCTATGGATGCCATGCTAACATTGAAAAACTGGTTTACCAATTTACCACCATGGTCGCAATCGTAAAAATCCAATACCACATAATAATTACATGGGCAATTCCACGTGTTAAAGCAACCATCTCGACTCTCAACACTAACTATGTGTAACGATGGAGGTTTTCGGGATAGATCGGACCGTAATTTGTGTACAACCGGCCGAACCAGAGATCCTTCCATCCACTAGACAATAATCATTAAACAAAACAGAAAAAAAGAAGAAGAAAATTCTCCTCTATAAACGTCACGTGCGGAAATTGCAAGTCTTCTCATTGCTTTTCTTTTGTCCAGGGCTAAATCCATGCTCCGGCGACGTCCAACTGCCTGTGATTCATCTACGGCTGGGAATCGTTCACGTGGAAAAAGGTGTGATCCAATCATTGGTTCACAAGCACGTATGTGCAAAAATTCCCTTAGTGCGAGAGTATCTTTGTTTGTAGTCCGACAAACTACCAAGAATTTTTCCTATTTCTCCTTTATCCGCCAATGACAGTTTGTGGTCCAAGCGCGCACGACGAGAGTTGACGCGCAGCACGCGCCACACGCCGGCGATAGTAGGCCCAGGCCTGAGCAGATCATGTGGCTCATCGAAGTGGGCCTTGCTTTGTTAACGGATAGGATTCCGTACGCGTGGGGGAAGCGAGGTATGGCGGAGGGAACCACGTGAGCATTTCCTGTATTTTGCTGAATTTTTTTGATATTAAAATCCCGTGCGGAAGAAGGAAAAGGAGAGAGAGAGTCGCGCACACCTACTCCTTTTCTGCCTTGCTCTTATTTGGAGGGTCGGAAGAAATCTGTCGTCGTCCGTCTGCCCCATTTCGGAGAAACAGCAGCAGCTCCGACCGGAGGAGGATTCCATTCTCACCTGCTCAGGTAGCACTCCGGACTCTCATTTACACGCGCCACGCCCTTCAGGTGGTGTCTCTTTTTCTCTCTGTGGGAATTTGAGGGAGGAAAGGGAGCTGATTTTTTGTTTTTCCCTTCTCCAACACAGAAAAAACGTTTCAGTTTTTATTTCCTCCCCTGAAACGCGGAGAAAACGAGAGAGAGAGGTCGGATTGAGTTGTTAACAGGGCAAATTCAGGATTCGTGTCTGGTTGTTTAGGAAATTCTAGCTTTTCTAATGGCGAGATGCACTTCAATTTCTGAGTTATCACACTCGTGAAGGAAAGTCTCGGAATTTCCGGCAAATGCAACATTTATCGCGTTAGCAAGGCGAGTCTCTATGTGGATTTGATAGGAGGACCTCCTCTCCTCTCTCCCTCTCTCTCTCGATCAACAAAAAGTCGCTTGAGAGGGGAAATTCGGTTAATCCTATCTTCCTTAAGAGTCTTGGGTCAGAGATCGGGTCAGGCCATTTTAAGAAAAGCAGTCGATGTACCTAAAACGTTATGGGTCATTTCAGGCTTCGGCTAGTTTTACCGTCTTTTTGGTGACAACGAGAATGAAAATTTTCCCAATCCCTTTCTAGGCCTTTTTTATGTGACGTGATGTCTTAATTGCTTAACTGCCTCTGTCTTCCAATCGTTTTTTCCTTATTCATTGGTGGCTTAGAAAAAGATATAAAATCATATTTATTAAATATAATATTGTTTTATCCAAAATTAAATATTTATAAAATTTAGAAAAATATTAAAAATAAAGGAACCTTTCTTATAAATTATGATAAATCTAAATACATATTCATCATAAAAGATTGTCTTATAGAGCTAACGTTTAATAAAATTATTTAATAAGCTAATATTTAATAAATAATAGATACGCACATACAAATTATATAAGTAAACCGAAGGATTGCAAACGTACTTTAAGAATAGAATATGATTTTAGAAATTTTTTTTCCCATGTATCAAAGTTATGTGGAAATAATATGTCTTAAATATGAGTTGGAAAGAAAATTATCTACCACTTTATACTATGAATTTAGTTTAGAATTTCTGACATTAATATAATCTTTATTGTTACCTATTTATTATTTAAATATGAAATAAATGAGAGAATATGAATGAAATTAATTTTCTTAACATTTATCTAAAAATATACACTGCACGTGCACGTGCACGTGCAAATGCATATGTGATGTAAGACAATATAATCTCAAATATTAATTTATTCTAGTAAAAATAATTAAAATATTGCTCTCAAAATCAATTGAAATCAACGTCTCCAAAAAATACTAATAGAAATCTACATAATTCTTAATGCAGATTCAACTAGTTCTTTGTTTTATTTTACAATGATCGAACACCCATTGGCAAACTAAAAATTGATTTACCATTTTTTCCAAAAAACTGAGGTTGAAAAATAACATTGGTACTTAGTAGAAATTTTAGTACTTATTGAAGATAATATCGACAAATAAGAGAGAGTTTTGATAATATATTGATAATGTCTTAATAGGAAAATATCAGTTCGTACTTATTTATCGTATCAATGACTAGCTAAAAAGATAATATTGGAGATATTATCGGAGACAATATCAATCTTTGTGACGCTGGTCTCAGCAGCACCTCCACCGTGTGTTAGACAATTCAAAATATATTGACATCGTGGAAAGGAGAGCGTAAGTCGGTTAGGGTTAGAGTCAACCTTAACAGCAACTCTTTTTACAAAACGGCAACTCTCAGCCTACAAACCTATCGCCAAAATTCAATCCTAGTAAACTTTTGTTTTGAATCTGGGTTGACAATTTAGCTTATTTCGTTTTCTTTTCTTTAGACTTGTTTTAAAAGAATGATTTATAACAATTACTGCAATGCCAGATAATGAATACCCAACAAGCTAACCAAGCAGCATGAAATTATGCTACACAGGAAGATGTCATTTTTCATGTTTTCACCCAAACGGATATTTTCTTCCGTAAATACAAAAAGAGCGTATCTGTAGAAGACGTGGGCAGGACAGGATGTATGCAGCTTTCCTTTCATTTTATGGAGAGATTGTTTTAAATTTTAGTGACTCAAACAGGTACAACCAAGGACATAAGTGAAGACAATTGGCATTGCACATTCACAAAAATTGCAATACCTAATTAAATTTTATTTAAAGAAAACTTGTTATGGTAGCATTTTGTATTTCATATTCTATGACGGGAAGTACGAAAAAAAAAAAGGCTAAGCTGGAGTAGGACATCAATGAATGGCAGGATCGGTATTCAGTGCTAGGGCAGCAACGACATAGGTGGGACCATGGTCATTTAGGCAAGGGGTAGGGATGAATGTTGTTTAGGCCACTAAGTGGAGCATTAGGATAAGAGAGAAAATGAATGCTTAAAAGGGGGGGTTGGGTTAGGAAATTAAGTTTGGGTTGGTTAATTTGCCTACCCTCAAACTTGAAACCAACGTACAAGTCAGGTCGTGTTCAAATTTTCTAGTTTGCCCTATTCTAACCCAATCAAAATTGGGTGGCAGTGTCTTCTCCCTCCAAAAAAAAAAAAAAAAAAAAATCTCAAAAAAAAAGTGGGTGGCAGTGGTCAGCTTTGTGTTGAACTTGTCCTACGTTGCATTCCTATTTTCCATCATCTCATTTCTATGCGATCAGTCAACATAGGCAGTAAAATCACTGGAGATACGGAAAGTTATCTACCATCTGGCTATTATTGTAGGTGAACTGCATTGTAGTTATACAGCACTATTTAGTGAACATTCTTTTCTTTTGATGTAGACATTTATTATATATTTAAGTAGCTAAATTAAGAGAATATAAAGGTAAAGACTTAACATATGTTAAATATATTAAAAGCTAGGACCAAAGAGTTTTAATAAAAGATGATGAAATCAGATAATATGAAAAGACATATTTTTGTAGTTTATTAAATGGTGATCCATCAAAACACTTAAGATGATAATTCAAATGTGGAAGAAGATGTGAATATCATTTATTTTCTAAAAATTCGACTAATTGAAGTAAAGAAAACCTATTCGGAAACAGCTTATGATGATGATGATGACGATGACGATGACCCATATTGAAGGTCAAATCAAAATTTAAGAACTGAGGCTCACATGTTCTTTTTACTTTCCTTTCTTGAGGTCTGCCACCATGGCGACAACACCATCCCAGAACACTCCTGCAGCTCCAGCTCAGCTTACAATTTTCTATTCTGGAACTATCAAAGTTTTTGATTCAGTTCCACCAGAGAAGGTCAGTTTTAGAGCTTTTTCTCCCACTGGGAAAATTATCAGAAAAATCATTGCTAAGGGATCTTGAACTGATTTCTTTGTTCTGCTGCCTAAAATAGGCCCAAGCAATTATGCTTATTGCAGCGGCGGCAGCAGCTGCCGCGAATAACAATAACAACTTGAAGAATGCTGCAGTCAATTCCACTGCATCACCAGTTCTGACAAGATCACCATCCCTTCAAAGCACTTCAGCAGCAGCATCTCCACAGCACCATGCTCTGCCTAATCAGAACAATCAGCTGAGCAAGCTGCAAGCTGGTAAAAATTTACGAAGCTCAGTAGTTCAACAACTGCTGAAACATTTGTTGTTAATTGCCCCTAAAGGAAGTTGGGTATCTTTTTCGATGTTTATTTTTGCAGAACTTCCTATTGCAAGGAGGCACTCTCTCCAGCGTTTCCTGGAAAAGCGTAGGGATAGGTGATCTACTAAAACCCTGTTTCTCAGAATGAATGTATGTTTTTTAGTTAAGAGGAATTCAACCGAGAGGAGTATGAGGTGGCAGCATATCCTGTCTGATCCTAAGTTTGAATGTGTGTTGGGTAATGTGATATTTCCCTATCAAGGAAAAAAAATTCCTCAGTTTGAATGATGAGCATTTCAGGGATCATTTGGATGCTGTACCTGCAGTTACATGTTTAGAAAGGGGTGTAGCGGGTTTTTATCCAATTGACTATGCACTCTTATTCATGGCACTGGCTGTCTCCCAAAGCAGCTTTTAGTTTTCCTTGTTGGCCAAACTGCAAAATGATTATCCTTGGCAAATATTAGCTGGAGGAGTTAGGTGCATGAGAGCATTAGGTGCATGAGACCATTCTTTATTGTATATTCTAATAAGTTTTCATTTGCTACCATGTGTGCTCAGTTTTATAATTCGAGAATGAGAGAAAGGTATCAGGAATCAGACGTTGGCCTTGAAGTGTATATGATACACGAACTCACTCTTTTGAGTAATTTATTATTTTTTTTAAGTAATAGAAAGAAGAGAAATAAAAAGAAAATAGAACTTTCTGATCTCATTTTGAGATGAGATAGTCTATACTATGAGATTTCTCAAATTTATTTTATAGGCTTTCATGTACTTGGTTCATTTGCAGAAAAGTGAGCAAAGGCCCATATGCCCCAGCTAATACGTCTGAAGAGAATGGAAGCAGCCAGGGAATGCAGCCTGCATCCCAGACCAGCGGATTCCCTGAGGCTTCCAAGTCTCAGGAGGAAGTTCCAGCTATTGGCCATGCAAGCGTTGCTTGATGAAATACCTACAACAAACATCGACTAAGAATTTATCTTAAGATCAAGGTCAAAGACAATTAGCAATTTCTTAGATAATGATTTGTGTAAGACTCATCGAATTTGCCACTCTGTTAATCTGGCTGGAAGATCAGACTTCCTTCTAAAGTATTATTCGTGCTCAGTTTCTACCACATTTTCGGCATCTGTCTTGCTTTTTTCCGTAACCTCACTTATGTTTTAAATTCCATGCAACCGGCAGTTAGCCTTTTGCTACCAACTGGCGATGCTTGAAGAGCTCATGGTCTTTTCATAACAGCATACTAGTTGGAATGCCATTATAAAAGGAAGTAAAAACAGCTATTGTTTCTAACCCGGTTCCCTCATTAACGGTAAGAAGCCTCCTACTCCATCATGAGTCGAATTATTGAACCATTTACAAATTTTCCAATTCGCCTTGTGACAGTCATTGCAGGAAAGTCTCGGTGGCCTTGTTCTGGCTTGTCAACATGCATGATATGTAGATATAGCTGTCTTCCATCGGCTTCTAATTTAAGCTTCTTCATTACCCGTATCATAAAATTTTGTTTGCAAGTTTTTTTTTTAATCCTTGCAACGCTAGCCATCCAACTCTCTACGGACTACTCCGAAAGTGTCACATGTCCTAATGCTCGGCAGAACACAAAGCATTACTTCTACAGTAGTCCAAAGTACCAAGTCAACCATTCCATTACTGATAACACAAGCCATGGCCTTCCTGAATTTGAAGTTGTTCTTGCCGGCATTTGCCAAATGTTTATCCGAATGGTTACTTGCAATTTGCTTCCCCATGCCACTACTAATATCATCATCATCATCATCATCATCATAAGCCATTTCCCACCTATGTGGGGTCGGCTGCATGGATTCTGTTACGCATGCCACTACTAATATAAATTAGTAAAATGGCCACTGTCACAGCCTCACAGGTTGCAGCTGGAGAGCCAACCAGGCTTGCTGATTTCTGGCCTTAGATCACAGGATCCTGCATAGAGCAGATTCTTGATAAACCTTACCACCGGATTGACCTCTTCTCAGTAGAGGAATTTGCCTACTGGTGCCATTTGATTCAAGGTCTTCGACGTTGCACCAGTGCCCAGCAGACGTTTACCAAAAATCTGAACGAAGTTCTGTTATTACATTTCCAAACAAGCAAGTTGTTCCACATATAAAGTCAGATTACAAAGCCGACTAAACCAGCAATAACCAGCATGGAAGATATCCCATCTCCTGCCATGATATGGAGTGGCAGACCATGGTAGCCTAAAACAAGACTGTTCCAAAATGGGAAAGCATATATGCCTTCTACCTCATACCCTTTAGTGCCGACTGCGGAAGAATCCGTGGAGGTAGCCTCCTGCCATTATGAAAGATACAAGAGATACCAGACCTGCAGGAAAGAATTTCCCCGTTTTTTTGAAACGAGAACCCATCATGCCCAAAAGTGCAGTTGATAAGCCTGAAAAAAGACCAAGCATAGACAAGAGGAAATGATATAGTTATCACTTCCACAAGACCAAAAGAAATTTCAAGGCTGCAACCATGAATGTAGAAATTTCTCACCTAGCCCCAGAGCTGCTGCAAATGTTGGCCTTACAGGAAGTTCAGTATAAACATAGAACAGAAGTGCAGATGACAAGCTTCCAGCGGCTAGTGACTTCTGGCTACCACTTTTCACGTAACCGATAACTCCACCGACTGCATATCAACAAACCACACATGGTTCCAGTTAATAATACAATATATCAAAAGAAAAGGGAACTTACTTTATGTAAGAAACAGCTTGGTGATGACGATGATGATGATTGCTTATATTTCATTGTATCTCTTACTTTCATTCAAATGCATTTTTACACAGGTCCAAGCAGACAAAAGGAGCCATCCGCATCAAGTGCCAATTGTCATTTTGGTTTCTTCTCAGCTACTTGATTTAAACAAGCTAACATCTTCAAGAATATTGCTAGAAACTAGAAGGTACTCTTCAGAGCAAGAGTTATTAATATATTCTATGATTGGGAATTCATTCTTTGAGGTAAACATCTTCAATGAATGCTGATCCACAAGGGGCAAAAAAAATTCTCAGCCCTCCTATCAACATATTAACTAAAATTACCTGCTGGAAGCCAAAATATAATGAAAATAGCAACATCTCTCTTTATTTCTCCAACTCCCGGAAAATGATCGTTAGCATAAATTGCCTCTCTCTCTCTCTCTCTCTCTCTCATTAAACTTCCTAAACAACCTCTAAATAAAAATCAGTTTCGGTGGCTGCAGAAACTAGCTAGGCAGGGAAACAGCACCCAATATCGGCAGCAAGCCCAGGAAGTGGAATAGCCAAAGCAGAAAGTGCTGGCATGGAGCACGAGGTTTTGAAGCAGAATGGGGCTTGTTCAGGACAAGGAAGCATCATACAAATTTACGACTAATTGATGATTAAAAATTTAGAGGCCTAACAAAATGGTTTGTAATCTTGCCGCCTAATATGGTTCATCATCCCCAGCAAAAATGAAAATAGACCTACACTATAAGTTGGGTCATATTCACCCAAATAGACCTACAGCTGCCCAGAAACATCCATTTTTGTCTCTTTCCATGTTTTCCCATCTTTGGGAGAAGGAGAGCCGACTTTTCCTCTTCACATAAAGCTTGGGAAGCATACTTTGATTCCCGGAAATCAACTATAAGCCAATCGTCATATAAAAGCAATATTGCCAAAGAAACACACAAAATTCAGAAATTTCCTGCTCCCCAACAATTTGGAGATTTTCGAGAGGCACAATAACACTGCCAATTGAGAATTCATTACTGGGCTATACGAAACACAACGATCAAAAGACAATGGGGGATTTTATTCCTGCCATTTCTCTCTTCTTCCTAGGAATTGACAGATCGAAAAGAGAAAAAGAAAGAAACAGCGAAGAAAGGCGATATACCTCCGACCAAACCTGCATACCCCAGTGTGAGTTTCTGAGACAAAGACATCGGCGGAGAAGACATTTTCCTCCTGCCGTGCGGTTCAAGGAATGCAGCAAAGGCAAGTTTCTTTCCACCGGCCTGGCCTTTGTAACCGGAAACAAACAAGTCAACTAGCCGCCGCCTGAACACGTCATCTGTGTTACGCTCGTCGAATCTCAGCCGCCCGTAGACAAGGAATAGGTGATTAAATAAAGGGGCACGATCATTTGCTTCACCGGGAAAATATATATTCTTTTGTTTTTTTTTTTTTGAAATTTTTTATACCACTATTAATATAGGTATATTTAATTTATAAACCAAATTTTATTATTTTTGAAAAATGTATATTTTTATTTTTATTTTTAAACTCAGGAATATTTTAGTCATTTTAAAAAAAAAATGTACAACAAAAAAATATATTTTTTGAAAATAAAAAAATATATTTTATCCTGGTCACAAATGGCTTCCTAACGCGAATGATCATATTCGTTAAATAAGCTAACGGAAATAATCGGGTCGCATTTGATAGGGGACAATAGGGAGATTTGTAAAATGGACTTTGCAATCTTGATAATTCCGGATTAGCACGTACGTTGGGAGCATTTTCAAAATAACCCCTCCAAGCTTCATAATATTGCAAAACAGAACTATCATACCCTCATGCATTAAGTAGAGAGCTAGCCAATGCGCCCTCGGCATGTTTAGCAGCATCGTCCATTGCCTTGGTGCAAACTTGGAGTCAAATCCTCAAGGCCGCATTTTGTAAGCGTTATGTTTCCCAGATGGAAGCATTGTCTTTCTAATGTGTTTCCCTAGAAATGTGGGTATTTACGATATCCTTCACGAGTGTGGGAGTATTTACAAAGTGTTTTTTTAGGGTGTGTTTGTTTGGGATATAAACATGTTAACCAAAATTTTGCAATCTAAAACTTTTCACTCTCCATAATTACTCTATTTTTTAATTATTTTTTCACATTTTCCTATACAAACTACCATACTTTTCAATCATTTCTACACAACTATCTATACAACTAACCTATCTATTTTAACTTTATTCTCTTTACTTCTCATTATTACTCCTATTATATCAAGTCATTTTCTATCAATGTGACAACTTCTGTCTTAAAAACTTTTCATCAAAAGTTTTACCCCCAACCAAACACACTCTTAGAATGTAAGAGTTGTTAAAGAGCTTAATTTGTAATATCAGATATCACAATGTATATAATACCAATAAAAAGTAAATGCTCTAATTGGGAGTTCACAAGTATACTAGTTTCTACCCTACAAATTTCGTTCCAAACTATCAGTAAAAAGTATAAGATGTCAATGCCTTTCACCTTCAAAGAGCATGTTAATTGGGAGATGCAAATAGAACTTTCGAAGAGTCTATTTCAAAGAAAAATTTCAACAATCAAACTTAATAAATTTTATTTTTTTGCATTCAAATTAGAGGTGTAATACGGGTTGAGGAAAATAGCATTTGTGCTAGCTTTTATAAAGCCCAATCAAATGGTTAAGTTTATGTATCAGGTCTTTTTTACTTTTGAAATTCCCAAATTTTTTTTAAAATTTTAAAAGATATAAAATTATATAGAAGAAGTTTATGTTTAGACCCACATATAAATGACAAATATTTTTTTAAAAAAATAAAAAAGGGGTTATGCAATTATATGCATTGAGGCTCACTGGTCACCACACACATTTACATTGGATCACGTATCAATGAGAATTCATTAATCTAGATTCCCTTTTTGTCTAGAAATTTGAAACCCTAACTGAGACCACTGACGTGTTCCCGGCGAGGTAAATTTCTCTCTATAAATGAGGACCAGGAGCATGGGTGTTTCTTTCGAGAAGAAGGGGTAAGATTCAAGGACGGAGAAGGAAGGAAGGAAGGTGGTACAGAACGAAGAAGTGGTTGCGGAGGAGTCAAATCTATTCACAGTGGAGCTGCAAATCTTAGAAATCAACAAGGACCTTTGGAAGGTGATAAATCCAAAAGGGAAACTAATAATACTACACTCGATCTAGGTAATCAGAGCCACAAAAAGGAGCTATTCAAATCGACAATGAGAAGACTCCGGAAGGTTCGAGGGAAAACTACCTTCAATGATCTAAAGGAAAATCTCTGCATGATTATGATTGAAGTAGAAGACGTTTTGCAGAGCGTAATGGAAGGAAGTTTGTGGTTGCTTGACTATCAGATGATACTATTCAAATGGAACCATGGACAATTTGAACCCTCCAAGATTTAACAAGGAGACAAGATCCCATATTGGTCTTTCTTTTGAAGACCAAGAGGAGTTCGAAGATGGACACATTAGGATGCAAGTGAGCTTTGAGTGCTATTTTGCAGTAGATTATGAGGACAGGATGGGGGGCTGGCTATGCTTTGGCAGAAGGGAATATATGTCAAGGTGCCTCGTATTCGATACCCTATATTGATGCCAAAATTATGGAGACTAGGAACAAGGAGTAGAGGATCATAGGGTTTTACAACACTGGAAGGTAGCTAGAAGCACTGAGTCTTGAAACATCACAAGGTAGCTAAAGGCGTAGGATGATTCTTTATGGGTCATTGTAGGAGATTTAATAAGGTAATGAGAGTTTTAGAATACAGTAGTCACCACATTAGACACTAACAGTAGATGAAAAGGTTCAAGGAGGCAATCAACCAACCCTAGCTACTGGACCTTGGATTTGTAGGGCCTCCAATGACTTGGCGCAACAACCTCTTGAGAAGGGAGAGGGTTGAAGCTCATTTGGATAGGGGCCTAGCATATAACGACTAGCTTAGCCTATTCCGTTTTGGCAAAGTCCATCATCTAGTGTCCTTGGCTTCCTACCATGCCCCTATTTTGCTAGTTTTAGATTTGAGAATCAAGAAAGGTGGATCCCCAAACAATTCAAATTCGAAGCTATATAGGCAAAGTTTAAGAAATCCTATGAGACAAGGAAAGCTTGGAGAGAATCCACCAACCAAGTTTTCACTCCTTTTGGAAGACTTAGGAGGAAAATGAGTGTCTACACAGGGGAACTACAACACTAAAATAGTAAGACCTTTACCAAAAAGTAGCAAGCGGAGTTAAGGTAACTCAAACTGATTGCAACTTCAAACCAACGAGACCACATGATCAAAATCCTCGAACAAAGTATCAACTCCCTGCTCGAAGATGAAGAGATCATTTGGAAACAGAGGTTGAAGATTAGCTGACTTCAGCTAGGCGACAGATATATGACCTACTTCCATAAGATGGTGTCAGAAAGAAGTCGCAGAAATTGAATCAAGTACTTAGAAGATAACAATGGGTGCCATGTATATGAATGGAGGTGAAAGGAAAGGATGGTAAAAACTATTTTATCAAGCTGTTTGAATTTACTAGATTTGTGACACTTCCTTGTTCCATCCAACAGATAAAGAAATGTGTTTCCAGGAAGGATAATTAATTTTTTGACAAAAGAGTTGGGTAGAGAGGAAGTATGGTTGTGCTGTAAAAGGGATGGATCCGATGAAAACACCAGGACCAGACGGATTGAATGCAAGTCCCATCTAGAAATATTAGCCGATCATAGGGGATGAGGTGACAGAAGCATGAAAACATTTATGGCAATGGAAGGAGCGTCAAATTAGGAGACCATGGTGTAGGAAATTAACTAAACAACTATTGTGCTAATCACGAAGAAGACTTGAGTAAGCAAAGTGACAGATTATCACCCAATTAATGTTTGCAATGTGTTGGGTAAAATAATATCAAAAATTTTGGACAAATAGACTGAAGGCGTGCTTGGAGGATATAGTCTTGGATGAAGTAGTAGAGTGGTGTGTTGAGTATCTGCACACATACAACTTGGCCAACCAATTGTTGCAGGGAGGCTTAAATATCATCGTGAGCCATGCAAGTGAGAAAAACCAACGGAGGAAGTCATTAAGATTAACATGGATGCTGGAAGAAGAGAGCATGGAAGTGTTATTGGGTATGGCACTACGGCTAGGGATTGGAATGACACTCTCATTGCAGCCACCTTCTGTAGTGAGGTGGGGTTCACTAATCCTCCATGGATGGAAGCCAAAGCCCTTCTTTTATGGGCTGTGAAGCATGGGTTTAAAAAGATCGAAGTTGAGAATGACTCACTGGTCCTCATTAATTCACTTTTGAAGTATGTCAGCTTCCGGTCAAATGTAAAACATATCCTGGATGAGATCAGGACATGTCGTAATTTTTTTTGACACTGCCACTTTCCACCTTGTAATTAGGAAAGGAAATCAGGTACCTCACATGCTAGCTAAATGGACAACCACCCTCTTTATATAATTATTCTATTTTAAAATTATTTTTTCATTTCTTCCTGTATAATTATCTTATTCTTTAATCATTTCTACATAATTACACATAAATCTAATTTATCTATTTTAATTTTTTTCTTTTTACTTTTCATCGTTACTCCTTTCCTAACACATTGTTTTCTCATATTTAAAAAGCTTTTACACTAACGTTTTTTTATTAAAAGTTTTATCTCTTCTCAAATACACCCATAATATGTTAAATCACTTTTTAAATGATGGCCATTGAAAGGAAAAGAAAATCAGATAAATATTATAGATGTTATGCCTATGCGACAAATTTTAAACGCACAAAAGTGAATATGCTAGAAAAAGAAGTCACGTAAAAAGAACAGTTATGTGACAATTGTGAATAACGGTAAGAATACGTTATAATTGTGAATTAGTGTATTGATGGATTATGTTGTGCAGGTTAGGGCTTAATCTTAATGTCAACTCATTTAAAAGATTCCAACTCTAATTTATTTATTAACCTATCTAAAAACTTTATCCATCATCTATTTATAACCGAATTAATAAAGGAGTTAACCGGTTGCTTGAATATGTTGTTAATGGGTTGAAAATAAGCCAATTTAAAATCCTGTTTAGTACCAATATACGAAATAACTTAATAATAAAAACATGTTGACAACATAGAACATACTTGATTAGCAAAACAAATGCCCTAATACAAATATTTATTTTCAACTATACTCCATACTTTTGAAAACAAAACGACAAACTATCCTTTATAGTTTGGGACTTTAATATCAAAAGTCTATTTTCTAACTTTTTCTAGCTAGCTAATGTACTCTGGTCTCAATACACTACATCATCATGACATCTAATATTAAATATTAAGCTTGCTCATCATGGAGACAACAAACTCTCATTTAGTTATTAAGGAAGACCAACTGCTCCCAGTTTAGACCACTTGCTCCCATAAAATCCCGCAAATGAATCCCACAAATCTTTGATTCGAACCCTACACCACGTACAGCACTGAATTCTATCATCTAACCAACCGAGTACGGCTAGGCTGGCAACATACAACTACTTTTGAATTTTGATAACAATAAACATAATAAAACGTGACTTTTCCAAGCGTACGTACACATATCTTATGCGATCTTGCGTTAAGTGTCCTTCAATTTTAAATGGTTGAATTGAAAGCTTTTCAAGCGGACAGAAAAATAAAAACAGGGAATATGAATAGAATATATATCAGAACCAAATTTCCATTCTGATTTAAAATTCACGTTTTATATTATTGTCAAAAGAAGTACATATGCGTTGGTGTGAGCTAATTAAGTAGAGCGGCTTTATATTTTCTTCAAGTGGGAGATATAGGCCAGACATGTGGTCAATTAAAATTCTAGTAAAATATCTTGTATTATTTTATTAAATTCTTCTTGGGAAAACCCAAAATAGCAGCCTGCTCATGTCCTCTTGTAAAATTTTCATTAATCGAACCCTGATTGATGATGCAGGAGCTAATTAACTGCGAATGCTAGCTAGCCTAGACACTCTGCTCACTACTCTTCCAACACCACATGTCCACAACGACCATTTCTGCCAACTTCAGTTTCCGCCGTTCGTTAACCATGCATGCATGTTGAATGTGATGTTACTCGTCCGGTGGCTGGGGGAGTTTATTTTCCAAAGGCTACGCTAGAAATCGTTTTCGAAACACAAATAAAGGAGAGATTTTTTTTTTTTTTTCTTTTTTGGGTCGGAGGTTAAATAAATAAATTAGCTAACATTATTTGCATTTTCAAAATATATATTCAACAACGAGCGAGTGACGCGATAAGATAGAAATAATTATCGAGAGTAAAAGAAATAAATTAAAATAAATTTGTTTTACAGAAAAGTGTTTGTAGGAAGAATTTTTTTCTTTTTCTATTGCCAAAGACACCAGCTAAGATGATCAAATAATACAAGATTACTTATAAAAAAATGTTTTTTTTTTTCCTTGGCAGATCGATGAGCATGAGCGGATATGCACGGAGCAACTGCCCTCACCGAAATTTTAGAAATTAATATAGTCCTATTGAGATTTTGAAAAAAAAAAAAAAAAAAAGTGAAAATGCAGTTTATTTCGACGTTGATCGTGTATGAGAATTAAAATGGTGGTATCGGTAAATACTTTTTCTTTATTTTATTCTTATATTTATATTTCAACTGAAGTACATACTTTTATTTTTTCAAACTTCAAAAATACAAATCTAACAATATTTGTAAAAAAAAAAAATTGCTCGTACAGTAAAGGATAATATCTTTTTTTTTTTGATAAATAAAGGATAATATCTTGTTTCCGAGATTGGCATAAAAAATGAGATTCTTTATTTTTTTTTATGAAAAAAAAAATGAGAATCTTTAACAGCCACGCTAGTCGATTCCGAATTTTTAGATGCAGTTCAGCTGCTGGTGCAATGTCTTGTCCGTCGTAAAACACACTACTGTTTTTGAAAGAATTCAGCAAATGCTCGAACAGACAAAAATCAATCAATCAATCAATCAAGCGAATTAAAATAGAAAATATATATAGTTATATACCCGTTTCACTTCATAGACAGACCATCTCGTCATTCCTTGTCCACACGTAAAAAAGCTTTATCAGGAGGCCGCCCAGCCACGTTTGTCCGAGAAAGCTGACAGAGCTTTGACAAGAAGAACATCGAATGATATGCGAAATATACGTTTTTCTCTCTCCCCCACGTACACCGGCGGATGGGTTAGTTTGTGGTAATTAAGAAAAACAAAAGATTCCTCGTAACTTTTGACGTGGTTTGATATTTGTAATTATTTATTGTGACTATTATTATATTTCAATCATTCTTTATCATGTTTATATAATTGATTTTTTTTATCATTATCTTTGGGGCATTATATTCCTTTTCCTTCGCAAGCTGATTAGGGGGACGTTTGTTAACATATAAGTACGAGAACTATTGTTTTTCATGCTATTTGGTTTTTCAAGACCAATCATTACTCCATCAACCACACTATTTTTTTCACTTTTACCCCTATATTCTAATTATTTTTCCTACCAACCACATACAACAAACCTATTTATTCCAACTATACATTTATCATTTCCTATCAATCACACATTTATCAAAATATTCTCTTTTTCATTTCCTACAATCCCACCATTTTACACATTACCAAACGTCCCCTAGAGTATAACCGGAGTATCGTCAAGATGCAGTCCGATGAACCCAACCTCATTTTTAATGGATTATAATTGGATCCCATTACCATTTAAAGAAATGGAGTTCATCCAACCCACCAACTCAATAATCTAATTGGTTTAACCATCAACCTATAATACTTGTTTATAATCTACGATGAAGTAATATTTTTTATTCTTATTTTACAAGTTATACATACTAATCAATAATGAAATCAACATTTTAATTAATAATATTTATGAATATTGATGCTTTAAATTAATTAAGTTATTAGTGTTAGAAGTTTTTATTGATTATGTGTAGAATTATATTTAAAATTATCTGTCATTTTATTTTTTTATTATTCAACCCATTAACAACTTATTTTACTAACTGTTAACCGAATCCATTCATTTTAAATGTACTAGAGTTAGGGTTAAGATTTTTTATAAATGAGTTATAAATATGTTGGGGTTGAAGTTTTTAAATTAAATTAAGATTGGAGTTAGCCTTCAACCCCAAAATTTTGATCCAATTATGCCCATAATTTTGAAATTCCTTTTTCTTAATCAATAGTGCTTCTGAACCCTAATTAATTAAGTTTATAAAGGAGAGTATAAGCATGAATTATGTTATCATAATTTTTAAAGCTTTCACCAGAGACACAAAAATACCTAAAAAAAATCTTTTGTATAAAATCTTGTTTCCAAAAAAGTTTTGGCTTGGTAATTATGTAAATGATGTAAAACAATGTTAGAAGTAGCAAACACTCACGTATATTGTAAAATTTTGAAAAAATAATAATAAATATTTAAGTTGACTGATCAATGACCACCTTTTGACAAACTGGGCCAAATGATTAATAATGGACTTTGCCTAATTATTATTTAAATATGCAGTAGGTGATATTTATATTTTCATTTTTGAATATTATTTTAGCAACATGTGTAGCTCGGTTGGCACACGGGTGGTCCAGTGGTTTTAGAAGTCTAAAGTTTGAATAGGGGGTTCCACAGAAAATAATTAATTTTTTTGCACTTTTGCCTTCCCAAGTACATGGGCCCCGCAGGATAAAATAAGATAGGATGAAATAAAAACTCTCATAGATAAGCTTGGTTAAAATAGAATTTAAGTTTAAACCAAATTTTATCTTATTCCGTATCTTTCTATTTCTTAGAAGCTACGAGACCTTTTATAAATTGAGTTTTGAGGAGTTGGTGGCTTTAGGTATCCACAAGAGAAGGTTGGGACCTAGAGTTGCGGAAGGAGTAGAGAAAAGCTTACAAAGACTACGAGAGAAGAAAATTGTGGGCAAGTGAGAAGGTTGATTTTTGGTTCAATGATTACATATTTCATGATGTAATTATTTTTATATAAATAATATATTTTTTTAATTATTTGTATAAGACACGTATATCATGATATATATTTTTTGAAAGCTATGAGATTTTATATGATAAGCATAATTAAATTTATAAGAATATAGAATTATGTAGATAAAATATGCCTCAAATTTATGCCTAGTGCATATTGTAATTTTTTTATGCATTTTATTTTACAAAGGCTTTGTTATAAGTTTAAATATTAATTGTGGATGTTGAAAAATATATACAATTGGCATAGAAACAAATTAGTAGATGTATATGCACAACTGGAATTTTCGTTGGAACCAAATTCGTTAACAGATAATTTTTCGTTGAAGTCAAATACGTCATACGCTGAGTTCTGTCTGGATTTGAATTTCAAATCAGCAACCAAGATTTGGTTGCTATTAGTTTGGTGGCATAAGGCAAAGGAAAAACACGTCGAGAGATGGATTGACCGGAGTTATGCCTTTTTGTGTTTATGCAACTAGTTTTTTTGTTGCATCCATACATTTGATGACTTTGATGACTTTAATGCATCTAACGTTCAAATATTCTGGATTAAAAATTGATGTGCAGCCATGCACCGGTACAAGCTACGTGAGAGAGGCCAGGGTGGGTCCCATCTGCAGGTAAAGTATCGATGATGTGGCTTAATGTGAATCGTCCATTTTGTTTTGCTCTAATTTGTCCATTTTAACTCCGATTTACATGATTAAATAGTCAATTTCTATATTTTTAACGATTCTGGATTCAATGGAAGGATTCGATTTTGCATTTGAGGTCTAATTTTTGAGATATTAAATTAAATAATTATTTTATCATTTAATTAAGTTTTAATTGCGCCATTATTCATTTTTAAATAATTTTCTACTTGCTAATCATGTTGGGATGAACCAATTATTTTTTCAAGTGTACCAAATCAAGTAGGATACTAGAGATTGACTTGCTTAAAGATTTTCAAGAATATTTATTTTTAATTATTTATTTCACGGCATATATTGAAAATAGTGGACATGTAATTTTTATTTGTGTCTTGGATGTAATAATGAGAACATGACTAGTGGAAAATGAAATTTTGAATTTTTCATAAATTAATATATAATAATTAATTTTGCCATACATGTGCGATTAATCTTGAAAAATTACATTAAATATACTGTCCAGAATCACTTTTTTGGACCGGTATGCTACATATATACATGCGGTAGTCTTTTTATATACATTAAGTCAACTAACAAAATATGGGCGTATTTGAAAAATGATAAAACTTTTGGGGCATGTCTATTTAATCTTAGAACTTTTCAAATTAAAATTTTTCAATCTAAAACTACCTTACCTTTCAATCATTTTTTTATACAAATAACTTATCTATTTTAATTTTATTCTCTTTACTCCTAATTATTACCTCTATTATATCACATTATTTTCTCATAATTTAAAAACTTTTATACCAAAAGATTTTCATCTAAAAGTTTTATTACTTATCAAGCATACCCTCGGATTAAAAGTTTTTTACATAAATTTTTTTTGAATTATGTTAAAAAATATAATATGATAGGAGTAATAATGAAGAGTAAAGAGAATAAATTTAAAATAGATGGTAGGTTGAATAGACAATTGTATAAAAATAATTAAAAAGTATGGTAGTTATAGAGGAAGATGTGAAGAATTAATTAAAAATAAGATAGTCGTCGATAATAAAAAATTAGTTTTTGTGGTATTTAAACATGCTTTATAAGTTGAATTGCAAACAAGTAAAATATATTAAAATAATTAAATGTCTTGTCAAATAAAATAAAAAGGCAATCCTCTAGGAAAAATTTCTCTTCTAACATTGGCTATTGGAGTAGCAAGGGATGTGGGATGCAGTGCTTTAAAGGCTATTTGGAATACAAATCTCCCTAGAAGGTATAAACATTCAAATTACATTTGGTAATTGCAATTAATTGTTTCCTGTAGTTTTTCTCTCTCACACATTTTTTCATATATGCTTTGGTATTTTAACGATTTAACAATTATATTTTTTCTGACTTTATCTCTATATTTAATTTTTATCCTATCTAACTCCACACTTACAATATCGTATTATTTATATAATTTTCAAAAGATTCTCATTCCTAGCATCTCATCATATTTCATTTTACCAAACACTTGTCATATTTCGTATCTCATTCCTAGCCAGCTGGAGGCTTTTCACGGGGCCCTTTCTCATCAAAGCCAACTTGATAAGGAGGGGCATCGCGGTGGACCCATTGTGCGTCCTCCGCAATCAGCGTTGAAAGGGAGGAGTTTCACTTCTTCTGGCAATGCCCTCCAACCAAGGATGTTATTCTTGCACCCGAGCTGAACCTGCTAGATCAAGGTACGTCTCGAAGCATCAACGATCTCGTGGCTTACCTTGTTGGGGGCAGTGATCTCTACCCATTAATGCTCTTTCATCACAGTTTGCTGGAGACTCTAGTTTTTGCGCAATCGACTGGTGGTGGAGATGGAGTAAAGAGTTCCTTCATAATGTGCAGTCGGCTTTGCTGATTCAGTTTAGGGACTTCGATCTGAATTGCTGCCCATTAAGGTGGAAGAGACCATTGGAGGGACTTGTTAAATAGAAAGTGGATGCTCGCTGCCAACCGTGTGATGACAAGGTGATGGGTTTTGGGCCTGTGGCAAGAGATGATCGCGGGGGATTCATAGCAGCAAAATACAAGAAAGAGAAGGTTAGGAGATTGAAATCGAAAGTGATGCAATGGTTATCACCAACTGGCTTGCGGTTCCTTGTAGAGAAGGTTAGGAGATTGCAACTGTTCTTTGGTCAGGATAAATTTGTCCATATTTTGAGAAGTGGCAATTAGCCTCATTTCCAAGCTAGATTCGCTATGGTTCAATATGTAAATGATTGTATGTGGAGGGGTATCCCACCCCAATGTATATCCGAATATTTATATAAAGATTTGGATGATGAAATGAATTCCATGGTGCCCTGGGGTCCTCCTGGATCATCTTAGGTGCTAGGATGATTTGCGAGGACCGTGGGGGACCTTTTCCTTAAAAAAAAAAAAAAAAAAAAAAAAAAAAAAAAAAAAAAAAAGACAATAGAGAAAGGTGATCATTTGGTGTTATTTTCCTAGTGCACTTTCTATTTCGTTACTTTACTAATAATAAGTTAGAAATTTTCTTGAAAATAATTAAGGACGTGTTTATTTGGGATATAGAATAGGATTGTCTTTATTTGTAGTAAAAGTTTTATTAATATTTGTAACTAGATTTCAAGAGTTGCATTAAAGATTGCTTTTGGTCAACAGTACTCAACTTTGCAGCCAAATGTGGCCACTTGAAAGCAACTAAGGAGTTAATAACATAAAAATATTTAGAGTTAAATAATTAATTATAATCAAAATATATCTAATGTAGCAAAATGCATATCATATGTGAACAAAAGTTAGCTACATAAAATGAAGACCTTATTTGCACATCATTTGACTTTTTAATAATCTTAACAACTTTAATTTCAGTAGCATCTACTAGTTAATTTATACTTTTCACATTTAAATAAAAAAAGCAGATTTCATTAACATCATATCTATTTAATATCTTTTTACTTGACATCATTTAATATTATCTATTGTTTCGTGGTAACTTGTAATTCGTCTCCTTATTACTTTTGCAGTATATTGCATTTTTGAATTTAGCAGCACTATTGTGTGTTATGAATCTGCATCCATGTGGATTTATCTATGTATTAAGTTCTCTCGCTTGTTTATAAGTAGAGGGCCTGCTCTAGGATTCAATGAAACGTGTGATTTTGTGAAGCCCTTTTACATGCTCCTATGTGAATTTTGATTTTTTTCTCGGAGTCTCTTATGAGGTACATTAGATTTAAGAATTTTTTTTAGAGTTTTTCATCTTTTGTAAATTCTTTTACTACAAGAAAATAAACTTTTAACGATGCAAATTTTTACGTTAATTTTCACTATAATGTTGCTATAACTATGTTGCTGTAAGCTCTTCGTAAAAAGGTTTTTGTAATTTTTTTGAACTTGTTGCTAAGAATTATCTTTTTAGTGACAATTTTTGTTGCTAAAAATTTATTTTTTACAACACTAATTTTGTTATTATGGTGGAAAGCTAGTTTTTAATGACAATAATTACTTATATCACGAAATTAAATTTTTTGTCATAAAAAATATTAAGTGTCACAAAAAACATGTTACGGAATATAAGTTCTCTTGTAGTGTTTATTATAATGGATTTTTTCCTCATTCACCTGTAGTGTTTCCTTCTGGTGTGTTTGGTTGGAGGAAAAACTTTTTGATGAAAACTTTTCAGAGTAGAAGTTGTCAAGTTGATAGAAAATGATGTGATATGATAGGGGTAATAATGAGGTGTAAAGAGAATAAAGTTAAAATAGATAGGGTAGTTGTATGGGTATTTGTGTGGAAATCATTGAAAAGTAGGGTTGTTTATGTAGAAAAATGTGAAAAAATAATTAAAAAATAAGGTAGTTATGAGAAGTGAAAAGTTTTTGATTGAAAAGTTTTCATTGACATATTGAAGAATTGTTTACATAAATATGTATTTGCTTTGTTTTCTTTTATCTTGTTTTTCTACATTACTTTATTATTTTCATAATCATTTTTTGAAAAATGGCATTAGATCCTAGTTGATTTTCTTGGCCATGCTTATTTTTCTCTTGGCATTAATATGACAATAACAATGCTTGAGATTGAGAAATTAGATTACAGAATCTATTTAGAGGCTAACCTACAAAATCAGATTTCTCTATTGTAAATTATTCTTTTAGTACATCGATGATGTTTCTTTTGATTACCAAGTATCTTCAGTTGAAGCTTTTGTATGTTAGTTAAGTCTCTTTTTCTATTATCAAGTTTAAGTATTATTAAAGTTTGATTGAGAACTTTAGTGTATTATTAAAGTATTTTTTTTATTTTCAACTTTAGGTATCGTATCAACTTGATTAAGACTTTTAGATCTTGAGTAGTAGTTTGTGGAGAAGGTGGAGAGTTTGTATTTTTGAAGTTTACAATGGAATTTGAATATAAGTTAAAGTGAAAATTTATTGGGTAGTGATTTATAATTCGAGCTTTCTTAAATTTAACATCAGCATCTCCCTCGTGCATTTGAAGTTTATGTAATATATTACGTCTGCATCCTAAATGGATTGGTCCATGTATTGAGCTACCTCTCTAATTTATAAATAAAGGGTTGCTCTGGTGAGATGTATGATTTATGAATTTTTTATGAGGTTTGGTCTCTTATTATGAGATGTTTTGTGGGGTGTACAGGGTTTAAATATTTTCTTTTCGATAGTTTTCCATCTTTTATAACCTCTTTGTTATGGTGAATTTTCTCCTTTTCATCTATGTTGACACCCCACCTTTGGGCCCAAAAATGGGTAAAATGGAAAAAAGTCCCAAACTCAAACAAACTCAAGGCAAAAGGAGGTTCAAGCAAGCTAAGCAGGCCCTTCCAAACACAGCCCACGGAGCGAAGCTCCACCAAGCCTCGAAGCAGGCTTTTCAACAAACCATTCCGAGCCCACCGTAGCGCTCACGGCGGGTGCTACAGCTTGGCGACTTCGCTGGGGACGGCGTTGCAGGTCTACATCGGCGCAAGGGGGTCAGAAACTGGAAGATCGGAGCTTCTTCCTCGCTGAACAGCGAGTTCCGGGCGGTTTCCCGTCATCCGACAGCGAGTTTCTGAAGTTTCTGCCCAAATCGTGCAGAAACCTAAAAAGTTTTTAGGTCCAGAGGCGTCCAGCTCAAAAAACGGACAGAACTCGTGAAGACTTGCTGGATACCGCCTTGTGACTGTCAAGGCACCTAATACGAGCCAAAAGGAACAACTTTCAGCAAGAATGAAGCTAATTAATGTTAAAGCCGACATAAAAATCACTTCTTTTCCATAACCTGAGTGTTTTCTGGTCACGCTTCCAGACACGCTTCAAGCGAACTGGTCTTTCTCCAGACACTCTTCAAGCGAACTGGTCATTCTTCCAGACACGCTTCAAGAGAACTGGTCCTCTTCCAGACACGCTTCAAGCGAACTGGTCACTTCTCCAGAGACGCCTCAGGCAAACCCGAACCCGTGGACCTTGAACATTCTCACGCGTGTAACTTAAAACACATAAAATTGGCAAAGAACACAAAAGGACGTGGACTTGCAAGCATTCATCCAAAGGTTGATCTCCTTATTATTTGTTTACAAGTACTAATCACTTTTATTGATTGCTCAGGTTCTTCACCATAGCTTGAAGGCGAAGCAAGTCAACCGTGGATCGAAGCGCCGTGGTTACCAGATAGAGAGCAGCTAGGATGGAGTCCGAGCAATCCTCACGCCACGAAGATCGGGATCACTAGCTTGAACAGTCCATTGAAGCTTATATGGCGGCTATGGACAAGAGGATGCAAAAGTTGGAAGAAGCTCTGTCAAACATGAAACAACCTCTAATTGGTGTCCAGAATACGGCTACACCACCATTCTATTCTCAAAACCCGAACATGGAGCAAGATGGAGGACCTCAACAATCTTCCCACAAGTCAAGGAACGATCATTATAAAGAAGAGGAGGTGGTCTTAGAACAAGGCCGCAATGAAATCCAAAACCTCAAAGACCAACTCCAAAATCAACTAAAAGAAATGGAGGAGCGAATTCGACAACATCAAGGGGAGGGCCTACCCTCGGCCAAAATAGAAGACCTATGCCCGTTCCCTGACGTCAAGTTACCCGAGAAGTTCAAAATCCCAGCTTTACCCACATATGAGGGAGACTCATGCCCAAGGGCTCATCTCAAGACCTTTTGCGGTATCCTCTACCCCTTGGTAAAAAGCGAAGAAGTTTTGATAAGGCTATTCCAACATAGCTTAAAGAAAGACGCCTTGGAATGGTACACGTCACTTGATTACCAGTTAATTAAAACATGGGAACAACTCTCCTTAGCCTTCATGGACCGCTTTTCATATATGCTAAACACGGCTCCCAAAAGGGCCGATCTCGAAGCACTCAAGCAAGAAGATGATGAAACGTTCTCAGAGTACGTGGCTAGATGGCGTGCCTTGGCGGCGAAGATGAAAAGCCCATTGCCGTTGGACGAGCAAATCTCCATCATCATCAACTCAACACACCCGAGCATCGCGGGCTACCTCATCTCTCACCCTTATGTCAACTTCACTCAACTCCTACAAGCCGGGGACCAAGTAGAGGCGGGAATCAGACATGGCTCCATCTCCCCATGGCCACAACAGGGGAATGCTATTCATCTTGAACAGGCAAGCCAGACACCTCATATAGCGGACATTGGCATGGAAGTCAATTTTGTGAAGGGTAATGCCAAAACCTTCGACCCTTCTATTTTCATAACAAAAGCCCGACCCCATAACGCTCCTATCATTTTACAAGGCCGAAATGCCAACTCCGTTGTCCTTCAAAAAAGATGTGTTGAGCCAGTCATTTTAGTGGAAAAATCCGTCATGCCTACGCAAGAGAATCCTATGTTGCACAAACCTCCTATTGTCCAAAGAACATCCTTAAATACTTTTTCTACAAACCCGGAAGCTCATCCCAAGATAGCAAGCCAACCTACTTTGCCTCACTTCTCCCCAGAAAATATCTTCATCCCAGTTAGCCAACCAACATGCCCGCAGTCTAGAAATGCAGAAGAGAACCCCAAAACTCCTTACACCTCTACTCCTAGCGTTCCTCTAAAGCAGTCATTGTCATCATCTTCTACACAATCATGCCCGGCCACGAAAGGTGAAATCTTAATCTTATCAATAAAGCAGACAAGCACCTCAAAAGAGGAAACACTAGCCAAGGAGCACAAATCTCAAGAAATTCCTGCACAAGAAAAGCCAAATGGAAAAGACCATCTACAAGTCACAAATGAAGTTATCCCTCACACAGATAGTCAAGCAGAGGCATCTAAACAGCCTCAACAAACCACCATCAACACAGGCAATGTCGACGAAGTCGAACAGCCAACAAGGTTAGCCCCAGAAGCCGCAGAATGTGCAGGGCATACAACCATCATCTATCAACACACAGTCACAAATACCTCTTCATCAACACATCCACAAGGGATAGTTCAAAATGACTACCAAACAGTCTTTCCATCAAGCTTGGCCAGAAAAATGCCAACAACCAATGAAGACAATATTTCACAGGGGGCAAAGGGCGCACAAAAAGCAAAAGACTGGGGGCATGTCGGAGAAGCACGGGGACAGCCTACTAAAGCCGCATGCCAGAGAAGCATTAAGTTCAAGATACAAAGAAAAAATTACAAACGAAGGCTGAAGAGGAAAAGGTGGAGAAAAATGCATCTACATCATCCCGAAGCATGGGGGCATTTGGTTCTAAAGAAAAATGACACAAATTACTTTTGTATCATGTTCCGTTCTACAACAAACAAAGTTTGGGACCCGGGAGGCAAAGCTACATGAGAAAATGGTTCCACAGCGCCCTCGCAAGGCAAACTTCTAGACACCCGTAGCAACCCCGTAGCCTTGAAGGACAAGTGCAGAAAATATGGGAAAGAAATTTTGAGCCGGACGGACGAGAAAATCCAAAAATCGTGCAAAATCTTGAAAGTACGGTCAAAATTGTACAAAATCTGAAAAGTACGATCTTGGCAGCGTGAATCACGGTCTTGGCAGCGCAAAATCTGGGGGGTACGAAGAAATCCCGCAAAATCCGGATTTCAGCAGAAAAATCGCGGAAATCATGGAGGACGCTGACTGACCTAAAAAGTTTTTAGGTCTATATATATAATGGACGCACAACAGCCCTTATGCAGAAATTTCTAACGGCTTACGGCCTACAAATGACCAAAGCATTACAAGGGACGTCAAGAAGAAGAATTTTACAAGATCTATACCCCGCAAAGGCAACAAATCATATAGACACATCCTCCAAAAAAAAAAATGAGCCGGTATTCACACGGCTTTACATTCAAAAAATGGGGCATACAAGCATTCAAGATTTACAAAAGTACAAGTTGGCCAAAAAGGAAGAAAAGATGAAGAAAAGTCTTCAATACACGCCACCGGCAACCCTAGCTTGAGCAAAGACGTCGCCACCCGAAGCCACACGACGACCGTCAAAGATGATATCAAGAGCCCGAACATTCCACCCATACACTAAACTTGCTCCACAAAGAAATGGTGAACAAGGAAAGGCGGGATCCGCTTGTCACCCGTCAACTGCCACACAATCTATCCCCAAAATACCAAGTTGTGCGAACTCCATCGAAAAGCAGGAAGCGGCTAGTAGACTCTCCCGCTACAACATTTGCGATAAAATCGTGCATCCACCTAGCATCGGGGCGAGCATAAAATTATCACACGGCTACAAAAGAAGGCAATCATCTCATCAAGCATGAGCAATCCAGAAACAAGAGAAAAGTCATTATGGTAGCCATATCAAGCAAAAACAAGATTGCAAAATGCTTCAACTCAAAAGGCGAAAAGAAGATGTCACATGCAAAAAAAAAGAGGAATAGCGGCTCCGGCAACGAGAAAGGCCACCGTTGCGAGTGTCGACATCGCCGAAGACCGGCCACATCGAGAAAGCTGCTACCGCCGCATCAACGCCGACAAAAAAAAAAAAAAACAAAAAAAACAAAAAACAAAAAAAAAAAAAAACAAAAAAAAAAAAAAACAAAACAAAAACAAAAAAAAAAAACAAAAAAACAAAAAAACAAAAAAAAAACAAAAACAAAAACAAAAAAAAACAAAAAAAAAAAAACAAAAAAAAAAACAAAAAAAAAAAGAGAAAAAAAAAAGAGAAGTGTTCATGTCAATGCCAAAAGGGGTGTCCAGTACTTTGTCATTCACCGTCAAGACGCCTCTGGCAAAGGGGGGCAACTGTTGACACCCCACCTTTGGGCCCAAAAATGGGTAAAATGGAAAAAAGTCCCAAACTCAAACAAACTCAAGGCAAAAGGAGGTTCAAGCAAGCTAAGCAGGCCCTTCCAAACACAGCCCACGGAGCGAAGCTCCACCAAGCCTCGAAGCAGGCTTTTCAACAAACCATTCCGAGCCCACCGTAGCTCACGGCGGGTGCTACAGTTTTGTTTTTGTTTTTCTTGTTTTTCCGTTACTTTATTCTCTGTAACATTATTTTCCAACATGAATATTTTGAGACCCCGTAGCGCTTGGATCTTCCAAAAATAGAGCTCTGAGTCACAATTCATGTTGAATGGCAAAATGTCTTAGCACCAGCCGAAGGCCATTATTTTAATCAACAGAGGAACGGTCCATTAGAAAACAACAAGACAACAAAATAGAAAAAAAAAAAAAAAAAAACTAAGAGCTATCATGCATGTATATATAAATATATGATTCAATTAGTTCAAGCTACCATTGGCTTTGCAACGACGGTGAAGCTGTCCTGCATTGCATGCTGTTATGGGTGCCGAGTCAAGGACCACCTGCTCCATGGATTGGACAAAGTGATGTGATCCAACATCAGATAAAAAAACAAAACCCGTATGTTTGGCAGCAAGTGCTGCACCCACATTTTCACCTCCTTTTCGATTCAAACCCATTTTCTATTCAGATTCAGCTCTGTAATAAATCCAAACGTACCACGGCCCTAGCTAGCAAAACTCAAGTAGTTAGGCAGCCTTTTGCCACCCCCCATCAGTCATTTTTCTGCAGTAAAATGGGAAAGGCTGTTCTGTTGGGACGGAGGATTCTGATGACTGATGTCCTGTCTATCTGGCTCCACGGTTGTCTTTGGTAGTTCTCGGAGCCTGGGGAGTCTTGTCCTGCGACTTGCTTCTCGTGGATCGCATCTTTTCACAGCTGCTCATCTAACATGGCCCCTTCCAAGCGAAGGGATGCACAGGGTGTGTTTTTTTTTGGAGTAAAAGAACGTCAACAAAATTTTTTTATAATTATTTTATTTTTTAATTATTTTTTTCATATTTTTCTATACAAACTATCATACTTTTTAATTATTTCTACACAACTATCCATATAACTAACCTATCTATTTTAACTTTATTCTCTTTATTCCTCATCATTACCCCTATTATATCACATCATTTTCTATTAATTTGATAACTTCTACTCAAAAATTTTTTTATCAAAAGTTTTACACCCAACCAAACACACCCATATTAAGGGTATATTTGTTTTAACCACAAAAATTTTTATATTAAAATTTTTCATTTTCCATAACTATTCTTATTTTTTAATTATTTTTTCATATATTCATATACAACTATCTTATTTTTCAATAATTTCTAAGCAATTACTCATACAACTAATTTATCTATTTTAACTTTATTCTTTTTATTCTTCATCATTATTCATATTATATCACATCATTGGTTTCCTATTTCAAAAATTTTTATACTAAAAATTTTTAATTTAAAATTTTTATCACTTCTTAAATACACCTTAAAACAATATTTGCACTTTCCACCGCAACAATCATGTCTATTGAGTAGCTAAGCATATATAGCCTCCTAACAAATACTATACACTGTTGCACGTAGATGATGGCTGTGTTATCTCATGTTCTTCTGTCACTTATACATTTTCTCATAAATGATTTGATGTTTTAATTATTTAATAACCTAATTTTTCTAATTTTTACCCCTATACTTTAATTATTTTTTCTTACAGCTACCTTATTTATTTCAACTATATCCGTATCATACCATATCATTTATACAATTTTTAAAATATTTTCTCTTCTCTTCCACTTCCCCACACTTTCTCATTATTCGGCAATGTGCATGTTATGTATTCTGATGGGAGGTTTCTTTTCTCTTATATTATATTTTTTCATAAATAATTTGACATGTTAACTATTAAACAATCATAATTTTTCATCTTTATCCCTATCTTCTAATAATTTTTTCTCATAATTACCTTATTTACTCCAACTTTACCCCTAACATGTCATATCATTAATTCACTTTTCAAAATATTTTCTTTCTCACTTACCACACTTCCCCACTATAACCACATTATTGATTGTATAGGATTCAAGAGCTAGAATCACCTCTCTCTCTCTCTCTCTCTCTCTTCTTTCTTTTTTGCTTTTTGTATTTACTGGTCCAAAAACTCTTATATAAAATTGTAAGGAAAAAGAACTATAGCAGTTAAAGTGGATATGATGATTGAAATGAATGGTGAAATATGATTCCTATTTCTCGCTCCCTTTTATGTTTCCAAACAACTATAATACACAACCAAAAACTCTTATATATATTAAACATACATAATGACAATATCACTATCGCCTAGTCACTTACATGTAACCATCAATGGAAAGTCATACTTTTCTTATACATTTCACGTTTAATGTCGTAGAATTATCCCCTCATAACCAACTCACCATTATATATAGGACTTATACAAGCCTCAAACATTAGACTTTGTGCATTTCGTTCTTCTAATTTCGCGTATTTGCTTTTTAATTAACAAGTTTTATTCATAAAAAAATAATTTTGCGTATTTACTTTTTAAATCATGTAAGTTTGTTCTATTTGCATTTTAAACTCTAGAGTTATACAACATCAAAATACTCAAATAATGACTATTAATTTGTAAATAAAAAATAAAATGATTTTATGACTTAGTTGAGTTGACTTAGATTTTTAGACAGTGCAATTTTTGTTGTGTATTACTTGAGCCAACTTATTTTATAAGTAGACTCATATATGCGAATTAGGGATGCAACTTGGGTAGTGTATTTATGGTTCAACCCATTGAGCACCTTAAAATGGGTAGGGTAAGTTTCTATTCTCTTATTCATAAAGTATGGTAGGTTCTAAATAAAAATTACTTGGTGTAATTAGAGTAAGTAAGGTTCCAAGGTTTGGGTATTAGGAACGGACCTAAATTACTAGTATATATATTCAATATCTCTTTTATGAAATATATTGCTTTTAAAATATAGAAACTTGTTTAATTTCTCTATTATTTAGTATATCTAATAAATGCATTTTAAAACTATATTTTCATCATATTGATTATAAGTTTTAAAGTAAAATTTATGTTTGGATTATAATTTTCAAATATAATATGAAGTCCAATATAAAAAATTAATTTAGGACTGGAATAAGAACTGAACCAACCTTAAAAATATATGGTAGGATACATCTAAAACCAACTGGACCTAAAATATTATAGGATAAAAGTTTTTGAAAATAGAATAAGGATAGGTTTGAATCAAAACAGACCTATCTAACTCAAGTTGCACCCCTAATGCAAGTGGTGCGTTTTTTATGCTCTAGTGAGTCGACTCAACTCTTGAGTCGACTCATATATGTAAACAGGATGGTTTGATATAGCTTAGTTGTGTTGACTTATTTCAAACGTGTAGACAAAGTGATTTTTATTGTGGCCAAATTGAGTCAACTCATATTATGAGTCGACTTCTTTAAGGGCAATATTTTCAATAAAAATGTATACTACAACTATTAATAGATTTTCCAATCATTTGGTAATTTGCATTAAAATTTAAAACACAGAGAGGGAAAATTTACAAGGTATAAGAAGTAAATATGCAAAGCTCGTGGATTAAAAAACAAATACGTAAATTTAAAGAGACCAAAATGCAGAAAACCCTATACACCATACTCGCCAAGTACAACAATCTACACTTACTTGGCATTACAAATACACATAATGTGCTACACACACTGCATAAGTCATACACACCAACTCAATGGAACCAAACACACATGAAATATTTGCATAAAAGCCAAATGGGCTAACTCTGGCACATCCAACACATGTATGGATGAATAATTACGTAGAGTCAACCACCTCCATAATACACGCACACGTCATATACACAAGATAACTTGGGTTGTACATTATAAAAATAAAAAAGATAACTTGGGGTTTCATAATGCGGATTTCAATTCTTGTTTCAATTCAACAATAATTTTTCAAAATCTTCTAATAAGCAAATACTGTAAGATTTCGTTTAGATGGATTGAATTGAAAGAGAGCGTAATTTAGAATAAGTAGAAAATGTACAATAATTGAGTAAACAACTCAGAAAAGGGATGCATTTTTTTTTTAAAAAATAGAAATAGTTAAAAAAGTTTTTTTTTATGCAGTATGACTTCTTGATTCTCTAGTTTATACCCAAACAAATCTTAATCTTACAAATAATCCTCCATTTATAAATTTTCTTGGCAATATCACCCTACAGATAATATTTATTCCTTCATTAATCTTTCATGCGAAGTCTGTTTTTATTATTTTTAAATTTAAATTTATTTTTGCACCTTTTCAAAATTAGAGGTATACTGTTACTTAGTATAATATTTCGTACATTGTTGCTTATTAAAAAATAATCGAAAAAGAAAGATTTCTCATAAAAGATTGACAAAGTAGGATGGGTACAGTGTCATTTATGTGCGGACTGCAAAGACACATTTTTTATTTTTTATTTTTTGATTTTTTTAATCAAAATAGGTAAGCGAAGCAAGATGATCTCACGTATAAAATTTTATATTTTTTGAAATTATTTAATATCTATTTTAAAATTTAAAATAAAAATTCACTGTTGATGCATGATGTAACGTGTGAACAGTGATTTTTCCATTTTAAAATTCAAAAATAATTTTTAATGATGTAAAAAATTATAAAATTACATGTATACATACTTGGGCCTACATTTTGATATCAAAAAATAAAAAAGAGAGTGTGAATCGTGGTTATTTCAATTTTAGAAATAAAAAATAAATATTAAATATTGTCAAAAAAGTGTAAAGTTATATGTATGAGAAGTATAGCAAAATGAGCTTTTGCAATAGAATCATAGCACAATAAGCTTGCGACTATTATGGAAATTTCTTACAATCGCATATAACTTTTAACAATGAAATATAAGCCGCAATAAAATATGACACTAGCCAAAATAAAATGTAAGAAAAGATGTATAGTTTATTGCATGCTTTTACAATGCATCTAAACGCACCAAGGCAAAGTAACTCGGCACACATGAAGATGAAAAGAGTGGACGCACCACAGAAAGCTAAAACACGTTAGTTAAAGAGTTTTCTTTTTAAGGCAGGGATAAAAAGCAAGGCTGAATCCGTTAGCTCGTGTTGGTATCATCTAATTTTCCATTTCAATTTCTTTCTTATTTTCAATAATATTTTTTATTTTCATACAAATTTTCATTTCCACAATGCATCACAACTTTACTTTTTTATTTTCAATACAAATTTTTCATTTCTAATATAATTTTTTATTTTTTAATATACCACCATTCTTTCCCATCTAATCTTTTTGTCTAAATTCTGATCTAATGAATAATTACTCGATACGACCTTTTTAAAGGATACGTTTATAAAGAGATGAAACTTTTGACAAAATTTTTTTAATAAAGTTTTTAAATTGAGAAAAAATGATATGATATGATAGAGGTAATAGTTGTGTAGAAATAATTGAAAAGTAAGGTAGTTATACAGAAAGACGAGAAGAAATTATTAAAAAATATGATAGTCAGAGTGAAAAGTATTTGATTGAAAAGTTGTTGCGATGTCCAAATATTTCCTAAATATACAACACTCCCTCCTCATGTCATCTCTTTATCCAAATCACATTCTCACGAAAGATTCCTAACAGACACCTATTCAATCTGACTTCTAATGAGGAGCAGACATGCATATACATGAGAAACAGACAGAAAATGGTCACTAAAAGTGACAGAAGCTGCGATAATGCTGCTATGGAATCAATATAATGCTACTGTGGAATCAATATAGATGAATAACCTATTCAATCTGACTTCTAATGAGGAGCAGACATGCATATACGTGAGAAACAGACAGAAAATGGTCACTAAAAGTGACAGAAGCTGTGATAATGCTGCTATGGAATCAATATAATGCTACTGTGGAATCAATATAGATAAATACATCATCGTAGGTATCCAATATTTGGTAATTAAGATGTAAATGGTGAGAATGAAATAGATATGATATGGTATGGGTAGATAAGGAATAAAGTAGAAAAGATAAGGTAATCGATAATTGAGTACCAAAGATTGGAATATAGAGATAAAAATAAAATAAGATAATTAATGGTGCCTTTGGTAATGTGGGCGGGGAAGGAATTGAAAAAATAAAGAAGAGAATATTTTTAAAAAGTATAAAACCGATATGATATTGTAGAGCCAAAGTAGGAATATATAGGATGGTTGTGAGAAAAATAATTAGAATATAAAAATTAAAATTAAAAGGTGAAATAAGTAGGTAATTAAGATGTAAAACCCTTTTTAAAAAGGTATGTAGAGGAAGAAGTGATAAAGTAGTTTCCCACTTATGTTTTTTTTATTACATTAGACTATAATAGAGACTGTGCTTCTGTCGTCACTTGAAGCTAGAATCAACACTTATTTGTACCATTAGGTTATGCCTTAGTTGGTTTTCGACTTATGTTAATTATAACATGCCTAAATAAAATAATGAGATTTATTTTTTTGCATTTCTCATATTCTTATTTTATTCTTAACTTGTGAGATAGTGGGATTGAAGGTAATTGCTTTTGCCCTCTCTTAAGGAAATAGCTAGATCAAGATAGTGCATGCACTATCCTAGCGCAATAGTGTATAACCTAACATATATCAATAATTTGAATTTTAAATGATTTGGATTGAGATTTTGATGACAATAGAACCATCATAGGAGAATCAAAAGGGAAGCCTATATCATAAGCTACGTAGTTTAACCAATGTTGCAAGTGTATTCCTTATAATTTGACATAAGTCTTAAAAGTCCTACGATAAATGTCAAAAATTACAAGCATATCCTTTTTTGTTAGAGATTCATTAAAACTCTTTCAAATTGATGACTAAGTACCCTGAATAGCGGCCTTAATGATATTATAATCAAAATTATTATTTTCAACAACTATTTTTATTGTGAATAATATATATTAGAGAAATATTTTAATGATATCCAATAATATTGAAGATTTCAACGTGATATATTCATTTGGTCTTATCTTGATTATTAAACTAAAATTTTAGGATGTGTTGGGAAAGTGAAGAAAAAGATGAAAAAAGTGATGGAAGAAAATTTGTAAAAAAATTTGGAAAAATGAAAGAGTAATGTGTTATTCTAGAAGTAATCATTATAAGTAAAGAAAATAAAGTTAACATTGATAGTATATGAAAGATGTGAACAAAAAATTGTAGAAAGAGAAGAAAAATTTTGGTAGCCTTTCCTTTTTCTTTTTTCCCTTTCTTTACCAAACACAACTTTATTCATTTATTTATTTAACAATACTAGTTTTAATATGGTGCTGAAATCATTTTAGTCAAAATTTTAATGGAATCGTACTTACTAGAAATGTATATAATTATGTATAAATGATGAAAAATGATTAGATTTATTTATAATGTATTCAAATATTATAATAATTTATGAAATCATTTATCAATACAAGAATGATGTTTTACATGGTTTAAATGTCGAATACAAAATGGTGATTTGCAAATACATCACTTAGTTTGACCTTAATTGCAAATATACCAACACAGTTTCAAATTTTGAAAAATTTTCCACATAATTTGACATAATTGCAAATATGTCTTCGTTGTTATGACGCCATTGTGGCAAAATCACAACAAGGGTATATTTGCAAAGATATGCAAATTATGTGAGTATATTTGTAATTTTAAAAATTAAGTAGGCATATTTATTTTTTACAAATATACGCATGTAATTTGTAAACTTTTGTAAATATATTCACGTAGTGATGATACAGTAACGATGTCATAATAACGTGGGTATATTGGCAATTATGATCAAACTATGTGAGAGTAATTTGTAATTTCTGAGACTACGTAGGTATATTTACAATTATGGTCAAATTATGTAAGTATATTTACAAATTATCTAATAAAATACTTTAAAATCGATAGCTATATCATATTAATTATTTAATTCATACATTTTTTTTCAGTTGGGGCTATGTACATTTTGTTGGATGTTAAGTGTAAGTGCCTTATTTCAAAATCTTATCTCATCCAGCTATCTAAAATTAAGGTGAGTTAGGTTTTGATTTTTTTTATTGGTACATTTTACATTCATCTCAACACATATTATACTGAAGTTCTGAGACATTCTTACAAATCTGGAGACATACAGCTCCTCCAAAGAAATCTGGAGACACAGCTCCACCGAAGAATAAGAAAGATACAACTTCCAACAATCGAACAGGAGACCACAACTCCTACTAACAATTTTTTACTTCTGGCCGAAATCCCATATGCTGGATTCGAACCTCACACCGCACACCCCAGCGTCTGCTTTATCACGCCTGCGGTGACCAACCGAGCACGGCTCGGTTGGTGGTTTTGATTTAGGGTGTGTTTAGTAACAACGAAAAGTTGTCAAGTTAAAACTTTTCAATCTAAAACTTTTCAATCTCCACAACTACCCTATTTTTTAATCATTTCTTCACATTTTTCTATACAACTACCCTACTTTTTAATCATTTCTACACAACTACCAACACAACTAACCTATATATTTCAACTTTATCATATTTATTCATCATCATTACCCCTATCATATCACATCATTTAACAACTTCTCATCTCTACAACTTTTCATCAAAAGTTTTATCCATTCCCAAACACACCCTTATTTTTGAGTTAATTTTAAATATACCAACTACATTTGACTTTAATTATAAATATATCTATTAAGTTTGAAAACTTTTATATACACCCATTAAGTATGAGTGAAATTTCAAATATACTCATTACGTCAGGCATAATTAAAAATCACTGTTATCCATTATATGAAATGTCTCAAATGTCCCTTATTATTTAATAATAATAGTCATTCAACTGTGATAGAAGTTAAACAATACAATAAAAATACATCTAATGTGAGAAAAAAGCTAGACAGAATGAGTTTTAACGGTCTAGATATTGCATAAATCACAATAAATGTTAGATTAATCAGGAAAATTTTGAGATTTTAAAATTATTAAATATTTATAATTTTCATAATGGGTATATTTGAAATTTCACTCATACTTGTGGTATATATGAAAGTTTTCAAACTTAGTGGATATATTAGTAATTAAAGGAAAATGTAGAAGGTATATTTGAAATTAACTCTTTATTATTAGAAAGCGTACAAAATGGGGTACCTAGAACAGTTATAAATATTTAATAATTTTAAAATAACATACATGTAGATAAATATGTAAGTAATGAAATTAAAATTTTAACATGAGTATTTTATATATAACTCTGAATAGAGATGAGTAAAACCTCGAGAATATATTTGCAGAGAGGAATGTGATATGCAGATATGATGCCCTCCATGCAATTGCATCAAGCTTAGAGATAGTCATAAAAGCTAACCAGTTTGATTCCGAACTGCCCCTCATCCACGTTGCTTATGAAAATCTAATTACCAGCGCAGGTCCTATACGACTACCAAATTATTATTTGGTTGTGGTTTATTCCCTAAAATGACGCTTTGATGCGAGTAATAAACATTGCAAGGCATAATCGTTATATGCAATCGCCTGTTCATTGCATCTATTGATGGTGTTTGCAACTTAGGATGGATGAGAGTGTAGAATGTAGAATGTAAAAATAATATTATTGTGTATTAGAAATGATAAAAGTTACATGTGGAGTAGGAAAATTGTATTAGAAAATAGAAAAATTAAATTATAATTTCTGAAATTGAGAAACATATTTTTTATGAAAGAAGTTGAGAGATATATATTTAAAGAATGAAAAAGTCATTCCTTGCTGGTAAAATACCTCTTGATTCCACACAGGCACACACCAGCCACTCCCACAGACTCGACGCCTCAGTCCGGAACGGGGAAGCCGGCTGTTATACAAGTCCGCAAGTCGCAATCCCAAGCATACGTCCACTTCAGAATTTTTTTTTTAAATAAAATAATTGCCCAGGCTTCATGCTCGAAATGGGCGGCTGCGATTATAAAAAGATAAAAACACGTCCGGGCGGTGTGCCCAGCAAAGGAGCCCATCGAACTCTGGGAATTGCGTGCGGACGGCCCAACCGTCGGGGCCGCCACGTCACCGATCCCGACCCAGGCTACACGCATCGCACAGTCTACTCGCGCCGCGTGTGCAACGCGTTACGTGTTTCCATCTCGTACGCACGGATCTTCTGCGTGCTTTCACCCACTATTCCGCCGCTGTGGGTCTGCCTTTGTCTCCTGCAAGCAACTGCTAATCTTACGCCACCAAAATATCCTCTCTCCCGAGGTCGCGGTCAATTCTCCTGTGCAATTGTCTGTAACATGCAATTTCCTGAATTTTCTAATTTTTCGATCTTTTTTAAAAATACCAATCATGCTTCATGTTCTCCTTAAAAGATTTTAAGTATGTTAAAATGCATTTACAATTATGTTTTAAACAACATATATTATCAAAAGTTTTAGGGGTAAAAGTTGTCAAATTGATAGAAAATGATGTGATATAATAGGGGTAATGATAGTAAAGAGAATAAAGTTAAAATAGATAGGTTAGTTGTATAAGTAGTTGTGTAGAAATGATTAAAAAGTAGGATAGTTTGTATAGAAAAATGTGAAAAAATAATTAAAAAATATAATAATTATAGAGAGTGAAAAGTTTTGAGTTGAAAAGTTTTAGTTGACATATTTTGGCCCCAAACAAACATACCCTTAGTTTATTTATACAGGCCAAAAAAATGATTTTAAACACAATCCATCGATTGAATGTAAAAAATAAAAAAGATTGATTACAGAATCCATTGCGTAGGGGAATTGCCCACAGATATATATATATATATACCTTTGGACTACTAGATTTATAGATGTCTTTTGTATTTCTAAAATTTTTATTTACATCTAAATTATTTAATATAAAAAGAAATGTTATATATTCATGATACCACAAATTAAATTAAACATTTATGTGTAATACTTATCTAATATTATTTGACGGTAAATATAAAATTGATAACATGTAAAAATAAAAATATAGCATATAAAAATGACACAAATTTTAATATTATTTGACAGTAAGTACGAAAGTGTTAAAATGTAAAACATGAAAATATAGCATATAAAAATTTTAATCATTTGACTTTTTCCATTATAACTAAATACGCATAATTACATAAAAAAACCAAATAAACATTAATGAATAGTTTTGATAGCTTAAATATTAAAAAATATGGAAAGTCGTTTGGACGGTCGAGACGTTTGTTTTAGATCACTGTCTATTTACTATATAAAAATAGGCAGGGGGGGAGGGAAAGGAAGCTGGGAGATGTGATGAAAAGCGAGGCGGTGGGAAAGCTCTAACTTCTGCTATTTCTGTATAAATGAGGGAGGGGAGGGTGAGGGGGAAGGTGTGCATGTGGGGGGTGGATGCTGCCATGGCTGACAGCTCTGCCGTCAAGGAGTGCTGCATCTGCGGCGATGTGGGCTTCGATCACGCTCTTCTCCGCTGCCTTTCTTGCGGATTCCGCTTCCAGCACACGTACGTATCATCTCATCTTATCTCTCTATCGATCTTCCTTTACATATTCCCTCATTTTATGCTGGTTGGATTCTGAAAACACACCTCTTCGGCCCCTTCCTCCCTCTTTTGGACTGATTCTCCGCCTTTGAAAGCGCGGGGAGAAATCGCCACCCTTCTCTTATCCCTCCCCCACCACAACCCACAAAGCAGAGGGAAAAAGATTGATGAGTAAGAAATAGAACCCACGTTGGCCGGATTCCATTCTCTCCCAAGTTCCAATCTTGATAGTCCACAGATGGGATTCTCCATCTGAATAGAGCCCAGATCGAAAGAGAAGGACCGAATAAAAACTCCTGCTCGGATTCTTTTTCTCTCCTTCTCAGTACAATCCAGATGGGATTTTTCCTTAAAACCCAGGAAGGATTTTCCTTATAGTCGTCGTTTCATGATCGGGCAGGTACTGCAGCGGTTCGTACCCGAAGATAGACATGGCGACATGGCGATGCGAGTGGTGCATCCACGAAGAATCGAAGCTGAAGCGCGGGAACAACGCTTTCGACTTCCTACTCGAGATCGCCAAGTCACTGCCGGACGGCGGAGGCGGCAAAGAAGAAGATGGTGTAGAAGATGGGCATCCGGCAGCAGCCAACGACAACAGCGGGAACAACGAGGAGCAGAGACCACAACGGCGAAGGCGAGAGGATGAGAAGCTGCAGCGTCCAAAACCCAAGAGGCAGAAGTCCTTGGATCGATGGCGGAGGCCCAACTGCAATTCCTCGTCTTCGCCCCGAGTTATTGGCCGACGCTACAAACTCCTCGCCGATGTTCTCTGCTGAAATCCCTTTTCCACCCTGCTTTAGTTCGCTTTTTTGTCTTTTTTTATTTTTGGGTTTTTGTTGTTTTTCTGTGCATAGATATTAGATCAGGCTAGCAATGTAGCAATGGAGAAGAACTACAGCCAAAAAAATAAAAATAAAAATTGTAAGATATTTGTGTGGAGTTTTGAGTATGGAAAAGGATTTCCCGTATCTTCCCGTTAATCCGCTCTGTTCCGGATCAATTTATCAGTCTGTCTGTGCAGTTCGCATGGATGAGCGACCCAGCATTTCCCAAATGGCACGTGGGTGTACCGGTTCGGGTTACATGAGCCACGTCCGAACCTTGATCTTAGCCCGTTCGAAGTTCACAACCTTAATTTGTTTATAATTTATGTTTTTATCATGAATAAATCGGGTTGCATATCGGTAATGGATTAATAAAACGGGTTGTCTAACGCGTTACAGAGGCTAAATAATAAAAAAACGACATCAGTTAAAATGTAATTAGAACAATCATCAAAAGTTCTAGTCATAATGAAATGATTTATCTGAATTTAAAAGATTAATTTTTATTTTTATTTTGTGTTTGAGAAATCATAAAATTTTGGATGAAAAGTTTTTATTGAATTTTTTTTTTGAAATATGAGAAAATGATATAATATAATATAATATAAGTAATGATGAAGACCACTCGGGTAGTAAAAATTGAAAAATTTTAAATTGAAAAGTTCTAAGTGTAGCTAAATATGCCCTTAATCAAAATATTGATTCAATCATCAACAACTGGTAAAATAAGCTGAAAAATATTAACTCTTTACCTCTTGAATGTAAATAAGTTATTGAAGTTGGTGGTTAAATAAGTTGAAGAAGACTTAACTTAGGATTGATTTATTTATTTTGAAAGTTTTTCTTTTATAAATTAAACACCTCTTTTGGATAACCAATCTATCATTATCATCTTAATAATTGATGATAAATAACTTTATATATTGTATTTAACATTGTTTGTATTATCATTAAAATACTATCATTTGTTTAGCATTAGTGTATACAAGTTTTACTTATTATTACGTAAAATTAACATAACAGAATAATTTAATTCTAAATTTTAATTTTTAAATATCATTATTACATGAATAAATGATTTTATAAAATACATATTGAAATGAATTCGTACATTTTGCATAATTTATACTTGGATTTACATAAAAACATTTCTACGACTTGGTTAGCGGAACTTGATAAGTCGATTTAAGTAACTTAAATGGAAAATATAACAAGTTAGCATATGGAAAAATTCCAACCTCAATTTGCCTCAAATTGAGTTAAGTTACAACGGTGAAATTTAGCGCGTCTTAACTGACGGGGAATCTTTTGTAGCTTGACCTGCCAGTACGAGGTACAAATTCGCCAGCTGCAGTAATTCCTCATATTTTCGATGCAAAATACATGAACCAGGCCATGATTAGCGCATAAAAGCCAAAACTTAGGTCCACCCATGTCATGATCTCGAAGGCCAAATGGCCAATAATCCCTTTATCTAATCCCATATGTACGGATTATCGAAGGGCGCTTTCGTGGACATTTTCTGTTGTTTTCTAGATCCCTCCATTTATTGTAATTTAAGGCCTTCCGAACAACAGCAGCAGCGATGTTCTAGAGGCTTCTTTGTTTGATTACTACGAAGCATTGGCACAACAGACTCTGCAAGTGTTCATAATTATGTTTTAGCATTTTGTAAGATAGTTTTGATCATCTTTATCGAACATGTCTTGCATATATATGGATATCGCCTAGCGACCATGAACGACGCATAAGCCCCGGCCTTGCATTGTCGACCTAGCTACTGTGGAGCCTTTTCCAACCTTGGCCTTGTTATATAAGATAAGGCCCTAATGCATGCTATTCATGTATGATATGGTGTTTGATCCATCACTTCTGTCTGCACAGATCAACAGTTATCTTAACCATAAAACCATGTGTTCCAGCCCTATGAACGCGAGCTGTCAATGTCGCCACAATCAACTAGCCGTCGACAATGCCATTAAAAAACAACAGTCCATGCCTACAAAACGACCCAGCAAAATGCTTGTTTTTTCTGAAAAGGATTGCCTTCCTTGATCAATTTGCCTAACTTCCTTGTCTCCTGTGTCCAACGGATGTCGTTCGATCATGTAGTCGAGATCTGTTTAAGGAGTACTTGAAAATAGTTCTACTACAAGGTATTCTAAAGCCGCATATTGTATTAATTAACTCTCCAAGAGAACCTTTATTTTTCTGTAAGACTGACCATTTCTCTCCCATGCCTCGACTAGGGATGCTTGTATTCATGAATTTTAATATACCGAATGTTTTCTTTCTTTGGTTTTTAGGGAAGGCCTTAGACCTATCAAAACTTTCTTTTTCATAAAAGTATTCACTAAAGAGAGTACATTTTTGCAACTCTTATTAGTAAGGAAAATCTTCAATCGACAAGAAAAATGCATACGCAAGGAAAACTTTTTATGCTATGATGATGCTTTTATATACAACAACTAAATTTTCTTCTAACAACCAAATTTTAAAATTTTGCAGGAAAACGTTAGTTGCTAAAAAAATTTAAAAAAATTCTCGTGATTGTGTGTGTTTTTTTTTAATAGTAAACATTCAGCAATCCCATTGCAAATTGACCCTGACCATCTTCATCATATATATATATATATAACTCTATATATATGTACTAAAAAGATTAAAAAAAAAAATTAAGAAAAATGTATAGTTGTTAAGACATTTATGATAAATCAAAGGAAATTTTTTCTATTTTTTAAAATTATTATTTGTTATCTAAAACACTATAAGGCAAGTATACCTATCGATTATGCCACCGGGGCATGGTCAAAATGTTGACACTGTTGCCAAACGTTCTAGTTTCAAACCTTAGTGTTCTTTTATTACATTGTGGGAGCTTTGTCTCCATAGTGATTTAATGAAAGCTTGTTGTCTCCCTTGGTGAATATGTGAGAGTATGTTGCCTCTCCAAATGATAGAGGAGAGTTTGTTATTTCTCTTGGACTTGATTGTAATATCCAAAAATGAGTTGTAAGATATGTATCCAATAAAAAAAAGTATACCTATTGACTACAACAAATTGTATTTTTACTAATGAAATTCAATATACTTTTATAATGGTATAATTAGTTGGAAATATGTCGTTGACACTCTCAATACAATAACAATATTAACAAATGTGTATGTACCATAATGAATAAGAAATAAGCAACCATATGACTTCATATTCCACCCCAAAATTTTAATTTTTGGCAATTAAAATTTTATTGCAAAAGGTTAAAATTTGATTGCTAAAGAAAACTTTGTTGCTAATAATTTATTACATATTCAATATACCATCAAGAAGAAATTTAGTCATTGATATTTCATGGTTTTTGTATTTAGGAACCAAGTTTTGATTTAGTTGCTAAAACATTTTTATTAGCAAGGAAAATGTTGTTACCTAAAAAAGCATTACCAAAACCAATAAATTTTTCCTGTCTATAAAAGTATTATTATAAGCATGAAAATTTTTCTTTGCATATGAATTTTCCTTTCCAATAGAGATTTTTTCCTTATTAATAAGGGTTGTAAAAAATGTATTTCTTGTACGTTCATCGTCAACCTCGATATAATGTATATTTACAACATATAATGTAAAATAATGAAATATGGATGAAGAAGGATAAAAGTAGAACTTTTTATTATGAATATATCATTATGGATTTTGATTCATATCTACAAAGTCTTGAGAGATATAAGTGTTTTAAGCCATTTTTCATTTTATTCATTTTCATGTAAGCTCACGTGCAATTATATCTATAGAAGTTTATTAATTTTGAATTTTTAAATATATTTCTATAATTTCAAAAACTAGAAATTTTGATTTTCATATTAATGAGAAATAACTGATGATGATGATGATGATGATGATGATGATTATGAATAATAGCTTTCTTTCCCATGTAACATTAAACGGGGTGAAATTATTAATTTTTGTTTTTGAAATTATAACAGATTTTTATCATAACAACTTAATATATGTTGGTTCAAGTAAAAATAAAAATAGTAATAAAAAGGGTGAAATAAGGCTAGAAACTTGTATGGATTGAGGCTAAATACATACAAATGTACTGGTCTATCATACGTTACTACAATAAATTCGAATTTTGAAGCAGGAAACAATTTATTGCCGAAATATTGATGATGGTGTGCTACTAATTAATGCCCCTCAGCAATGATTTTCATAACAATGTTAGTTCTCAATGATTTTTATGCGGAGGTCTTCCAATTTAAATTGCCTTTCCAAGTGGATGCTCTTGGAACAATTTTTCTAAATTTTTTATATTTTCAATCATTCTTATTTGTTTTAACTTTCGACAAGTTTCATTAAGTGAAACAAAACTAGCAACGATACTTGATGTGACCTGCTGTTGATGCGTATTGCTTATTGATATGTTTTGTTGCCAAAATTACATGTGTGGATTTGTTCTAGCATTATTTCCCCTCTTTCAGACCTTCGCTTTTGAATGAGTAAGCCACCAGTCTCTTAAATTCTTGGTTGATTGTTTTTGAGTAAGCTTGTGTGGAGCAGTGGGGGAAGGAGTCTGCAGCGGGATCTTGCTGTCTTCAATCCAGTGCCTAGATCATTCCAGTGCGTCGTGATGAACTTGGCACTCCACTCAGAATGCATGCACCAGCAGCACCACCCAAAATCAACTCCCGAGTCCCGACATGCTTAAAGCGTTTCATGACCGATGTTCTGATTTCTGATTCATAAGAGAAAATGAGAAACCATGCCACCATATGCCTCGAAAATCGACGCCAGTTTCAAATCTAAGTGCTTTACTCCTATGCAACTACTCTTTTATGTAATTTTTTCATTTTTTAAATAGATAATATTTTCGTTTTTAATATTTTGATTATTGATAAAAAATTATACTTTATTTATGGTATTTAGAATTATTTATATTATTATGAATTATTATGAAAAACTTTCATTTGTTTAGTGCCCTATTTATAAATGTCTAAAATCAATGTAATAAAATATTTTAACATTAAATATTAATTTTAAAGAGATATTTTCAATATCTAAACTATTCATAATATCAAACGTCCTGCATAAATATATCCGAGCCCACCGGAGACTAAAATAAAAGCAAAAAATTCTCCGGAGATACGAATATAAAACAAATCCTTAATTCGAAGCCCCAAGTCAACAGTCCCACTCGGTCATTACGTGTGGTGGACTTTTAAAACGAAATTCATGTGCTCGTTCTTGCCTGGATGATACCACGCAGCAACAGACATAAATCATATGCTGTTGCAGAATATTGCCGGCCCCAATCGATCCAACCACCTCCTCCATCTCTTCTTCTTATTGAAAATAATCCGACACCCCACGTTATAATTTTTCATAAATAATACAAAATTAGAATCTTTCCAGACGTTGTTGAGATCAATGGGACATACTCAATATTTAATCAAGCCATCGGCTGGTTTCCAACCCGGCAGGGTGAGGGGTGTTGGTGTATAAAAGTGAGAGTTTGTTGTCTCCCTCATTAGATAGATATGAGTTTGTTGTTTTTCTATATGTTATATGAGAGTTTGTTATCAATCTTAGGCTTAATTATGATATCTCAGATAAGTTTTGACGTGGACACACAATTAAATAAATATATATATATATGAATTTAATTCAGTGCATACATATATCGTACAGTTCATGCGCTATGGGGCTACTTGATCATAAATAGAAAATCTACTCTATGCATTGTATTTTAAAATTATTCACTTTATTAGCATATTAATTTTTATCAAAATCCAACATGTATAGGTGCCCCGTTTGAAAATAGAGCAAAATCAATGTAATAAAATAGTTTAATATAAATATCAATATTAAAGTGGTATTGTCAATATCTAAACCATCTAAAGTATGATTTTTATATGGATAAATGATTCTGTAAAGTATCATAATATTCTAACATGTGTGGGGCCTATTTTGCAATAGACTGCACTATCATTATAGTATAGTCTAACTGTACTAGATAGGTTCTCTCTCGGTACATATATATATATAGGGAGCTGTTTCGGTGTAGTTGTGCTGTACCGGAATAGCGATACATTTGATTAAAAGTAGGTCCCATACATATTAAAATGCAATGAAACTTTATACAATTATTTATTCATATATACATTTTATAGCAAATGGTTTACATGTTGAAAAATTCACATTAAAGTTGTTATTTACATCAAACTATTTTATTACGTTGAATTTGTACCATTTTCGGATGAGGCCCATATACATACCTGATTGGAATGAAAATTGGTATGGTAATAGAATATATTATTCTAAATACAATGAGTGGAGTAGATTATAATTTGATGATCATATGGGGCCCATTTCAACGACGCTACACCTGAATATTTCTGATATATATATATATATAAGAAACAATTTGGTGCAGATGAATTGTACCACAATTACGATGTAGTCCACTGCAAATGAGCCTCATACATGTTAGAATATTAAAACACTTCATACAATCATTTATCCATATAAATAATATACTTTAGACGTTGGATCCGATATGGAAGGATTCACCTCCCTGCTTCATTGGGGATTTACTTTGTATAGACAATGATGTTGGATGACTTTTTTTGTAATATGATACCCTATTTTATAAAAAAAAATTGCTTTGTATGGTTTAGATCTTGAAAATACTACTTGAAAATTAATACGTACTTAAACTATTTTATTATGTTGATTTTGTATTATTTTAAGATGGGACATCTATACATGTTAGATTTAGATGAAAATTGGTATGTTATCAAAATAAATGGGCGAAGTAAATATTAATTTTAATACATGTATAGCCCATTTTGAGGCGGATTACACCATAATTACATTGTAGTCTGTTTGCACTTGAATATTTTCTATATATAAATTAACATTATAATACTTTATACAATCATTTATCTATATAAAAATCATATTTTAGACAGTTTAGATGTTGAAAATATTACTTTAAACCTGATATTTAAATTAAACTATTTTATTACCTTAATTTTGTACCATTTCCAGATGAGACATATACATATGTTGGATTTGGATGAAAATTTGTATACTAATAAAGTGAATAATTCTAAATACAACAGATGAGGTAGATTTTGTATTCATAATCTAGTATACCCTACAACGTATGCGACTGTAATATTTCCTATATATATATGGGAATATATATGGAAAAAATATATAAAATTAACCTCCAAAGCAGGCGGATTACGATCAGGTGTATCTAAGTGCAAACACCCACTTTTGAAAAAAAATTTATTCAATTGTTAATCTAAGTATATTTAACATGTGTATCAGTTTTTACTATTTTTGAAAAAAAATTATATTTTAGAAAATGAGTAGCATTTTAGTAATTTTAAATTGCTAAAAGCGCCACTAATTTTTAAAAATTTCCAAAAAAGTAAATATTGATGCACATGTTAAATACACTTATATAAATAATTTTATGAATTTTTTTTAAAAACGAATTAAATACACATTGCTGCACTTAAGCTAAGTGCACCAGTTGCATACAATAATATCCCAAAGCAGGCAGTAAGAAGAAATTCGATTTCATGGGAGCTGACACGCATATTTGTTGTATCCGGTTTCGGTTTGCACAGCTGCAGCTCTGCGTGCGTGAAACACGTGGTGGGTGGAACCAAAATGTCAGTGATTGACGCCCATGACTACCCCATTTCTCCATTCATGCAAAACGTGGCTCTTTCGAGCACTAAAACGGAAACAGAAATAAAAATAAAAATAAAAATAAAAAGAGAAGACAAGACAAGTGGCGTAGACGCATGCGCGCTAATGTGGTGTGGTGGAGTCAGCGTTCGCCTTGATTTATCGAAAATTATTTCATATTTTCAAATGAATTTATGGATAACATAAAAAAATAGAAAAATTCTTAAGAACAATTAAAAATGCATGAAAAGACAGAAAGAAATATTAAAGCATAAAAATTATTAAGATGTGCATTTTTTTACTTATCATGAAATTATTTACAAAATAGACAAACTATAACATAAAGTATACGGCGTAATATAGAATTATTATTTAGTTCATCTCATAATTCGAAATTTCTTTAAATAAAAATTAGAAAATTGAGTTGAAAGTGAATCTATTATACATTTATATTTTGTTTACAGAGCTTTAATACGATTAATTAAACAGAATAATGCATCATGTAATTTGAATTTGTTTTTGATTGAGAACCATATTAGTTAGATTAAATACGAGGACATATTTATTGGTTTTTGATGGAGAACCGTGTTAAATTAAATAAAAAAAAGTATTTAATTTGAAATATCTCTTAGCTGAAATATTTCATGTGATACATGATAAATCGAAAAAATATTGAAATAATCGGATAAAAGCAGTGACAGTAGCGATAATATATGCAGATAAAACTGACTTTATTACATGAGAGAAGACAAATATCGTTTTAGTGCATATAAATTTTATCGCCCGCGGCATAAAACGTGGACCATGCGACACTGCGTCGTGTACGGATGAACTGGACAGTCATCTTCAAATCACGAGGAAAATACTGCACAGCGCACTTGTTGTCCTCCTCCAAAGTTGACGAAATGGACCCATCGGTCGAATTGCAAGGCAATGTAATTTAATTAATTTTTCTAAAAATTTGTTCTAACATCCGTTTCAATGCCAAAATGTTGAATTTGTGCCCTGCTAGGAACGATGTGTACCAGCATGATTCCTTCAGGTTGTATCAATGCTTATTGTCCTTGGAAGCGACTTTTTCAAAGTGATTAACGGCTCAGATGCACATAATGACGGATTGCAATTTGTGCGCCTGAGTGCACTTAGCTTTAGTGCACCTGGGTGCATTAAACCAATTTTAACTCATTTTTTATTTTTTTTGAATTTTTTTATACAAGTGTTAATCTAAGTATACATAACATGTGTATCAATTTTTACCATTTTTTAAGTATTTTAGATATTTATTTTTAATTTTTGAAAATCGTTAGTATTTTAATAATTTTAAATTACCTAAAATCCCACTTATTTTCAAAACTCAAAATATAAATATTTAAAATACTCCAAAAATGGTAAAAATTGATACACATGTTAAATACACTTAAATTAACACTTGTATAAAAAAAAAATTTTAAAATAAAAAATGGGTTAATGCACCCGAGTGCACTGAAGCTAAGCGCACCCTCGTGCACAGGATCGGGATCCCATAATAACCACCCATATGTACGGTGGCCCGGCCCCAAACGCACGGCCATAAAAGAAGACCAACAGACATGTACCGAGAGGATCCATAATTTCTAGTACTTGGTCGCTTGCAAGCATGCATGCATGCGCCTCTGGAAGGAACTAGTACGGGTTGATCTTTCTTCGGAGGTAGGGAAGGGAATCGGGCCTTTCATATTTAGAAATATGGTTATCATGAAAAGAGTACTTGAAAGCCATATCTAGAAAGTGATCAACGGCTCAGATCAATAAGAAAGTCACAACGGGGTTGGTTTATCGACGAAGGCGTAATTGGGGCCGAGGGGCAACTGGGGAATTCGTCCCAGTGGTCACGTGGTTGGTCCGGACGAGGATTTGGACAGTTGTCGACCATTGTAAGGTTGTATGTTAATTAAAATATCAAGGGATTTGTAGTCTGTTCCTCCACGTCCTGCGATCGCGAAATGAGGAAGCCCACCAGTCGGCGACTCTAGCAATGAACGTGGATGTGGATGTTAGCACATGGGGGAACTCCTGCAGATATTGTGAATCTATTGTTTTTGGATGGTTCTGTTTCTTTTTTAAAATTCAATACAGCAACATTTATTATTATTATAAAAAAAAATTCCTGAATTTAGGTAGCATGCTACTACCTTATATTGTACTGTCGCAGCATCAATTATCCTAATCCACATCTGATTGGTCCACGGTCATACCCTCATAGGCGGATCTGCATGACTAGGGGGGTAATCGCCAGTTACCACCCCTCGAATGTTGAAAATTGTAAAACCCCAGTAGAAGTTCAGGTGTGTTTGGTATTTTATAAAAAAAATTTCAATGTGTTTGGTATTTTTATAAACTTGTTAACTTAAAACTTTTCACTCTCTTCCCTCAACAAAAAAAAAAAAAAAAAAAAAATTTCATTCTCGATAACTATCCTACTTTCTAATCATTTCTTCATTTTTTATATACAATTATTTTACTTTTCAATCGTTTTTACACAACTATTTATAAAACTTCCACATCTATTTCTAACTTTATGTTCTTTATTTTTTATTATTATCTCTATCATATCACATCATTTTTTCCATTTCAAAAATTTTATACCAAAAATTTTTCTTTTAGTATTTTCATCAAATGCCAAAAACACGGATTGCATTTTGTCTTCGGGTGCGTTTGATATGAGTTAAAATTTTTAAAGTAAAATTTTTTGAAATGTAATAAGTGATAGATATAACAGGAATAATTATCAGTAAAGATAATAAAGTTAAAATAGATATGATAGTTGTATGGATAATTGTAGAAAAATAAGATAGTTTTATAAAAAAAATATGAAAAAATAATTAGAAAATAATTAGAAAATAGAATAATTATGAAGGTTGATTAGAGAATAGAATAATTACAAAGGATGAAAAGTTTTAAATTCAACAGTTCCATCACGTAATGACCCATTATCTAGATATTCTCAATGACTAGTCAATGGGTATCACATAACCTAAGAAAAATTCGACAACATCTCTCCATAATTATAAGGGGGTGGCGTGGTACAAAAAACCTGTTATAAATGAATATCATAATTTTATTTCAAAATATAAACCTTTAGCTCTACATTTACACAGTCACATGCTCATACTATAAAGACATCCATTCAGAAGGAAAATCATCATAACTCATCATTACACCACAGGTAACTCAAAAGATCACATACATGTATCTACATAAATTATAACTAGTTTAGAATAACCACATACAAAATGTTTGTCACAAATGGAACTAAATGTCTGCATACGTCAGCATAAAAAGAAATCCAAATAACTAAAAATACAAATGCTAATCTAAATATTTCCAGGGTTAGGTCCTCCTCCAGTCCCATCTCGAGGTTCTTCATCTAACCTATGATCTAAAGACAAAATAATAAAGCCACGTGAGTCTAAACAGATTCAGTAAGTAGATAGTAGTTAGCACACATAGTGAAAGAAATAAAACTCCGGATGCATATGCGATGAAAAAAATAATTCTTAAATGACCATACGAGACATATGGGTCCAACACCCACATCCAAGATCATATACATATATTCACATATAAACCAAAGACGACATACAGTCTCTTCTTCATGTCAACCGTGGGCCATGAACAATCATTTACAATCACTCATCTCAGATAGCACATCATCCATAACATACGAGAACGAATATAACAAACTATGCATACAATATTAATAAAATTAACAGAGTTTACTTTCAATCTAGCATACCAACAATTACATAAGCATTTCCTTGAACACATGATAGATGCCAAAAGGGAAAACCTCTGGCCCCTCATCTTAGTTCAACTCGCTCGACAAATGTCATGTTCTAATCGTGTAAGGACTGCTAATGGTTCATCTGTAGCACAAAGGTCGTATAGTAATATTCAAATTTTCCCCAAACCCTATTAACCATAGACTGTCATGAACCCTGATGTTCTAAACCAAAAAATTATCGGACACTACCCTTACACACCAGCTCTATATCATGTTTAAGACGAGATTCTATCACTAATTTAATAAAAGGCGGCATTTACTTACCTTGTTCGTGATTTTCCCCAAAATAGTAGCTTCAAACTTGGATCTTCTGGATCTCTAGCTTCCTTGGTGCGAACTGACGATCTTCAAAGAGATTTGGAAGGGTTTATGTAAAGACCTAGGGCTACTGAGGCTGGAAAGAATGGAAGAAGGAAAGAGGAAGCAAAAGAAGAGGGGAGAGGAAGACAGACGTGAATGAACCCTAGCGCGACCCTTCTTTTAAATAAAATCTCATCGAGACGGGTCGGGCACGGGCTGGGCCCAAGCATGAACTGAGTTCAATCATGATTTGTGACTTGCTTTCTCACCCATACGACTTAATAAATTAAAATTTTCTCCGGAGGCACTGCTCCCTTGATCCCCGTGTTCGAAAATGGAGCGTTAATCATACATCTCTAAATCTATACCCAATAAATCATACCATAACCAAGCGGTGCACTATAGAAACCTGCTAATGTACAACTCATACTCATGTCCCAACATGATCATGAATGGTGACCCATACAACCTAATATACTAGGATCATAGTACAGGCATATATGCACTATATGTTCCCCTAGCTGCCATGTCTATATATGTTGTGCATCCTACTAATATCATTAATTCTTAGTAGCATGTTCATAAATTATCTCATAAACAGGAAAATATTATAATAAAAATAAAATAAAATACCTAGAACTCACACATCAAATGCTAAATACGACCTTAATTTGTAACCGTCCACCAGCTCCCATCGTAAAATCCGCTACTCACTCCTTATGGTTAAATCAAGGGTGTTCAGCCAACAAATATCCGTATATGCAGCCAGTATTTTAACAGGATGTAACATAAGGCTACAAATGTTCAAACGCAGTCTCAACATAAGCTTCCCAGTTAGCCACTTTAAATATTTCTTGCATATCATATGTATTATATGCATTTGTTTCCATCCGTTTGCAATGTAGATATTAATCGTGTGCATCGTGGGATCCCGGGTCGGGTGGAGTTTAGTATCGGATGCCCTAGCATAGTGCATTTTGTTTGTAAAAAATTTTTCTTTTCAAAATCGAATTTATGTTTTTTTCTATCTAGTATAATAAGAAAAATTATCGATTAATAAATATACACATTTTCTTTGACCATTTGTGATGTTGAATCTATTGTGTAAATCGCGCTATTTGTCATGAAAAGTAGGCTACCATGGTGTTTAATGATATTTTTTTTAGTTAAGATAGCAAAAGTTACATGATTTGGATATATAACTTTGTGGCCCTAGTAAATACAATCTCACATATTGCTGGACCCAACAAAATATCCGAACGAAGGTGAATTTTGGCACCTTATTAAATATCATAAGTGGAACCCTTTCTGAATTCATTCAAGTGTTATTGTTTGCAAAATTCAAGAGGTCTAACATCAACGACGTCAAACCCTCTCCTTTATGAAGTGATTCAGTTCATATATTATGAAAATTATATTGGCATATATGTTTTTGTCGATCCGCATTTATGTAAGTTGTTTAGTGTTTAACTCTGTCAAAATAGTGCTTTAATTAAATGAGTATTGCAACTTGTTCAGCGAATCATCAAAATGCTCTTCACGGTTGCCAATGCTTTTGGTTTAAAAATTACCTTTTATCGTAAATAATCATTATAAAAAAGAACACGCAAATTAAACGATGCATAGAATATTAGGCTAGAGATTCTATAAACCAGATTAGGAAATTAAAAGAAAACAGAGAAATGCAATATCATTTCAGCACCTAGATTTTTTATTTTATCATTTTTATTATTTACAATTCACTTTAAATAATCAATTTATCTGGTAGATAGTTATAATAGTAAATTCAGAATACAAGAAATTAAACAAATAGTTTAAAATTTAGATACGGCAAATATATGGAATATGTGGGTCCTTTTCTCTGACGTGCGGTCAGTAAAAGTAACCCATGCTCTACCTGATCTCCTCCCCCCTCTTCCACTAGAAAAAGGGTACATATAATTTACAAGGATTCAAAGGCATCCTGTACCGTGAATGTGACATTTGAGCCACTTGAGAGGAAAACCTACCATCAGATGGGATCGGTAGAAATAAATGATGCAGATAAAATGGATAATAGGTTTGCATGCATAAAGACACCCAAAAAAAGTGTTGGTCCCATGTGATGGCCACTTAAATAACTTCGGTAAAGTGATATGAATCAAACAAGAATACTGGCCATAATAAAGAAATTAAACCGTAAAGATAAGAACATGTATAGTGGTTCAAATCTCTCAATCCTACTCTACTAAGCATGACAACTTGGGTTTCATTAGTTAACTTTAACACACAAGTTATAGTAGTACAATTTGTTCAACTATTTTTTGAATTGGTACTAAGTTCAAGGTAAGCGCTTGAAGTAATCGACACTTTGATTCGCTTCCTCTTCGTTTGATCATAATCAACACCAAGGTAATACAAATAATAAAACTTTAAATAAAAACAAGTCGGTTTAGCACATTTGCAAAAGTAGCACATTCAATATTTAAATAACAACTTGAAGCTTTGAATCACCATAACAATTTCACTTGGGAGATGACAACTTTTCTTCAAGAGTGTTCTTCACAAAAAGCAAGTTTGAATTCTTCACCTTGGTTGCTTGGTGAAGTTTTTCTTTGATGTTTCTAGCTCCTCCACATCTTCCTTTTAAAGTCTTTTGAATCATTGAAATGTGGATTAAAAGATAGCCCAAGAGATCTTTATAAAAATCCAAACTTCTCAAATTTTGTTTTTATGCCGCCTCTAAAAGGTTGACCTTTTCTGTCAAGAAGGCCGACCTTTTGTTGTCTAGTTGAGACAACAATAATTCTGAATAAAAAGGTCGACCTTTCCCCTGTTTTTTGCCAAAAAATGAAATTTGAGAAAAGTTTAGTTTCAATCATGTTAATCCACTTAAGATAGGTTTAAACAAATAAACCAATCTTAATTTAAGATTACACACATCTGAAAGAGCATATTCCATGATTATTCCAAATGAAATTATCAATAGAGCACATTCCTAGATATTCTAAGCATTCCAAAAAGTTTATTCCATTTTCAAATTTTAAGTTCCATCTTATCACATCTCAAAGAGCAAACTCCTTTTCAACTTTCAATCATATTACAATTAAAACTCATCCTATCACAATGTCATCTATCACAATTTGTATCATAATTCAAAATGATAATTCCACGAGCATGCCACTCTTTTCAATCTTCCCAAAATTCCATATGAGATCATAGTTTCATAAAATCATCCCAAAACACAATTTCACAATATTAAAACCAATAGCACAAAAGCATTTCTTTTGTTATCATCAAAATCAATTAAAAATAGATTTTCATAGAAGTTTATAAAAAGTGACATTTTTAGCAAGAAATAAAAAAATATAATAGTCACCTCTTTTACGCTATATCGGAAAATAAAATAGCACTATAACTATTCTAACAAGCTTAACAATTGTATCGTTTCTCGTTCGTGATATTATCATTTACTGTACTTTTTCATCGCATCATATGTACTTCCTCAGTCCTCACTAGTACACAAACCCTGAGAGACCCTTTACATGCATTGAGATGGTTGTTGGTATCAAATAAGTTGGCCTTTTACTACTTTTCTAACCACACACAAATGAAAATTTTTCAAAGCAACTTTGATGGAATGTTGGATCGAATTTCAGATAAACTAATCAAGAAGAGAATCCATGAAAAAGAAATTAACTAAAAATAAAATCAATCTGATTACTTAGAGGGAATGAAAGAGACCCATAGTTTTTTGTTTTCTAGCTAGCCATTGACGTGAATGCGACATTACAAAGTCGATTCTAGTGGGTTAGGCAGTATCAGATCCCACATCAGCCATTTGACGCTTCTCTTCTTTTGATATTCTCATATCATTTCTTTTCAGTTGGATTTTTATTTTACAAATCGTAAAAATATGAGAGAAACCCACAGTATACAAATGATTTATATTGATACTTACGGAAATAATTGGATCTATTTATTGAGATCTGTGGGAAATAAAGGATACTGTTGAAGTTGGCCCCCCAATGGAAGACTCGGAATAATTTAATATCATTAAGAGCGGGCAGAAATAGAAGACCAATTGGAATGCCAAGAAGAATAAAAAGAAAAAGTTGGCCGTGGAATCTCTAACGCAGGAGGGAAAAAAAAAAAAACTGATGTAGACAGCCAAAGTTATATTCCCTAGTAATCCAAGCAAAGAACATAGAAATATTTAATGTGCAGATGTGAGTTAAGATTCAATGCAAACATGTGCATTGAGTCTCAATGCACATGCTTGGATGAATTAATCTTTTTATTTTTTATTTTTTTGAGATTTTGGCGTACATATGTGGGCCTAAGCATAAAGCTTAAAAAAGTGAAAAAATTTCATATATGAAAACTATATGTTTGGGCTCATATATGCATGCCAAAAATTTTCTAAAAATTTTGAAGAAATGGTTCTTGCAAACATGTGCATTAAGTTCAATGCGTATATTTGCATTGAATCAACTCTGCAGAGGTAAGCATATTATGTATATACGTATATCTTTTTTTTTTTATTATTGGGGTATATATGTATATCTTAATTTCCTATAGATTTGATAATATTCAAATATGGGTATAGTTCCATCTAGCCGACACTACAAGAAAACACATATTTTTTGAAACTTTTATTAGCAAGGAAAAATCTTTATTAGCAATGAAAATGTATATAAAGGAAAAACTTTTTTGCTTATGATGATGCTTTTATGGACAAGGAATTTTTTTTTTTTTTTTTTTTTACTTTTGCCAATGCTTTTTAGATAAGAAATTTTTTTTACTTATAATAATATTTTGACAATTAAATCAAAACTAGATTACTTAAAAATTACGATCATAGCTAACCAGGTATATCCTGATTGATACTAGCACTTGGAACACATATTACTAATCCCGAGATCGAGTTTCATGTAGGAGTTTTGTCTTCGGTAGGAAGCTATTGTCTCCCAAGTGGAGAGCATTTGGTCTTCTTTTATTGATAGTAGGAAAATATACAAGGATGCTTAGGTTGGATTTGTAATATGAAATGAAATAATATGTCTGAATGGTTGTCATATGATTTTATATGGTACAAATTATCAGCAATTAAGTTTTCCTTTCACATTCAAATTTTTACATTTTGCTAGGAAATTTTAGTTACTAAAACTAAAAATAGGTGTTGTGTGATATGTAACGCTATTTTATAGATTTTCTTGAAAAATATTTTCCATCATATTCAAACTAATAGCAATATTTATCAAAGTCTAACTTTTTTAATTCAAGTTAAATATATACAAAGTACCTCATACAACATATTAAACTTATATTAAAGCCCATGGAGAAGAGAGACACAGCTTGTATAGAATACGAAGACATACTACGCCATGTCTTACGAAGACGTCCAACCGCAAGACATGGAGATATAACTCTGTGGATGGCTGGGCTCGAAACTCAGACTTGTCTGAAGCAGGATACCATCTAGGGGTGTTAACAGATCGGGTTGAACGGGTTGGAGCCTAATCCTAAACCTAACCCATTTAATATATCTCAACCCTAATCCATTTATTAACCCATTTAAAAAACTTCAACCCTGACCCATTTAATAAACGGGTTAACGGGTTGTTAACGGGTTGTGTTTGTTACTAATTTTCATGCTAAAAATCTTTACTGAAGTCTGTAAATTTAAATAAATTAAATAATTCGAAACTAACATACCTGAATTTAATTTATTTTGGCTTGAAAACATCAGCTCCAATTTCAAGTCATCTCTTTAATGTCAATTTCTGTTATAAATATTACATATATATATTATAATATATTATATTAAATGAGTTATACGGGTTGACGGGTTGCGAATCCTCAACCCTAAGCCATTTATTTAATTAAATGGTTGAACGGATTGGCGGATCATAACCCATTTATTCAAAAATCTCAACCCAAACCCATTTATTAATGGGTTGAACGAGCGGGTTAACGGGTTGACCATGACCATTAACACCCCTAATACCATCCCAGTCAAGCTGCGTTGGATGCTCGTTCGCTTCAAAATTTAAGTTTTAGAAGGTATGAATTCCTATAAAAATAATTTTGAAATACATTATGTAACTAGAATATGTTTGCATGTCGATGAAGATAACTACAAGTTTGAATTTGTTGAAAACTATTTATTGGACAAAATTCAACTAGTTGCATAGAACCATTACCTGTGAATTTGATGAAAAATATTTTTAAAACAAAAGTCAACTAGTTGCTTCAAATCCATTCAAAAAGCTATTTTTTTATTTCAATTCAAAAAGCTAATTTATATATGCATCATTGAAATAATTTTCCTTAAATCAAACTAATATTTCTTGCACTTACTTGAAGTGAAAATTTTGATGCATATAAACAAATTTAGTTGCATGTTTAAATGAGCTTGAATTTGAATAATATTGAATTTGGTTATCTTTAATATTAGCTGGAAAACATTGTTGCAGTGATATCTGTATATGTTTCTGTTATTCTAAAAATTATCCTTATTGAAATTTAGGTAGGTAACAATCAATGAAATTTATTCGATAGCCTAAAAATAAGTTTTTGAATGTTGAGGCTGATTTCATAAAATCAACGGAAGTAAATTCCATAAAATATTCATTTTTCAACCGTTGTTTACTTTTTTTATTGGAACCGTTGTTTACTTAATTTGATATTTTCCTTTTATAAAAATATTCATTTTTCTTCATCTTTCAAATTTCTATCATCATCTTTATTTACCGTGCGGCCGACTCCCGTCCCAAACCTTATGCCATTTAGTCCATAGGTCAGAGTTGACCCACTACTAGCAAACCAACCCATTTTTCACTAAGTTCGCAGCTCTTTAGTTGACCGGGAGACTAGGGTGTTAAAAGATGGAGTTAGATGAGTTAGAGTGTAATGCTAATCTTAACTTATTTAAAATATTTTAACTTTAATCTATTTATTAACTCATTTAAAAAAATTTAATTTTAACTTATTTGCAACCTATTTAATAAACGAATTGGCAAGTTATTAATGAGTTGTATAGTAAACAATTTAAAATCTTAGACTTTGGCAGATAATGATTTTGCAGAGAAAGACAAAAGTGTGTTTTCAAGACAGGAGAAATGGATATAGGGGGCAACAATAGGAAAATGGAATTAGCTAAAAATGAAAATTAATTAGGCGGAGGAAGACTTAGCAAGGGAAAATAACTAAGGAGTTTATATATATAACTTTAATAGTTTAAATGAGTAAAACGGGTCGACGAGCATAAAATCTCAACTCTAATCCATTTATTTAATTAAATGACTGAATAAGTTGGTAGATCATTACTCGTTTATTTAAAAATCTCAACCCAAACTCATTTATAAACGGGTTAGACGAGTAGGTTAATAGGTTGACCATGACTATTAATACCCCTACTTGAGACCCACTATGAATTAGATTTTTTATTAAATATTGTAAAAATAGGATAAGATTGGGTCAACTATCTCAAGACCTAGTGTAAACCAATCCGACCCAAGTATATAGTTTTTTATTAAAAGGAAAGAATTCTAAATTGAATAACTTATTTTCAAGTTCAATTACGATAAGTTATTCTTTAATTTAATTTATTAATTAAATATTTAGTGATCAATATTTAAGTTCAACGGGCTACGTAACTTTAATTTACAACATTTGTAAAAATTATTAAATATTTAAAACAAAACTCGCACTTTCAACTTACAGAGATAAACTTATTTTTTAAACATTAGCGTTATAATTGGATATACTTGACCCAACTTGGTATAAAATACAAGGTTTGGAATCCCAAATGCAAATATGCCTACAACATTTGACCAATATTGTATCTGTGTTCCTAAGTTTGTCAATATTGTAAAAATATTCACAAAGTTTGTATGAAATTGCAAACGTGTCCTTTCCATTAGAACAAGGTTAAAGTTTTTTGTAAAATAACAATAATATCCTTTAAGTCAAGTGATACACTTATACTTTTTTGCCAATTTTATAAGCATGTTTGCAAAAAAAATCTAAAATAATAATATATGTACAAATATATAAAATAATAAATATAACTACAAGATTTGAAAAATTGTCAGTGTTTCACTTAGCTTAATTTTATAGAAAATTATAACTGTGCTCTAACAAAAGAGATGCGCTTGTAATTTCATGCAAACTTTGTGGGCATATTTATAAAATTGGTAAACTTAGAAATACAAATACAATATTAATCCAACTTTGTAGGCATATTTGCAAAAATCCTTTAACAATAATAAAATAAGGTTACGGTCAAGACCTCTTTAGGCCCTTGTTTTCGTTCATTGCTTTGGTTGATGGAAAACTTAAAGCGTGATTCTTGCGGGGAAGAGGTCTGACATAACGAAAGAACACGTGCATCACATCTACGCACGCAGCCACCTCTTTGCCATCTTTACGATACACGGGTAGAAAGTGGGCCACATCATAACCGCGGAGGAGTATACGGCGCAGTTTTTGTATTGTAAATTTTCACTGACGCCTGTGTATCTTATACGGCAAATTTTACAACGATCTTAGCATGTAAAATTTTATATTTTAAAATTTTTTCACAAATTTTCTTTAGAATCAGAAAAATGGACATGCGTACGTCATTGGCATTTGCAATGTAATTCTTCCAACTCCTAAAATATTAACAACTATTCTTGTTATGTCATTGGCATTCAGGACGTAATTTTAATATAAAATAAATTAAATGCATGCGTTTCTATACATTTATAAAACCACATTTGACCTACTTCATATTTAAAATTTGCGGTCCAGATAAACAGCATATTTAATTCCAAAATATTCTAACGGGCTTTCTGCAGAGCAGAGGACCCCAAGTTTTTCCGAATTTACACTTTTCGCCCCACTACTTTCGGTTTTGTAAATGACCATACGCTCATGATTCATGAACGACTCTTGTAGACTTCGTGCAGTGTAAACGGGACTATTTTGTACAGACACAAGTATTGGGATCGGGAAAAGATTGTGTTCGGTAGGATTTAAGGAGCTTAGATGAAGAAATCGGATGAGAGTGTAATCATGTATATAAAAAATTTTATATTGATATTTATATTGAAAGATAAAAAAGTTATTTCGGAAAGTGAAATGCATATTATATTCAAAAAAATTTGTATCTTTTGGAACATGCTTAAATTTTAAAAAAGAACAAAACTTGAGAGTCACATGCACAAGCCATAGTCCAAATTTTTGAAATTTATTGTGGAAAAATCAAAATTCTAAAGTCTTTGCATTTGTAAAATTTCGAGTCAGCCGTTGAAGAAGTTTTGGATGCATACGCCACCATAGAAATTCGTGAGGTTTATGTTTAAACCGTCCACTCGACGTTTTTCCATGGGCAGCCAATAAATCAGGGTTTTCCATTTTGTACATCTTTTGGGCGGAAATTGGGTGCCATTCGCATGATTCTCGACTTCCGTACACTCCATGACGCGCTCTGCTTTCCGAAAGTTCACCGGCGTCGAGAGTGTTCAGATGCTTGGTCAGATTTGTTCGCTAGATTAACCCCTTTTTCCAACTTGATTGGACATCATAACAACGTAATTAGCTTAATTTTATTTTTTTAATGATTACGAACTACAATTTACACCATAACAACTTAATTTTATTTTTTAATGATTAAGAACTACAATTTGTATATTTTATTTATAATAAGTTTTACTGTTCCCTTTTTGAATTCCACGTATTTTACACATTTCCATGCCACAATGAGAAGGGTGAAATTAAGCAACGGAAAACAGAGGTGAAGAAAGAAAATGATTTTTTTTAAAAAAAAAAAGAAAAGAAAAAACTACGTAAATGTAATTCAGGATAATTATTAGAAACGAAAATGAACACAGATTTAAAAAGTCGTTATACTTTTTTAACAAAGATAATATAAAATTAAAACCAATAAAGAAAAAGGGGACTAATTTGTATATTTTCATGTTAAGGTGGTGGGAAATGTTGATAGTGTTGTTGATCATTAATATAAAATTAAAAAAAAATTATTCACAGCGGCATGACATCGGATTTGCAATTTGTCATTAGAATTTAGAAGTATTTTGCACTTAAATTATTCATTTTTTTTAATTATGATTGGGTCTATATTAATGCTTTTAATTTACTACGAAATTGATCGATACATGTCGTTGTTGGACGTGCAGGGAATTGAAATTGACTTTCAAGATTGAAAGCTAACATTTTGACTTGGCATTGACCTTCATTCTAATTTAATTTACGATTAATTTTATATTTTATTGGTCTAGTCTAACCGTGTGAGACCGATGAACTTGAACGGGTATAACACGGAGCAACAGCAGACCCCGTTGTCCAGCTTGCACAGCAAAGCTGGATGGTCGTAGCCGTTCACCTCAGCTTCAATTGCATTGACTCCGAAGTTATAGTATTACTTTAATGGTAATATTGTAAAAATATATAACTTAAAACATCGAATTGAGTGTGGATAAATGTTTTAAATTCTGAAGTTATAATATAACTTTCATGGTAATACTGTAAAAATATCTAACTTAAACTTAAAACATCGAGCTGAATTTGGATAAATATTTTTAATTGAATCAGGATGGATGTTCTATGCATTGGGATGCATGGAAGCAACCACGCATGGAGCACAAAAAACATATTTTTAAAAAATATATTTTTCAAAAAATATTATTCCGAGTGTTTTTAATTTATATAAAAAGTTTTATTTTTTCGAAAATATGTATCTATATTTTTTGAATTTCGAATGACTGGTAATTTAGTTATTTTGGAAGGATTAAAATATCCTTATATATCTCTGAAAATTAAAAATATATCTACATGTTAAAAAATTGTAAAACTTGCTTTATGAATTAAATACTTTTTAAAAAATAGTCATATGGAAAACTAAAGGGGCCATGCGTCCAAACGTAGGTTATAACTATATCTAACACACTGGTTATTGTTTTGACTATTACAGTTGGGTCCGATCCGAGTTGCAATTTGTAAAATCCAAAAGGAATTTTTTTTTTTTTAAATGTTCTTTTCGAGCATAGATTATAAATATATATTGGGGTGGGTTGACCCATGACCTGACCTTAACCGATCCTTTTTTAACTAGGTAAAACCAATGCTTTTCTGACCCCGATACAGGGATGGGTCATAAATTTTGACCAAAATTCAAAAATAGAGTCGGGGTGGATCGACCATATCCAGACTTGAAAAGTCCAACTCACCCTGCATATAATAATTTATTAAAATTATAAGCTTATGTTTAAATTTTATCATTATTTTCTTTCAAAATTTTCATACTTTTTATTATTAACTATATCAATACTAGAAAAATCAATTTATCCAGAAAATAATATAATAATCAATAAAAGAAATTTGCATATATATATAACTATTATGTATAATTGTACATTAACCTATTTTAATAAATTTATATTATATTTTTTCATGTTTTATTTGGTAATAATGTGTTTTTTAATAATTAGTAAAATATTAAAATATATAACATTTAAATCTAGTATAGATGTACCTTTATGTTTGATAAGCATATAAATTGTTAAAATAATCTTATTTGACCAGAAGTTTATTCTGGGCCTATTAAAAAAAAAAAAGGTCAATCCAATCTTCTCTCAATTGGGTATAAAATAGGGTCTTGAGCATAAAGCTTGCCTCGATTCCCGCTCCTAATTATATATAACACACCGGCTGCTGTTTTGACTATTACAATCGAGTCCGATCCGAGTTGCAATTTTCAAAACCAAGAATTTGCAAAAAGTTCCGTTGCCGGGACTTGAACCCGGGTCTTTCGGGTGAGAGCCGAATATCCTAACCAACTAGACTACAACGGATGATTCTGGTTGTTGGATAATAAGTTATTAACTTAAACTCTATTAATTTTTGTTTCTTTCTGAATTGATTCTTTAATGTTAAAAATTATTTAACTAAAAATTTCATTCAGAATCAAAATAATAAGAAAAATCGGAATTAATGATATTTAGAGGTCATGGTACAAAAATTGTCCAAACCATAACATATTATAAAAACCAATAACATGGATAAATTTTCTTGGGCTGTAGGTGGGCATACAGGTGTAACAAATTGGGTTAGATCAGTATGACGGGTTAGAGGCAAACATCGATCCTAATGCATTAAAAAAAAATCAACCCAAATTCAATTAGAATCCCTTTATAAAAATATCAACTTTAATATTATTTCATTTTGCATAAACTGAGTGGGTTGTATTGGGCTGTGAATTGCTAACCGGTTAAAAGGGGGTTATATAATAAAAAAGAAAACGATAAATTATTCTAAATATAATCATAAACAGTCAACAGCAATTTTTCATATTAGTAAGTCATTTGAATTTAAAAGATCAATACTCATATTTATTTTCAGTTGAAATATTGATTTCTTTGTACTACTTATAAATGAATATGATAAAAAAACGTTAACTCTTTCATCTTATAGAATGTAAACGGATTATACATGTTAATAAGTTAAATGAGTTACATAATCGGATTAACGGGTTAGACAAACTTAACTGTGGTTAATATATTTGCTTAAAGCGCTCCGTGAAGCGGTTCCCATATATGCATGGGTCACATTTGATTAAAAATAAATATATTTATACGTAAATTAGATATAATAATACTTTATGACAGTAATATTTTAGGTGGTTTAGATGTTGAAAATATTGCTTAACAATTGATATTTAATATTAAATTATTTTATTATATCGATTTTACACATTTGTAAATGGAGCCCATTAAGTGATATTAGACAAATTACAAGAATTTTTATGAATCTAACAAGTATAACCAAGTATTTCACCAAGTGTGTAGTATATGTGTGGATTGAAAGACCACAGTTTGAAGTAAAGTTGAGGTATTTATTTGATCTTTTCTTGCAGAGTACACTTTCGTCAATACCTGTTCACACAATGCGAATGACAACAATGAGAAAGCAAAAAACCCAACAACGAGTGTTGGGGTATCGTGGGGACAAACCACTCTCATGGAGAAAGTGGGAGATATTCACATCGGTACGCATGCAGAACTTATTTGAATTTGCTGCCTGGAGCCATCCTTTCCCCTCACGTTTCTCTTGTGCTGCCGTGCAAATCATTGCTGCCGCAGGCTTCTGTAAAAGCACATCCCTGGGCTTTATCCACTCATTTCATTGTTTATAAATCATTTGTGGCAGGTACGGGTGCAACCCGTTGTATAATTAGAATCAACTCCACCTCATGCAACTTGGGTAGGATACTCGTGGGTACCCACTAACCCGACCCTAATTTGGGTAGGGTAAGGTAGAAAATATTATTCATGGTACGGGTAGGGTACAAATTATTACCCGTCTCATCAAATAGGGTACGGATAGGGTAGATACGTTAGGTACCCAGAACCGACCCGCATAGATACTCATATGAGTAATTAATCTGTACATCATTATATACATGTATAATATATATTATATAGTTAGGGGTGCAACTCGGGCCGGGTTATACCGGGTTTGAGTGAACCCAAACCCTAAGCCAACCGGGTTGGAGTAAACCCAAACCCAAACCCTAAGAATGCAATTCGGGTTCGGACCGGGTTCGGGTCGGGTTCGCATTGGTTTTGGTTTGGTTTCGGGTTTGAATTCGGGTTACCAATAAACTATTTTTTTTCCAAATTCAGTTGTAATCTAAAAGAAAATTATTGAAATATACATACATGTGTTTATGAAGTCAAGCCTCACGTCGAATTCTACAAGATACTTTCAAAGAATTCTGCAACATCATGCTAAATTCTGTAATATTCTTTGAATGAACTCTGCAAGCAATTTTTCAACACCCTATAGACACAAATAAATGACAAATTAGTTAGTTTTATGACTAGTTGGTCATTTTTATTTAATAGCTAATGGAAATGACTCAAGTATACCAAATAGAAAATGAACATATCATACCAACTTTGTAGTTGAAACTAAACATTATCGTACAAATTGCTGAAATTGAATTCAAACTGAATATTTATCATACAAATTGCTAAAGTAAAAATTGACCACTTGTCATACCAATAAACTTAAAATATGAATCAAATTTATACTACAATCTGAAATTCAAATTAACAGATTTCTCGTACTAATAGAAAGCATAATATGAAATAGATTTATCATGTCGACTCAAATTAAAATATAATCCACATAACAGTTATTCAAAGTAACTAAATCTAACTACATTAAGCATAATGGTTCAACATTCCAATCTAATTTAAGTGCAATCCAAATTTAAAATGACAATATAAACAAATCTCAAGTTTAAATAAGTTTATATCTACTTTTAAACAAATTCAAATTTCAAATGAGTTCATGTCTCCAAAGTTTCCAAAAAAACTAAAAAACTATTCGAAGACTTCCAAGTAATTTCTCCCTTGATTTTCATCTATATTTCTAATGTCAAGTTCTTCCTCCTCGATTTACATATTTGAAAATAATATGCATCAATCGAGACGAAAAAATACATGTAACTGTTAATAATAAGAAGATAATAATTATAAAAAATCATCCTAGAAATTAAGTTACCTCAAGTATGCTTTGATAATGAAGAAAGAGGTGATTTGTCTGAATTAGAGTTAGTAATGCCTAAAACATGTATATATATTAATATTACAAAAAAGCATGTATAATTGATGAAAAAATTATATAAACTACATCGGGTTCGGACCGGGTCGGGTTTTGGTACCGGGTTGGTGCGAACCCGGTTTTGGTTTCGGGTTTTTACGGGTCGGGTTGAAACCGGGTCTATTTTGAAAAAAATCTTAAAAATAAAACCCATTTTTGGTTTTGATACCGGGTCGGGTCGGGCGGGTTCGGACCGACCCGGGTACCAAGTTGCACCCCTATATATAGTATGCATTATGCTTTATTTTTAACATCTTATGTTCAAATATATTTTAATAAATTAAAGTTTAAATGAATTTTGTACTTTATGAAATATAAATTTAAATGAATATATATATCATTGATTTCCAAAAGACTTTTATAAATACGCTTGTGACTTATGATTATAATATATTAATAGTTTTAATGATTAGGTCATTATGGTCTATACTTCATATTTTTATATAATAATATAAACAATAATATATATACGTATGATTTTAAAACACAAATGAGTATTATTTTATATTATTTAAAATAACATTGAAATTTTTTAAAAATATTGTATTTGAGTAGTAAAGGAACCGATTTGGAACCGAACCGGAACCGACCCTATGGGTAATGGGTAGGGTAGGGTATACTAGGAACCGAACCAACAAATGGGTAGGATAGGGTATGACTTTTACAAATAGGGTATGGGTAGGGTAGACTACTACCCAAACCAAACAGACCCAAGTTGCACCCCTAACTCCACCCCTAATCGATCTAATTTCATAACGTTCAACTATAAACTTTTTGAAATACTAACAAAAACACAACTTAATCTGATTTCTAAAATTAGAGTTGAGTTATAGGTTGAACTCATGATCTCAACTTATATTGCTGGGCTCTAATACCATTAATAAGAAAAGTTTGAGCTAAGCATTTTCAACAGTAAGAATCCTTTTAATGTGATCTTGCTAGCCATAGTTCCTATTAACTTGACACCAAAATTCAGACCAGTGCTTTCAAGTTCTCATACAAAAACCACCTATGACTAGCACGATGGCCGGAAGCTTAGTCTCCTTAGGTGTGGTCTTGCTTTCAAAACTAAGTAGATGTTATATCCCTTTGCTTAATTGTGGGAGTTACATTATCCCCTTATTGTATTTGGGAGCCTACGGTTTTCCTTGTTGATATACGGGAGCTTGTAGTTATCTTATTTTGAAAATTTTGTAAGAATTGTCTCAATACTTGATTATAATATTAGTTAAGGTGTGATGTAAAATATACACTGATCAAAAGAATTCTCATACAAGAAAGTGACTTTCTCTCTCTAATCTTCATTCGCTCCACCCTTCCTTTATAGGCCCTAGCCATAAGGATATTTTAAATACAAAAATATTTAAAATTTTCAAAAATATATATACACATATCCAAAAATAGTAAAACTTAGTTTACATGTTAAATACACTTAAATAAACAAGTATATGAAGAAAAAGTTAAAAAATATTATAAATGAGTTTTTGAAGTGGGCTAAGCCCGACATTTGCTTAGCCCAAGCTAATAGGATCACTTTTCTTTATAAATAAGATTAAAAAATTTATAAAAATGACAAATAATTATATATTTTACTCCTAATTCTAAATATGACAATGCAGTTTAGATTGGCATTACAAGTAATGTAAAATTACAAAATGACTCCTAATTAAAGTTAAAATAATTTATCTTTTCTATTCATTTACAAAGTACACTAAACAAAATGATAAAAAAAAATAAGTGAATTTTTTTTAATAACCAATCTTAGTTTCTCAGTCCGCCTCCCTTCACCAGCCTCATTGGTAGAGAGGTTGGTGGAGAAGCCTCGCAATCAAAGAAACACTATCAAAGTGTAGCGCCTCTTTCACAGGCAGGAAGTGCTACGATAGATATTATTGTAGTAAATAAGAATTAAAACATTAAAATGAAAATAATAACAAAAATATAAAAAGAGGATTTGCCACTAATCTTTTTGAGAAGATTAGAACCCGGATATTGCGTTGATGGATAAAATACTGATTTACATAAATAGAGATGTGGATTACTGGCAAATTATATGCTATAGCATAATAAAAATAAATTGAGCATTTTTGAAAGGGCCGGAACATGTGTAGCTGGACCGAGGCTTTTATGAGACGGAGAGGGTTTTTTTAGAATGGAGGGCTGGAACAGTGGTGGGGACGGAAATGGTTTTTTTGGAGCAGTTATAGAGACTTGCTTTTGTAGCAAAATAAAGTGGCGGCAGACTTTATTTTTGAGAAGATGAAGATAAAAAGAAGCTAGAGAATGGAAGAGGGAGGCGGAGACGAAGGAGGCTGAGCTAGCATGGCTGCCAAGCAGAGCAGCGTCTCCTCTCCCCTTTGCTGGGAGCTTATTCTGTCCGACGCTGTGGTGGGGCTAGGTATTTATAAGCGTTTGGCCAAGGGCTGCTGACGTGGCGCACTGCAATTGGCTGCTAGTCACTTTGTCCCCAAGTAATTTTGCTTGGCGGCCCAGCAACGGAGCTGGATGGTGGAGATCGTTGGTGGGACGTGATGCAGTTGCTGCCCTGATGGATGGGAAGAGTGTTGCTCGTTGGATGGAGTCGAAGTTTCGCCATGAATGCTGGCGTTGGGTTTTTGGTGGCGTCATGGATGTTTTAAACGGAAGCGGGGGTCGCCAGTGTGGAGTTGCATCACCGAATCTGGAGGAGAGACGGATGCAGTTGGAGATGAAGCCGGAGGAGATGTTGCCACGAAGGTTGCTGCCGGAATCAAGATTGGGCGAGGAGAGCAGTGGTGCAGCAACAGATGAGAGGAGATGGGTTTTAGGCGGAATCTTGAGGAGGGTGGATCTGCTAGAGATGGTGAAGTGGAAGACGCCGATGAAAGACATGGTGGTACCACGATGCTGGCAACATTGTGAACAACTCTGATCGGCCGTCCGGTGGCTATTGGAGGTGATCGCAAATGGGCAGCCATGGCTTTTTTTCGTCAACGAAAAACTCGTGCAATTTGGGAAGATGAGGTGTAGATTATGGTGGTCCGCTTCTGTATTTAGATCTGTACACATGCATCCATGTGCAAATGATCCGGACCGCAAATTTTCATGTGTTGCTTGATCAAATCATTTTGCAATAATCCTCCACTGTAAACATGTCCCAGTGATGCACCTTTGATTGCAAATTAATCCAAACCATACATATAATTTCAAATAGCACTATTTCATTAAACGAGTCTAAAATTAATTAATATAATCCAAAAATGGCTTAAAATGGGGGGGTGTCTACAGAAAGTCTTTACACATAGCCTTGGGTAAGAAGGCAGGGGATGCATCCAACTAAAGAAAATATGGATGAGCCCTGTATCATAGCATAATCAGTGATAGTTTGCGCTACAGTGTTGCCTATCCTACCACGTGGAAGAATTCACACTTTCTAATTTGCCTACAATAACGCTTGATCCCGTCAATCAAATCCCCAATTGAGGTAGCGGAAAGAAAATTGAATAACAGCAGTAGGGAATTGCACTCAAACATGACATCTTGAAGAGACAGATCAAGGACCTATGTTATAGCCAACAATATACGTTGTGCTTCCATCCACAAAGGTTCGACCCTCTTCCTCCACAACTAGCGCACATAATGTCCTTTTTTAAAAAGATGTGAAAAGGATCATTTTGACATTTTCAAAAAGTTACCACTTATGTAACTAAAGCTAATGGCGTTATCTAATTTGAAATTAAGGATAAAATACATGATTATGTCATTTTTTAAAATATATAATCATATCTTCTAAATATAAATACACTATTTGAAATCAACCCTACATTTAATAATAAAAATCAATATCTAAATAAAAAGTTTTGTGATTTTTTGAAAATTATATATTAATAAAACTTTTATTTACAAAAGTCTGAACCTCGACGTATGGAATATTTTCTTAAATATTTATTTAATTAAAGTGCATTTAATAATTTTATTATATTTTCATTTGAAATTAAATAATAACTTACTCTCAATTAAATCAAATGGGCATGAAATAAATTGGGAAAAATTCTTAGGCTATTAAAATAGGAACTTGATTATATACATCATGATATATTTTAGATTAAAATACAACATTTGTTTATTTTTACAATTAGTTTTATTTTTTCATTTTTCTTCATAAGCATGTTTATCTATGTATATTTAATTTATATCCAAAGTTTTTCCAATTTACAATACTTTTATATATTTATTTTTGATTTTTTAAAAAATCAAGTTTTTAAGAGGAGAAAAATGACTTAAATGCCCTTGAGATTGATAATTTTCAAAAATAAATATGCATAAGTATTGTAAAATGACAAAATTAATTGAATACATTTAGAAAAACATGTTTATGGAAAATTAAAAAAATATCACTAATTGTAAAAATAAATGAATATTGCATTTTAGCCTAAAATACATCATGATGTATATAATCATGCTCCATTATAAAAATTTGGGTCTAATGAATCATGCTTAAAATTTTTAATCGCAAAAAAAAGTGGTGCAAGTGCATGGTACAAAATGAACTGCCAGAGCATAAGAGACGGTGCTCCATCCTCTCAATGCAGACGGCAACCATGGCCGCCGTCTACGATCTCTTCAACGCCGGTGAAATCGAAGCTGCTTTCCTTGCCAAATCTCAACATTTCAGAGCACCCACCGCCCGCCATTATCGCCAGCAATTCCCTATCTCGCCGCCGTGGTCGAGCGCCGCGCCCATTGCCAGATCTAGTCATTGGCAGTCGTATTCAAGCCCCGCGGAGAACAGCATACTGCATACCGATAAGTCCATAACCCATTTGCTTCGTCAAACCCGCCACCGCCTTCGGCCACGAACCCTAGGCAGCAATCAGCAGCAGTGCTTCCATAGGCAATCTGTTAGGATCAAAATCTGCTTATTGAATTCAATCAAGGTAATACAGAATATGAGATTGAGCACCGACGCTACTGTTGGCAATGACGGTGTTCTCTTCCTTTCTACTAGCAATTAAGAACAAGAAACTGGAAAACGAATACAAGATCAAGCCCCCTTCTCATCTCTCTCTCCCTGTTTATACTGATGGCTAACAAGGACCAAGCCCACAACTTAGCCCACCATGCCCAAGACCATCTACAAGAGCCCATAACCCAGATCCTATCACAGTCTCCCTATCTGCTCCAGATACGGCACTGGCTGGCTTCTAATCGAGAAATCCAAGCTGTCCGATGCTTTCAGCTCACGCCTAACCACTTACTTTAGCTAGCCTTTATCAAAGGCGGCGAAACCGTTGCTTACGGCCAGCAACAGCATCGTCAAAGCGGCTGCCATGCTCGATAGGTCATGCGCGAGCGGCGATTCCCAAAACGGGCCATTCATCGCAGCAATCTAGGCCGTTCTCTCACAATTCCATTGTCCTTGCACGTGCCAATAATCCATCCAGCAGAATCGCGTGCAGCTAGCTCCCATTTTCTCTAGTGGACGAGGAGCAGAACAATGTGTAAATTGCTGTTGTTCTGGCGTGACAGTCACTGGTGTTAGCCTGTGAGGTTGCAGGCTACATTGCTTTAGTGCATCTGGTGCTCCGTTTCGAGTTTTATCTCTTCGTCACGGTTTCGATTACACGAGATAACTAATGAACGGTTGATCGAATTTGCAAAACGTTGACCAGTCGGATTTGCGAATTTGCCAAAAGTTCCGTTGCCGGGATTTGAACCCGGGTCTTTCGGGTGAGAGCCGAATATCCTGACCAACTAGACTACAACGGAGGTCGTTGTTCAATGCAGCAATTAATATTTATTGACATTATATACATATAACACCTACTGCCTCCTAGGGGAGACCGACCCTAAACGAAATTTTTTTTTTTTTAAAAAAAAAATCTCTAGTCCAAATTCAAAACCTATTTATAAAAATATCAACTTTAATTTTATTTCATTTAACATAAACTAATTGGGTTGTGAAATTGCTAACAAGTTAAAAATGGGGTTAGATAATACAAAACTGGTAAATTATTTTAAATATAATCATAAACAATCAATAAAGACTTGTATATATTCGTAATTTATTTGAATTCAAATTATCAATTTTCATATTTATTGTTAGTTGAAATGATAATTTCATTGTCAACTAATATGCATACTTCTAAAAGAAACATCAACAAAAATGTCTCTCTTTTACCTTATAAAATGTAAAATGATTATACGAGTTGATGAGTTGGGCAGGTTGTATAATCAGATTCATGGGTTCGACAAATTTAAAAGCCGTTAACCCAAGGTCAAGTACGGCGAGCCCAGTTTACAATTTATTTATGACTTAGGACAAGACCCAAGGGATGGGGCCAGCCGGTCATGACTCGTGAGAAGACAGCCTTGGGCTTATTATTGTTATTTGTCCTCTTCAGAAAAATCTAAGGGGAAATGGTTAGATTTCTCACGTATAAGGCATTCGCTCTCTCGAAAACATTAAACAGAAAATAGGGAAATATGTGACTTTAGATGAAAGTTGGATTCTCAGCTAATTAAATTATTTTAATGAAATGATCAAATTAAATCTTAATTTGACAAACAAAGTGGTCCTAACTTAGGAGGGTCCACGAATTAGACTTGGTGGAAAGGTTGGTTCTATTCATGGAATCCTACAAATCAGGTTATTTCATTTATCATCACAAAGATTGCGGTAACAGGTGGCCTGTTCTATTGATTCTCTCTTTCTATTTTTCTTTTTAAAAATATTTTTATACATCATACATGGTGACATTCTGATATTATAACGGATCACATTTACGCCTACACACCATGGACAGAAATTTTTTCTATTTCAGAAGATCCAATGACGATTGCCAAGCTCTACTATTTTTTTTTTTTTTTTTTTTTGATAATACGAGCTCTAGTATTATTGATACGAAAAGCTTGAGATGATTGGAAGTACTTTTAATATAGTCCTCTTAGCCATGGTTTCTGTCAACTTAACACCAAATTTGAGAGCAATTTCAAGCAATTGCAAGTTCTCATGCAAGGAAGCAACTCGTTCTCTCTAATCCTCGTCCTCCCTGCACTTCTCTTGTAGGCCTCAACCATCTCCTCAATTGCATTAGGTGCAGCTGGGCACCACCTGATCGTGTGCTTGTGATTACTCTTACTGAAACATCTCTGCCCTCGATTTTTTGGGAAGCATTTGATCTGAACCCGCTATATTGTCTCGTACTCTGAGCTTGCTTAGTTGTGTGCATTATATATCTCTAGCCACCAACACTTTTCAAATACTTGAGTATTTCGTCGTGTCCAAAATTACGATATCTTCTAGAAAAGTGTTGTTATTAGTAAAATTTTCACTATTCGAGAGAGTATTTGTACATAAACTTGTTGACAATGATATTTTACTATGTAAGAACGCTAGACCAAGCAGGCCCTCAATCACTCCACTTCATAATAGCCTATGAATTTTAGAAATTGATTTTTATAAGTTAAAAGATTATATTAGTGAATGAGAACGTTGTCATACCTCATGGCCTTCAATTCTAATGCAATTAATTCAATGATGAACTATGTACTCGACCTTAATCTAATTTTTTAATGCTGGTTTATTTGACTCCAATTTGAATGTAATTTGCTGTATATATTCATACAATTTGACATGAATTGTATATACACTTACTTACACAGTTTCACGAATAACATATTATCCTCGTACAGTTGACTAAAAATTGCATTTATACGCATTTTAACATCTGACAATTAACAGTGGACATACTGCTGTTAAATAAGCGAAATGATCTTTTGAAGCCGGCTTCACGGAGGCCCAAAAACCTATTTTTTTAAAAAATATTTTTTCACGGATAAGTAAATCTAGGTGTATTAAATCTATAAACCAAGTTTTACCAATTTTGAATATTTTTAAGTATTTTTTTTTGGATTTTTAAACACAGTGGCATTTCCGTAATTTTCTGAGATTAAAAAATTACGAAAATACCACTGTGTTTAAAAATAAAAATAAAAAAACTTAAAAACATCCAAAAATGGTAAAACTTGGTTTATAGATTTAATACACTTAGATTTACTTACCCATGAAAAAAAAATTTAAAATTAAAAAAAATAATAAGTTTTTGGGCCGGCTTCGTGAGGCTGGCTTCAAAAGATATCCAATACCTAAAATGTCATTTCAATTAAGGCATGAGCAATCAGTCTCCTCTCTCACATTGCCCCACCTTTCTCACCGCTGATCAAGTTAAGAACGAGGTCACTCCGTCGCCGCCGCTGCACTGCCTTTGTCATCGTCCATCTTCCTTGATGCTTACTTCCTTCTCTCTTCACCCATCATTTTCCTTCTCTCCTCATTACTCAGTTTTCTTCCTTCTTAAAAATCTCTGTTCTTCGTCCTCTAGCTGCAAACATTTTTTAATGATGACGATGTAATCATTCTTCACCTGTGTATGCTTTTGTAAATGGGTGTTGTTCTCTTATTTTAAAAACATCTATTATTTCAAAAAATGCAAACACGTCTTCATTAAAAAAATTGCAAACACGTCAGATTTGCTAAAATGTCATCTATTTGAAAAATGCAAACACATCTTCATAAAAAAATGAAAACACACGAGGATCTATTGCAAGCACGTCTTCATAAAAAAATGAAAACACATGAGGAATTATTGCAAACACGTTTGTTGAGAGTTGGATGCTCTTACAATAAAATATTGCTTATAAAAAATACAACAACAAATAATACACCCAAAAATAATTTGGACACTTTATAGGCTCCTACTCTTAATACTAGCACTACCCGTACAAATATTCCCTTCCTTACAATCACTCCAACTCACATAAAAAACACCCACAAATCTACACACACCCTTCACTCCTTCGTCGCTCACCTGCTGCTCATCTTCACTTTTTTCGTTTCGAAACATTAGCCCCTTTATATAGGCGAACGAGTGCGGCGGGCGACGATTCTGGCACTTCGGCGCATTTGTTTTATACGGCGCAGTATTCGGCACGGTTTCGGCGCCGTTTGATTTTGTTTTATTAGGCACCGTTCGTCTTTTATGAAATATTTTATTGGATGCCCTTTTTTATACGGCACGGCATCGGTGCTGACTTTTTAATTCTCCCCCTCAGCACCGACTTTCTTCTTTGCCTCTATTCTGTTTGTCACACCCATCTGACTTCTGAATTTTTCAAACTTTACTCTAGTTAGCCCCTTGGTAAATATATCTGCAACTTGATCTTCTGTGTTGGTGTGCTTCATTCTGATTTCTCTATCTAGCACTTTTTCTCGTATAAAGTGATAATGTACTTCGACATGCTTAGTTCTGGCATGGAATACTGGATTCTCTGCTAAGCGTATAGCAGATTCATTATCGCAGTATAGGGGCACTGAATAATCAGTAAGCTGGTGTAGATCTTTCATGAGCTGCATCAGCCACTTGGTTTCTTGTGCTGCCATAGCTGCTGCTCTATACTCTGCTTCTGTAGTTGATAGAGACACAGTCGGCTGTCGCTTGCTACACCATGAGACTACCGCTGATCCGAGAGCAAATATATATCCAGTGGTTGATCTCCTCGTATCATGGTCTCCAGCATAATCAGCATCACAATACCCTGCTAATTCGCATATTGTATTCTTCTTATATAAGAGACCAAGATTAACAGTTCCTTTTACATACCTTAGTATGCGTCGAACTGCATCTAGATGCGGCTTCCTTGGTTTCTCCATATAGCGACTTGCTATGCTGACAGCGAATGCTATATCTGGTCGTTAAAGATTTAGGTAGATTAAACTACCCACTAGCTGCCGATACATCGTCGAGTCTGCTAACTCTTGTCCTTCTAGTGAGCATAGCTTGGTATTAGGCTCCATGGGTGTAGATATGGGCTTACAATTAAGTAGCCCATACTTCTTTAATAAGTCTTGAGCATATTTCTGCTGACATAGGAATAGTCCTTCTTTTGTACGCTCAACTTCTAGCCCAAGAAAATATTTCAATTCTCCAAGGTCTTTCATCAGAAAACGAACTGAGAGATTGGCCTTGGTTTGATTGATTTCTCTTTCATCATCACCAGTAATTATTAGATCATCCACATATACTAGCACTATTGCTAGCTTTCCATTTTTATTTTTCACAAATAGACTTGAGTCAGCTGGTGCAACAGAATACCCACTTTGTAGTAAGAATTCAGCAATCTTACCATACCAGGCTCTCGGCGCCTGCTTTAGTCCATATAAAGCCTTTTTCAGCTTGCAAACGTATTCTGGATGGGTTATGCTCTCGAACCCTTTGGGCTGCATCATATATATTTCTCGATCTAGTTCGCCATGCAGAAATGCATTCTTGACATCCATTTGCCAGAGCTTCCATGACTTGCTAGCTGCAAGTGCCAGTAATACTCGAACTGTTGTAATCTTTGCCACTGGCTAAATGTTTCATCATAATCTAGCCCATACTTCTGAGAAAACCCACGTGCTACCAGCCGAGCTTTATATCTTTCGACTGACCCATCGAGCCGTAACTTTAATTTGTACACCCATTTGCATGATATGGGTTGCACATCTCTCGGTTTTGGTACCAGGTCCCATGTCTCGTTTTGCTTTAAGGCTTGAATTTCTTCTTCCATAGCCTTCCTCCAGTATAGACTCTGGGATGCTTCCTCGTACGTAACCGGTTCCGCTTCTTCAGTTGCTTCGAGCACTGCTGCATTAGCATATTTTGGATTCGGCTTCCGTTGTCTGCTGGATCGCCGTGGAATAGGTCTTGTTATTTCTTGCTCATCGAACTCTTCGATCTGGCTCGGTCTTTCTTCTTCTATACTCCTATGATGCACCCCTGTTTGCCATGGGCTATCTGATTCAGGTGATTTGGACTCCTCTCTACTTGGTGAGAGTTCGTCCTCCTCAATTGGCCCTTCTGTTGACTGGGTTTGACTTGGCTCGATTTGCTCCTGCAGTCTTTCTTTTAATTGTTCTTCCATTTCATTAGAGTCAGGTAATAAGACTGCCTGTGGTGACCACCAAGATGATGCCTCATCGAAAATTACATTTCGTGAGACATGGCATCGGCCTGTGGTTGGATCACAACATTTTCAACCTTTTCTTTGGCTATCATAGCCAACAAATATACAGCGAATGACCTTTTTATCGAACTTACTACGGAGGTGGTCAGGAACAAACACATAGCAAATGCATCCAAACACACGGAAATGACTTACCGTTGGTTTGATGCTCCACAATTTCTCAAAATGAGAAATATACCCAAGTCTAGGTTGAGGAAGCCTATTTATGACATGGGCAGCAGTCTTCATGCATTCAGCCCAAAATTTAGGTGGCACATTCTTGGCATGCAGCATACTTCTGCATATCTCTGCCAAGTGTCGATTTTTTCTTTCTGCCACTCCATTCTGTTGTGGCGTGTTTGGGCAAGTCAGCTGTCGGCGTATCTTACACTTTTGTAGATACTCTGAAAATTCAGCTGACGTATACTCTCCCCCATTGTCTGTGCGTAGGCATCGTATTTTTTGGCCTACTTCACTTTCCACTTTTTGCTTAAATTCTTTGAATTTAGTGAATGCCTCAGATTTTTCTTTCATAAAATCAACCCAGACGTACCTTGAATAGTCATCGATGAAGGTTATCATGTACTGGTAGCCGCTAATGGATGGCTGCTTCACTCGTCCAAATACATCTGAGTGTACTATCTCGAGAGGCACCTTGGTCTGAAATTTTGACTCCTCATACGGTAGTTGATGTGCCTTTCCGAACTGACATCCGGCACATACCGTATCTTCTTGAACTTCGAGTTGGGGAAGACCTCTGAGCATAGACTTTTTCATCAACTGCTTCAGCTTATGATAGCTTACATGTCCCAGCCGCGCGTGCCATAAATCTGCAGTTTCATTTCTCCTTGTCTTGTCTACGTATGCTGTCTGTGCAGACATCACATAGACAGACTCAAGCCGACGCCCCTTCATGATCGGCTCATTTGTTATTTTTAATTTAGGATATACTCTTACATCACTTGGACCAAACACCACATAATTTCCAGAGGCGGTGAGTTGTGAGACAGATAATAAATTTTTCTTCATACCTGGTACATGGAACACATTTTCCAATTGTACCTTCTGTGAGCTGAACCGAGGAGTAAACATAGTTTTGCCGATATGGGTGATGGGCAGCTTCGAGTTGTTAGCCGTTACGACCACTCGTCCTCCTTTGTACTCAGACGTGCTAGTCAGCTTCTCATAGTCTCCTGTCATATGATTGGAACATCCAGAATCGACAATCCAATCATTATTATAGTTTATGAAATTTTCACTTACTGATATGAGAGCCGTCTCCTCTTCTGTCTTGATAATGCAAGGTGCCGCCATCTCTTGGAGCTCTTCCATTGCAAGGGATGCTTGAAGATCTCATTCTTCTTCATTATGGATAGAGGTCGCAGTATTTCCCTCTATTCGCTTGAACCAGCAATCTCTAGCAAAGTGGCCTCTTTTGCCGCAGTTGTAACACTGGTCCTTCTGCCGTCGGAATTTGGTTTCTCTTTTGTCACCATTTTGACGAGCTCCCCCTTGCTGTGAGCTTTGTCCTTGCTGCCTCCTTTGCCAGCTGCCCTCTTGCTTTCTTGTGTTGCCTCCATTTGGCCTCGCAGCTAATCGATCTCTGTTTTGGAATTCTCTCTTTTTGCTAAAGAGAGCATTCTCCTCATCTTTTAACGAAACTTTAGACATTTGCTTGTCTAAAGCTTCTTGGTTGGCCAATATATTTTCTAACTCAGTTAGAGTTGGTTCTTTGGCCCATCCACGGGTAGCAATGATAATCCCGTGGTATTCTGGTTTTAAGCCATGGATGATAATCCTCCTCATCCTAGTCTCAGAGATCGAATTTTCTGGGTCTAATTTTGAAATTTCTCCACAAAGAAATTTAACTTTGGAGAAATATTCACTTACCGTCATATTCTGCTGCGAAATGGATAACAACTCATTTTCCAACTGCTGGAGCTTTGCATCATTTTTCCTTGTGTAGAGTGCTGCGAGGGTGTCCCATGCCTCCTTGGGTGTTTTAGCATCCTTAATCTTCTGCAGTAACTCGTCTTCAATAGTTACTGTTAGCACGTACATGGCTTTGCCAGCTTTTATCTTCCACTTCTTTGATTCCTCGTCATCTATGGGTGGTGCAGTATTATTGCCGCCAACTATATCCCACAGATCTTGACCAAGCAGATAAAATTGCATACGCAAATACCAAGTATTATAGTTATTATAGTTTAGCTTCTCAATGGTGCTTACCGAGGTAGAAATATCTGCCATCGTGACTTGGTATGCCCAGCACTTTGCCAAGTAAGCTGATTTTAGCTCCACAGTCCTAGACTGCGCACGTGCAGAATCTCTTCGTACTTTGTCTTGCTAGCGTAGCCTTCACGAACCACGGTCCTCGACCCTTGGCTCTGATACCACTTGTTGAGAGTTGGATGCTCTTACAATAAAATATTGCTTATAAAAAATACAACAACAAATAATACACCCAAAAATAATTTGGACACTTTATAGGCTCCTACTCTTAATACTAGCACTACCCGTACAAATATTCCCTTCCTTACAATCACTCCAACTCACATAAAAAACACCCACAAATCTACACACACCCTTCACTCCTTCGTCGCTCACCTGCTGCTCATCTTCACTTTTTTCGTTTCGAAACATTAGCCCCTTTATATAGGCGAACGAGTGCGGCGGGCGACGATTCTGGCGCTTCGGCGCATTTGTTTTATACGGCGTAGTATTCGGCACGGTTTCAGCGCCGTTTGATTTTGTTTTATTAGGCACCGTTCGTCTTTTATGAAATATTTTATTGGATGCCCTTTTTTATACGGCACGGCATCGGTGCTGACTTTTTAACGTTTGTTAATTTCGATCTCGTATTCCATCTCCAAAATGGTCTTCGATCAACATCTATTTTAAGATGATTTTTTTTAATAAAAAAAATTTGCTACGAAGTTTTCCCATCTCCATACTAAATATTTCTCATACAGTAATTTTTAAGAAAATCTCACATGGAATCTTCTCCTTCCACCAATCTTCCTGCCGATCTCACCCCAACCTACTGCCGTGTTTTATAATTGTGGGATCTATTATAGTCTTCAACCAGGTCATTTTTATCATTAGAAAATTTTCAGTAAACTATGTACGAGTAATATGTTGTTCGTTAAACTATGTCGCTATATATGTAATTCGTATCAAATTGTATGGATATATATATATATATGCAAATTACTTCAAATTTGATAAGAATGCAATCTAAAACAACTCAACATAATCTTAGCAGAGTGGCCACCTTTTTATTACACTTGAGCCTTAAAAGAAAAAAAAAACATTCACTTTATATTAGAGTTAAATAGGATAGGCTAAAACAAGCCACAGTCCACTCATGATCAACCCTAACTTTCTTTGCAAAAATTCCACTCATGATCAACCTTAACCCAAAATTTTAAGTGCATTTGTATTCAATTTATTTGTTTGGAATTATTTTGAATGGTGTCATCTACAAATATGTAAAATCATTGTAATAAAATGATTTGATGATAAATATTAATTTTAAAATTATATTTCTAACATCTAAATCATGTAAAATATTATTACTTTGCTGATGAATGGTCCTATAAAATATTATTACATTCTAATACATAGGTAAATGGATCTTTATATTTTCAAAGTTCACATAAAAGATATATCTTTAATTAAATGTGACCTATGCGCATCTTTAATTTGGATAAATCTTGATCTCCTAGCCAAATAAATAAAGTTAAATACTATCGATTTAGTGAATTTTTCGCCAATCATAAAGATAAGAAAAATAGGCATGGTTACATGAAATTGCTTGTTTTAACTTATGAAAGTCTTTTTAGATCAAGCAATTGCCTATTAAATATGTTCGTAGGTGATAGATTTTAATATATTAATGATGAAAATAAATGGGAAGGCCTAATAGTCTTTTCAAAAAGATATTGGAGGAGAGATCAAAGCTGCCATTCATAATAAGAAAAAGAAAAAATGATTCAATTAATTTCTACACTCCTTTTGATGTGAGGCTATATCTTACTACTTATCTATGGTGTCATACTTTTTTAATTAAGATTTCTAAATTCTAATTATTTTTCTATTTTTTTTTATATAACTATCTAATAGAGGTTAGCCAAAAAGCCAATCCCTCACGTTGGTATCGAAGAGACACCGACCCATGATGTCATTAGTTGTATTAGTAAACTTCCTTTAAAAGATCAAAACTATCATCTCAATGTTTGGCCACTTCTAAGGAACATACGCTCAAATATAGAAGTTAAGCCCCTTTACAAGATACAAGGATTGAACTAACACTACGATATCATCCCGATATTAACAAAGGTTCTTACCAATAGAAGATCATTAATATTGCAATCTTCGAGTAAAGCGCATTAATGGCAACCCCAATGGCTATCAAAGGTGAAGTCAACTTAGAAATCATGAATCCATCTATGACAAGCTTGGTTTTATGCTCCGTTGATCAGGAATATATACATCGCCATGTGAAGGATCTAATGCGAATTATTACAAACTTCCCTCTAGCACTAAGCTTGTGCTATTCTAGACCAAGCCATATAAAAAAGTAAAACAATATCACCTTAGAAGAGTAGCTAATCTTCTCCTATGACTTTTCTTTGGGAGGGATTCCACAAGAAAGAATTTTGCATAGTCATGTATCCCCAGCCTTATGTATTGAAATCTTTGAATTGTGTAACTTTAACCTCATCAACTCCATGGTCTTTGAGTGATCCTGTGTTCATATATCACTTTTTCCACATAAATCTCGTGTCCATTCATTTTGCCTTTTATCTCTTATGAATTAAGTCTTTAATTTGTTTTAGATATCATCGAACAAAATTTGAACTTATCACTACTATTGGAGTAGGATTCTGAGAAAACTTTAAAAAAATAGAAAAGGTTAATAAAGCAAGGACAAAAAAGCAAACACAGCTTCATTTTACTTAGGTTACAACATTACTTTCTTGAAGACAATAAATGCTTCTCTCACAACTACTTAGGATATTTATTGCTAATATTCTCAAGATACAAAAAGGAAAATCAATATCAAATAAAGAAAGCAAGTTATCTTTTAGCATTACAATAATAAGGATGTGTTTGGACAGTTACAAAACTTTTGAATAAAATTTTTTTAGTATAAATGTTATTAATTGAAAGAAAATAATGTGATATGATAAGGGTTTTTAGTTCCGCATCACATGATTACTTTGAACTGCTACGCACATCCATTCACAACTCCAAAAGCTAGTGAGATAAAAATCATAATCAAAGGATTTTTCAATCCGTTCTTTGCAAGTTATTAAAGTGACCATGTGAAATTTAAAAACCTTGAAACTCTATTCATGAAAGTCGAACCCAAATTATGACTTTGGCAACCAAATATGCTACTGCCATGGCTAAAGCTTTCAAAAAAATTATTGACATAATTTTGAAAAATCCAACAATTACCTTATATGTTTTATTTTTCTAATCCTAATCACTTATTAAATCGTGTTATTCTCTCATTTTTTTCAAAATTTTTCCAACAAAAATTTCTCGTGTTTTTCGTCATCATCAAAGAGCCTCAAATTTCGAAATTACATCTCCAGATATTTAATTCCTTGACCAACACCCGGCCGCATGGAAGTACTTTTTTATTTTAAACTTTATTTTTCTATTTATATTATTTAGCATTATTTATTTAGTGATGCTATGAAAAATTACTTTTATTGAAAACTTATATCTCTAAAAAATAAGCATTTTAAGAGTTTATATATAAATATTTTTTTTTTAAAATGTATAGTATATAAAAAATTTGAATACATGTAATTTTGAAATCTTAAATAAATACACATGAATATGAATATATATAATAAATATTTTCCAAATTCTAATTTAAAATTGAAAAAACAAGTGCTCGTGCAGCCGTGTGTATTGAATCACTGCCCAGGAAGCAGATATTTCTTTTGAATTTCATCACCAGCTAATTTTGGAGTAATCAAATTGCATCCACTCTTCTTAATCCAGTTCAATTAGAATGAGTTCATCTTTATCCATAAAAGGCACCCAAAATATATGAAATTCAAGCTGGACAATCATTGGACGTATTGTGCTGGATCAGAAAGAGATAATTAAGTTGAAAAAATTTTGGATATGACATAAATTACATTTATCTTAAGAATTTTTGTTTTTCCTATATTTTAAATTAATTTCTTTTTGGCTTTACTAGTTTCTTCCACAAATGCAGGAAACAATGAGATACGTTAGACTTTCCCTTCCCACGCAAATGGCGCGGGGAAGTGGCTACTCATCCATGCAATTAACCAACCAAATCATCCCGCCTGACAAATCTGAACCGTCCATCTTAACTGTCGAAAAGCAAAGGAGAGCAAAAAAAAAAAAGCTGCGGAAAGAAATACAAAAAATATAAAAAAAATCGCAAGTGTCAGTTAATTGGATGGTTGGTAATGAAGGGCTCGAATTGCAGGAGAGGTCCGTTTCGGTTAGTGGGGATGGAGTGCATCCAGCCATGTGCATTCCAATTTCCAACCGCAAAAAAAACCACCAGGACAGAGAATGTGGGTATCACATTCGCTTTTAGGACTCGAATGTAAGGAGGTGTTAGAAACGTGTGGTGCGAGGCAACGGAGCAGGCGTGAAAAGGGCGAAGAAGACGGCGCGGCGTGAACTGGCGGGGCAGCTCTCACCCAGAGCCACCGGCCACAAACGAGAAAAACCACCCTCCAAAAATAAAACAAGAAACATGTACATATGCACCAAGGAAAGGGTGAAGGTGGAAGCACAAGACCCGACCCGCCCTGCCACTTCATCTCCCAGCCCAAACCCAGTCGGCGATCCGCCGACCAATGCCAGCCGCCTCCCCATGCAGGACTCAGGATTAAGCGCCGGCGCCGGCGCCGGCGCAATGGTCCTGACAACCGACTCGTCGTCGACGACCTCGGACGAGCTGAAGCGAATGCCTCTGTCACCGTTGAGGCAGCGGAAGCTACTGTCGAAGCAGCTGTCGATGCGGGAGACGTCGCTGGAGGCAGCATGGGAGAGGAGGCGCCTACAGAGACTGAGGGCGGAGCAGGACGCGGCGGGGAGCGGGCTAGAGCCCTGCAAGGAGGACGGGTTCCGGTCGCCGCGGCTGACGGGGAAGAGCATCACCGACGAGGACCTCAGAGAACTGAAAGGCAGCATCGAGCTGGGATTTGGGTTCAAAGAGGAGCACGGGCAGGAGCTTTGCGACACTCTTCCGGCTCTAGATTTGTATTTTGCTGTGACACGCCAGCTCTCTGACAGCAGGATTAAGTACTCTCCATCTATCTCTAGCGCCACCGACAGCCCCAGGTCTAGCGAATCGTCAAGTCCCACGAGCACCGACGAGTCATGGAAAATCTGCAACCCTGGTATTTTTCGTTCTTTCTGCCTTGAATTTCTTCTTCAGCGCCATGGCGCGTTTAGATTACCTTAAAAAAAAACTTGCTTAAGTATATTTAATATATAAACAAATTTTACTAAAATTTCAATTTATATATTAAATACGCTCTGATAAACATGTGTTTGGAAAAAAAAATGATTATTTTAAATGAATTTTTTACAATAGGCAAAGCTAGCTATTTGTTTAAGGTATTATTCCAAACTATACAAGATTTTTGGATTGAATCTGTATTTATGATAAGAATATAATGATGTATATTAGAAATGAGTAAAGTTGTATCGAGAATGTGTAAAGCTGTAATAGATATTTAAAAAATTGTCTTAAAAATTAAAAAATTATATTAAAAATGGTGATACAAATTCAATTCGACAATTTTATATAACCTATAACTTAGAGCACGCCCTTAGCTCAGCTAACAAAGTAACTTCTTTCTATTTATTAATGGCTTTAATGTTTCTCCGTGTTTAGGAGACAATCCACAGCATGTGAAGACGAGGCTTAGGCATTGGGCACAAGCAGTTGCTTGTTCCGTACGGCAATCTTGTTGATGGGGAGAGGCTTGTTTTGCACATGCACCTGCATCTACCTCTGACGATGACCCTAGATTCCAACACCACCGCTACTGGTTGATGATGCTGAGTCCCCTTAAAGAATCAGTAGAGAGAGAGAGAGAGAGGCATTGTTTTGAGGAGATTGTCCCCGAGAGGGGTTTTTCAGGTGTAAAAAATGTTCACTCGATTATTGACTTTTTTTTTGTTTTAATTCTTATTTACCGGAAAAGATGTCTTCTTCATGCTTTTGATTTTCTTTTTCTTTTTGCATTTGGGTTAACGGGATGGTCTGGGTTGTCGTGGAGAAGGATGCGTTAGCGTAAGGAATGAAGTTCACATGAGTTCCTTGAACGTCACATCAAGAGTCCTAAAAGGAGCCTTTCCACGTCCAAAATACTGTTTTGAAACCGGTCCGGACCGACCACTTTGACCGGTGGAATTATGAACCGGCAGAATCACGGTTAGGGGTGGGAATCGGGGCGGGTCAGGGTTTGCCCAATCATGACCCTAATTTTCAAAAATCTTGTTTGACCTTTATTTTATACCGGGTCGGGACAATGTTGGTTTGACCCTTACTTTTTTCTACCAGGTATAGGGACAAAATTCGGATCGGTGTCGGACCGGTTTCGGGATAGCGGGTCGGGTCAAAAATACGAGTCAAATAAGATAATTTTCAATTTTTATATATCTATAAAACATAAGTATACATCTATACTAAATTTAAATATTATATGTTTCAATATTTCATTAATTATTAAAAAAAACATAATTAAGAAAACAAAACATTTGAAAATATAGTATACATTTATTAAAATAGATTAATATACAATTACACATAAGGGTTATATACGTACAATTTTTTTATTAATTCTTATATTGCTTTTTGAATAAATTGATTCTTCTATTATTGATAGAATTAATTATAAAAAAGTGAGAAATTTGAAAGAAAATAATAATAACATTTCAATATAGTCTTATAATTTTTAATAAATTTATATATGCGAGGCGGGTCGGACTCTTCGGGTCAGGACATGGTCGACCCACCCCAACCCTATTTTTGAATTCGAGTCAAAATTTCGGATCACGGGTCGACCCGCCCCAATTCCCACCCCTAATCACGGTACGTTTTGTCACCGGTTTATAGTTTTTGGAGAAAACCGTTCGGGTTGAACCGTTTGAACCGTAAAAACCGGTTGGACCACAACCCAGCGGACTCCACCAGAGCCCAGACTCCCGTCGCATCCCCCTTATTCCCGCTCACCCCTTCCAGCGTGTGATTAGGGTTTTCTTAAACCACTCGCCGATCACTTGGCGTAAATCGTCTTCCGACAGCAACCTTCATCATCCAGCACCATCAATTTCTCGTATCCAGCCACCATTTTAAACAAGCAACTGCATCGGTTTCCTCCCGGTCACCATCTTCTAACATCAATGGCGAATGGCAGCGGAAATAGCGGCAAGCAGCGCCATCGTTTTGTTTCCCTCTCACTGTTTTCTATTCTAGCAACAAAAAGGGGTTCTTTTCTTCCCTTTAGTGTCGCTGGCAAATCCTCTTCCCTTCCCTGGCATCATCGCCGGCAGCGAGGTAAGCTAACATGCAATTTTTGAATCCGCCATGGCTGCTCTGTTCTCTCATTCGAGCTAGCTGCCAAGCCAACACCGGTTCTTTGTTGGTAATCCTTCTTAGATACAAAACATGTGCTCCACAAAACCCAACTTGGTGTGCAACTATGCATCCGATGCCATAGTCCAGACATATAACCCAATGTGGCGGGCAGGGCATCTATAGGCATAATGTGGGCCACACTCCATGTGGGGGTAAAGAAATGCTGGAAAGGACCGAATATGCATATGGATGCATTTTATATTATTTAATTTTTAAATATCATGCAATGTTTTGCCATGTGGTAGATTAGTAGATATATTTGCATTTTTCTATATTATTAGAATAATAAGTTGTATAGTAAATTAGAATTATTATTTTAGATATTTAAATATCATGCAATGTTCAGATTGCTTTTCTCTTATTTTTAGATGGATAATTGAGTAAGGTTACAATTTTATAGATACCTTATATTTATCTTTTATTAATAATGGGTAATTTACAGATATACCCACTTAGTTTGACATTAATTGCAAATATATCTACATAATCTCATGAATTGCACACTGTCCTATATAATTTTATCGAAATTGCATGTGTACCCATGTTAACAGCTGCCATTAAACGGAAATAAACAGGCTATTAAATAAAATATGTCATTCCAAAATTGCCCCTTCACAGATGACAACACCCGTCTCCGTCGTCCGCATCATCTGCGAATTTGGATTGGCTGCCAACAGCTGCTAGTTGGGTCTTCATTGTTGCTTGATTGGTGGATGATTGAAATTAGAGTAAGGTCGGTCAATGTGGAACTTAGAAGAAGTTTCGAGAAAGATGGTGAACTGTCACTTTTCAAATTCGGAATGTGCTGGCCGATTTTTCGAACTTTGCTAATATAAATTGGTGTCTACAATGCATGCTACTCTGATAATTTCCCAATTAGTCGGTCTAGATTTTCATGGCAATTGGAAGCAAAGAGGCATGCTACTGCAATAGCCAAAATTCATCTTCTCTTGTCCTGGCCTACGAATTCTTCTCCTCCCATCGTCTCCCAATTCACCAATGAATTCCTCTTTTCCGGTCATCTCCCAACTCGCCGACGAACTTGTCTTCTTTGTCGTCTCTAAACTTACCAGCAGCCTTGATTTAAAGCCTAGCATAAACTATCTTTACTGACCAGCTGCCCAAACTTAAAAATCCAAATCCGTTGTCTTCAAAATCAGTAGTAACTGATGATTTGAACTTCGCCCAAAATCTATAAATCAATCCTATCTCCGATTGTTCTAGCTGGTGGTCTACCCATGCAATCCAACAAGGAAAAATTGCCCACCATTCCACAATCAACATTGACTTGATTTAGACGACCTGTTCAAAAGGGAGATGAAAAAAATTTTGATAGTCTAGCATACTAGTTTAATTTGTGAACATGCAGGACGTGTTTTACAATAGGGACATCTTTTTCATGATATAATTTTCCAACCCATATATTGACAATCACTTATGACAAAGACATTTTATGAGTATACATGTAATTTCGAGAAAACTATGTAGGAGTAATATGCAATTTATTATAAAATTACGTGAGTGTATCTACAATTAGCGTCAAACTAAGTAGGTATATCTACCAATTACCCATTAATAACTTATGAATTCATTGTAGATATTCTAATTAAACATACAAGAATGAAGAAAGATGAAAGAATTCCATCCATTCCAAGTCAATGCACTCTTTCTAAATTATTAGAATTTGTCATTATTTCTAAAATTTCATCTTGATTAGCATATATGATTTATTTGTACGTTAATTTGCATAATAAATTTTAATATGATAGACTTGAATGCGCTGTTGACATCATGTGTAGTTTTTTATTATATAAAATTTATATTTATATTTAATTTTTAAATAAATTAAATATAATTATTATATCATAATTGTGTCATGCTGACATCACAATTCAAAACGACTTGAACCCGTCAAACCTGAACCGAATAATAAAAAATAAAAAAAAAACAGTTCAGTTCACGGTTAGGTTTTTAAAACATTACACAGTACTTCGCAACTTTTTTTCGAACTTTTTTTTTTTTTTTTTTTTGACAGAAACTCTTCGAACTTTAAAAGCAAGACGCCACAGAAAAAACAACCGTTTACAAGCTCATCCGTTCTAACCATCTTGATGGTTTTTCCAATTGAAGGGGTAGAAAAATGTGCAGTTTTGCATCGAACCAACAAGAACAACAGCCCCAACAACCGTTTTATCTTTTTCTTTTTTTTTTCCTTATAGGCACATACACCAATTTACATAAAGGCAGAGATGGTGCAGCAGCACTGGATAAATTTAGAGATGCAACGCGAACAGCCCATTCTTCCAAAGCAAAACCAACTTCCGCTAACGCACGCCCAAAAGGGAATTCTTTCCAACACGGCCAAGTGCAGAAAACCCCAGAAAGCTGAAAACCAAATGCTCCAAAAATGTTAAAGCTATTTACACAGCCGCTCAATTGCCTTCAACCGTCCTGCGTAGCACGTTGAACTCTTTTTTCTAGTTCAACTTCCTGCTGCTTGAGGCATCATTCCAACAAACATTGTGCCCGGTACGCCAACCTGGAATGTGTATTACAAGGTCACAAACGAGCCTTTTAGGAGTCCTAATAGTAAATAACATCCCCCTAAGAATCCTACACGTAATTGTATACGTGTAATGGATTTTTAGATATTTTTGGTACTCATATTAGCAATGACTTCACCACCTTAGCATTTGCATGCACTCATGTATGATGCGCGTGACCAGAGAAAATATAAAAAATAAAAACTCACCAATTGATAGTTCTGAGTGGGAAAACAGCTGCTCGAGTTTCAGATTCACTATAGTTTTGGGACCAGGGGGCAGTCATTCTCCACCAAGAAGAGGTACCGGAACCTTGAATCGAAGGGGATGACACCAAAGCTTCGGGCACCCAGTAGTCTCTTCCTGTGGGATGTGCAGTCTTGAACCAGAGCTGCTTGTTCAGGAGATAGGAATCTACAGATCCAGTCTGCCAGCAGTGAATCCTCCACAATGCCTTTCGCATAACAATGCAAGAGCCTAGGTATTAGTAGTTTTCCTTTACTACTGCTTATGCCAACAGACGCTTGAATATAATCCCTCAAAGAATCTTCAAGTTCCCTCATAACATTATCAGCTGTGAAGATCCTCACCTGCATAATTTAATAGGCATTTTACATCAGAAGTAAAATAATAAAGAGAGTGCGAAAGATGGATGAGACCAGGTATTTGCAAAGACATATATATATAACCGTTTCAGCCGAAAATTCAAGCATGTGATTTGCTTCATTTAAAAAATCTGCTCAGGATCAAATAGTAAAATATCTTGTGGGAAACCTCATTAGGTCACTATGGACTCTCTCTGAAACCTAGTTTCTTTTTCTCCTCCCACCATTGCCACTACCAACAGCAACTGTAGTTCAGCATTTGCCAGTTGGTTGATTATAGGAGGTCCATGCACCAAAATTTCCCAATCAACTCACAGTATCAAGCTCAATCACATGGTTAGGATCAACTCAATCTTGGGAGTTCCACCTCAAAGCATACCCGGATAGCAAAAAGATCTCTTGACATGTATGGATCAGTAAAAAATATTTATTAAAGATCCCTCTTCCTCAACCTGATTTAGCTTACAAACATAAATTACTTGCTGAGACAATTCATAGCTAACAAAGTTTTCCTGGTCCATTCCTTTCAGATCTGTCTCATATATATGCCCATCTGATGCCCATCAGACCTGACAACTCAGTGACTGTGGTTTGGCAAAAGCAAGAATCTTAACATCTTTATGCTTAAAGTTGATGGGGCTGGCCGAAGTGTGTCAGTTTCTATTAATCAAACTTTATTCCAAGGGAAAAAAATTGAGAATCGCCACAGCCTGTCTGAGGATATCAGTCAGCACCAACTGATTCATGTGCACATGGTGATATCCCTACTTATAAATGCAGCAGTGATAACATACACCGAGAAACACATTCTTTCTAAGTTTCATAATTAACTCCCAAGTCTACAATTTATTAGGCTTGCTATCACAAGAAGAGTATTTACAACTACTGAGCCCTACACACCTAGGAATTTCCGCTATGCCATTTACCATCAACAGATGAGAAAACAACCAGGGGTAGCATTGAATACTTACAGCCGGCGAGGAGTACATCCCACAACTTAGAGCAAAGGCTACTAGGGGCTCTGGATTGTCAATAGAATACTTCCTCTGCTCCTCAGATAATTTGAATTTATGAAGGGCTGAAACCAAAGCCTGACAAGATAGATGATATAGACAAGTGAGAAGCACAGATCAATGACAAGGTTTTGTAGAGTGAAATGAAGAAGTCAATTAAACCAAACCAATATATTTATAAATTATCCTTCAATGTATAGACTGGCAGACTTACTGTTTTTAGGAGTTGCACATTACAGAGGCACATCATTTACAAGTAACAAGTATTAGCTCATTAGTATTATACGCAGGGAAGTATCCATTATTCCACTTAAACATAAAGATGTATATCTCATTGTTGGCAGAAACACAAGCCGGCAGGATACTTCTGGCAATACATGGGAGTCAAGTTACAGATCTTGCACAATAAAATTAAATGGTCATGAAACAGGGCTCAGCCAGTGGAGAGTACATCTGGATTTCTATTCGGCTACAATTCTCAGTAGCATAACCAACATATCCATTAGAACTCCATTGTGTACACTAAGAAACTCTACAAAAGCTTAGAAAATTGCAACTTCAACAGATGCCAGCATGCTAAACCAAAAAAGGGAAAGAAATTCAAATTTGGCCAGGTTGAGATAGATAAACTTGGAGGAAGAAAAATTCGGGTCAATTTTAGGAATTAAAAGAAATTTATGATCACATACTCGATATAAGCACTACAAAAAAGAACAAGGCCAGGTCAAAATATCATCTGTGTAACATATTTAAAGAAGGAAAAACTTTTGTATCATTGATTCCATACAATTTGTGGGCGATGACCTGGAGGCTTCATCTTTAGCATAATATATTCAATGTCAGCTGCACTGAATGAATGCCCACCAACAGTGTAAGCTGCCTGTAGTCAAGTGTAATATTAAGTATTTCAAAGCATGAAAGTGATGCTACTAATATGTTCCAGTATCAGACATAAGAAATATTGTGAGTCAAACCTTCTGCATCAAGGAAAAAAGTTTGATGTCGCTCTTTGGGACTCCATATGCCAGGTAAGCCTGATAGTTTCATGAAATTATAAATCTCAGACCAAAAATGACAAGAACACATTGAAATCGTCTAGAAAGATTATACTAATATATCCGAAAAAAAATTCATCAAGTACTAGCGTTTAATAAAAATGATTAACAACTAAAATCTAAAAATTAAATTTTTCTAAAAAATAAAAATGATGAAAGAAAATGAAATCCCACAAACAATATGAATAAATATGAAATGTTCCGTTGATGCATACAAGAAAACAATTTTAGAAAAGTTAGGGATGAGTTTCTTTTTGATGATCTCTCATCAAATTATTTAAGTGCAAGGAACCAAGTATAGTTTAATTTTGCAAAAGTAGTGCAAGGAGCCCAATATGGTTTAATTTTGCAAAGATAGTGACATCTGAATTTCAAAATGAACTTCCCAATCTAGGTTTTAAAATAATCAAATCAAGAGTTCACATCTTCAGAATCTTCAAATGAGTGGCCCCAGTGAAAGTTGTAATCTTTTGGAAAACCAATTAACAACCTTGAGTTAGGCAAAACCTCAACCAAAAGAAATTAATACAAAAAGATGTATTCATCTTTGTGCTCTCAGAAGATTCCAGCATAACTTACATGCATAATTAAGGCATTATAAAGATTAATCCAAAACGCAAGCCTTTCATTGCCACTCATGCAAGAAAGATTTACTTTTGCCAATTGCTCAACAAGCACCCTGCATTGACATGAACGTTAAATGTATTAAAAAGAGCTACTTGCTATCATTCCAAATAAAAGTTTCAATTTAAGCACTAATTTCAATGAGAAAATGGCTTCAGTAATTACAATTTGTTTCCAGCAATATCCATCCATCAAAAAGCAACATGGCTATTTGACCAGGATGGTTAGACCAGGATGGCTACGGGCTGTATGCCACAAATTCATGTTCTACAGCAATTAGTATTCTCATGCGAAACTGAGAATCCATGAACCCAGCAACAAATTTTCAGAATTGATCGGAAGGAAAAACAATTCAACTATGCATAAAAACACCAAGACCTTGCAATATGCGGGGGGAAAAAAAATAAAAAAAAAAAGTCCATGCACGTGCTAGTTAAGACTTGAGAGATAGTCAAAAAACACTTGAAATAAAGCTTAAGACACTTTAAGTATAAGGCTAGAAGCACATACCTGAATCTCTTAAGAGCCTCAGCAGCATATTCAAGTTGTTGCTTCCCAACTGACATCCAAGACACTTCAGCTGCTGAGCTGTATTTACCAATGTTTATCCAATTGACCTTTTCATGAATTTTGTAAGGATCAAATGAATTCTCTGTTCCCATGACTTCACAGCTGTGATGCAGGTCAAATGCAGGACTTTGAAATGGTGGCAACATGGATGAATCTGATAGAGATGCCATGGATGAACAGGAAAGGTGCCCGTGTGGGGACAATGGAGAAAAGATATATTCTGAAGAACACTTCGAAGGTGGACTGGAATAATCTGCTAGATGAAGGAAAATATCTCTCATGCATTCCACCATTTCTTTTGAAAGCCTATTTGGGTAGTTAGAAAGATCCTCCATAAGAGAAACCTTATGTAAGTCCAACCCTTCTGGCTGTAAACGTGGAACATCTTTCTCCTTTTCTTCTAAGTCTCTGACATAAGTTTCTGAATTCTGTAATACAACAATTATGATCGTATGATTAGCTTGATGTCTTAATTATGCATTTATGCTGGATTTATGAAAGGATTGACTCTGAAACTAAATTCAAATATGAATATAGTGAACCAGAAATAGCCAAGCTGAAAGCCCCTTAGAGGCCTAGAAATTGTAATTTGATCTCAGGGCCGTAGATTACATCTATGCTACAACAAGAATACAATATTTTACTTGAAAGAAATATTTAATTGCAATTCAAGACTATTTTCTTCTCAAATATATGAACCTCAATTACTCACACAAAAGCAGAGTATTCAGTTATCCAAAAATGAAGAACAAATAAACATAAAGACAGACCTGTTTTTCCAAGCTCTCGGGAGAGTGCCAGACTTCTCGTACAGTGCCTTCTGTGGATGGCTTGTTCGCTGCAATTGATTGTGAGCATTCACTCTCAGCAGATAAATACGACTCCAACGTCTGAGATCTCCGAAAGCCAATGCGCTGTGTAGCTCTTTGAGGTGACATACGCTGGACATTTTAGAATATCCCATCAATGCACCATAGTTGAAAAAATTATCTATAAAATGGGCAAAAACATTGAATAACATTGGCACATGCACCAAAAAGGGGAGAAAAGATGGTACCAGCTCTTGTGAAATGGTAGGAGAATATGAACATGGCGATGGTGATGGTGACAACAAATGTCTTAAACGATACTCTGTAAGGCGGCGCTCGTTCCTTTCCTGACTAAGTTGAAAATGCAATGCAACCAATTCCTCTTCAAGCTTCAGAACTGTGATCTCAAGTACAGCTATGTTATTCAACAGATCCTGGGCCTGCACAATACATGACATCAGATATAATTTGTGAAGAAAAAGGACCCCAACATTGTCAACATGCAGTTGACTTACATGACAAGGAAACGCAGAGAGCTCAGAAGCTAGATATATGGGAGGTTACCTTATCAGGAATCTGACAGAGAGAATCTGATAACGGTGTAGTAGTTGCTGCAGTGGCATTTGCCAAAGCAATATGCAAATCTATCTCCTCTTGCAGCTCCTTTTGCAGTTTTTGAACCTGGTAATTACAATGATCAACATTAAGCAAAGAAATGCAGCAGTGTAATGTCATGCACAGCATGCCACATTTCAATGCCTATAGCCCCTGTAACATGAAGGCCTTATTTAGCCATGCTAAGTGCAAAGCCACATTTCAAAATCCTGTAGTCCCTGTAAGGTAAAGGCCTGATTTAGCTGACTAGCACTTAGCGTTTGATGCATTCAAACTAATTTCTGTATACCAGTTCCGTCTGAATGGAACGTTGATGTCATACATTCCCTCTAAAAGAAACAGTGAACTACAGTGCACTTACATCCTTTTCAAGCAGGGACCTGTAAAGGCTCATTTTCCCACTCCCGACCCTTTCTTTATTGTCTTCCGAGTTCCTAGTTTCCTGAAACAGAGTAATTGTAGTACAATTAAAACAATAGTTCCTCAAGTGCAATAACCTACACCAATACCTAGCATAACATCGCATCTTCCCCCTAATCTGCTTCCTTTGTTAAAAACAAATTTACAAAGAAAAGAAAATATAAGTGCTCCGAGACCAATGCTCTCTTGCTATTGAGTTTAATTTGTCGTCAGAAGAGGGAAAGAATCAGATATTTACTTTCGGAAAGCTCCCGTTTTTAGCAGCAAAGAAAAGATAGCCTGTGAAGCTAAAGCCAGTGTTGATTTCGAAAAACAATAACCGAAAGATACCAAGAATATCAACATCAATTATTCTTCTTCAACAATAACGGCTTGACACTATCTCGAATACCAAATAAAAAGCATTTATTTTCCCAGAAAACAAAACCAAAGAGAGGCATCAGAAAATGACTGCAACCGGTCCTCGTTTTCTACAGATCAGCTGCACAACCCACTAATAAAGACCATAAGTCACCGGCTCGAGTACGCAGTAGCTGGCTTAGATGTTTGATAGAGTACTTCCAAACCCTTCAATTAGCAATCATGAAAAACAGAACTCCCAGCATCAAGAGGCCCAAAAACTCCATCACCACGGACCTTAGACTCCACCGTTTTTATTATAAATGTCTTCACTTCATGCTACAAACAAAACCAACTTACAGAAAATCGAAGCCCACTTTTTAAGCTCTATAAAACGTACCGATCACGGAAAAATATTGAAAATTATTTCTTACTTTATTATCAGCTTATATGCTTGCAGCATTGTTTCTGTTTGCTACCAGTACAAAATCCATATTTTCTTCCGTTCAACAAAGGGATAAAAGAAATCCAGAAGCAACAAAACCAAGCGCGACGAAGCAGCAGAAGCGCCGCTAGAGTGAAGGGGAAAGGTACGGAAATACACCTCCAATGCAGTAGCGATTGGAGAGTCATCTCCAGAAGAAGAAGCGGACGAAAGGCGGGAATCTCTCCTCCCCCTCAAGTATCTCTGTATAGAGCTTCCCCTGCCACAGCGCCATTCATCAGAAGAAAAAACCAACCTCTACATAAAAATCCGCATTTCCCAAGAGCAAACGGAAGGGGATTGGAGATGCAGTTCCCTACAAATTCATGGGCAGAATCGCGCCGCGTGAACCAAACACTTCATTGCTCAGCGCCTCCGCTTTCAGACAGAGCATCTCCGCATGCCAACTCCTAGAAGAAATCAAAGATCAGACGTGAACGACGGAAGACAGGCAGCTCCTGCTGCAGAAAATCACGGATCGGAAAGCAGCAGTTCGCCCTCCCGCCATTGGAATTCCCTTCTTCATTCTCCAATCCTCCCGCTGGAACGAGCTCCAAAATCGCCGACACTCGACGACAGCAGAAGCAGGCGGAGAGGTGTAAGAAAATGAACTCGCAATTATATACCGTACTCGACCTGTAGCTTTTTGAACAGGAACGTACTCGGCTTTTGCTTCTCAGTAGCGGGATCCGTGAGGAGCACGTGCTCCGGTGATCCTTGCATGAAGGCCGTCCAAAATATTTTCCTCTCTGAGCTCAAATATGACAATGTATTCTGAGTTTTGAAATTATTTGTATTTGATAGTCTATTTGATGACTGATGATGCATATCAATGGTGAGGATGGCTACGATTTGTGGCCTGATTATGAGAATCGAAAGGTAGAATAGCGCTGCACGGACTGCCTGAGTTTGGATCCTGCAATAGAAACGCTTTATTCCTCGCTTTCGAGAAAGCGAAGCAACGCGAAAGCGCGATCGAGACTGCACCGGCCAGGCCAGCCGAGAAAGGCCGCCAAATGACTAAAATGGCCTTTTCTAGGTTGGGTGTGGGACGAAATTGCCCTTTGACCTGGTGGATCCTTGCAGGTGCAGAAATGAATATGATGGTCCTTCTCTTAATCTGGGAAGTAATTAATGACCGGCGACTCACGAAGTCGCCAGTGAGATGCGAAACGTACGCTGCACAGCCACACGTGTGTAATCCGATGCCAAGCTTGCATCATGCCTGGACTCCCTGGGCTGGTCGTAAAAGTAATCTGGAACAACCCGACCTTTGAACTGTTTTAACCCTCATTGCTAGCGAAACAATAAATGTCCCATCCATTGCAATCTTTGAACTGTTTTAACCATAGAATGTACATTTATTTTTTGAGATAACATTCGCATTGTCATCAATTGCATGCCTATTTCCTTGCATGAATAGAATGAACTTTTTTTTTTTTTTAGTTCTACCTGAAAACTGACGTATAATATCTTTGTTTGTTATATTTTTTTTTATAATTTTTTTTTTTTTTTTTGTAAATTAGGGGACGTTTGGATAGGTGTAACCATGGGAACCATGGTTTTTTCCATGGTATTTCGTTTCCCAATGCTAATTATTATTCTATCAATTATATTATTTTTTTCACTTTTACCCCTACATTCCAATCATTTTTCCTACCAACTACATACAACAACCCTATTTATTTCAACTATACATCTATCATTTCCTATCAATCACACATTTTTCAAAAAATTCTCTTTTTCATTTCCCACCATTTCCCACAATCCCATCATTTTACACCTATCCGAACATCCCCTTAATCGCAACCATCTCGCAAATAATAGGAGACAACACTTCTCATGGTGGAAAACAAATACTCTCCACCGAGGATCGAACCTTGACCATTTGACATAGAGGCAGGGATGTGCACCAGCTAGGCTATACCTGTGTCCACGTATGAATAAAATGAACTTGTGAAGGCTATATTAATGGATTGACTTATAAGATGCAAAGAGATCACATTTTTATTTTATAAAGTATATGTTAAGCTGAAAAAGTAGCTTTGGCATAAATAAAAGTTTTAATAGTTCACAAAACTAAATCACAGCTTGGAGGTATTCATTGTAACACCCGAATTCTCGGGTAAGTTAATAAAGTGAGTTGTATTGGAGAGTTTATAAGTAAGATAGAACCTTGAGAACTAAGTCCACTGAGACGCACAATAATTTGGTCTCAACTCTGAGTATTTCATTAAGGAAGAGCATTCCAAATTTTAGCCTTCTGAAGCAGTCCATCAAAGCTACTATTGCGACTTGTGGGATGGGTAGCAAGATCCACCTTTATCTTCTTATTTTGGTCATAACCTTCGTAATTGGATTAAACTCAAATCAATAATTATATTTATCTTTCGAATTAGTTAATGATTCAAATTTATTTTGAAGGTCTATCAGTAAGTGTAGAAAATATTTTTTGATATGATTTGTCATATTATTTATTTATTTATTATTATTATTATTATATTTCAGTTATTTTTCACCATTTTCTGTAAAGATGCCTTGCCCGTTCTTTTTATTTCTTTTCTCCTAATATTACCCTATCATATCACGTTATTCTCTTACATTTAAAAAAATTTATATAGATTTTTCCAACTTTTTTAAATATCTAAACGGACTCTTCATGAAAATTTTAAGTTTTGTAAATGTAAGCTGAAATGATTTCATGTCACTCTGTCTATCTTTTAGATATTGATAATTGATATAAAATTTAATCTATTCATTATATATAACATCATTTATTTAGTTAATAAATTAAGTTTCGTCAAAATTCAATATACGTACAAACCACATTTACTCAAAGTAGGTATATTCATGTATAAATTTAAAAAATACTTAAATCTATTTCCACATGTATTATAACGCAATACTACTTTTAAGATCATTATTTACTTAGTAATAATATTTTTAGAATGTACTAAAAAAATAAAAAGTTTCTATCATGATAATAATAATAAAATTATTAAATAATAAATAGAATAAATTTTCCATTACTTATCAAGAAATTAAAAATGGCAGAGATTATGCGGAAGAGGGGCTTCGACCCGCGACAACAAAAACCCATTGAGCCTATTTGAATCCATGTAAATAACTCGATTTGAATTCATTTAAAAAGCTAAATATTATCGTAATTTGCAAGAAAACAGTTCAACATTTATTCCGCAGCTGGAGGTCGGCAACTTAAAATAATGTTATCTCTTATAGGTGATTTAATAACGACTATGTGCGTGCCATGAATTTGCAAAAGAGTGATACAACTCCCGAGGTCTATTGGAAATTGGACCGCCCATTGAATTTCTTTTCGAATCATGTGGGACAGTGGGTAAGATTTATTTCTTCTAAAATAACAAAATGAGCAGTTGATCGGATCGCGGTGGGCCAGAAAAGCTTGCGATTGGGCCATCTGTCTTGGGAGACCTCAAAAGAAGGGACCACCTTCACGTGCAAAAAATCCGCCCACTGAGAGCAAGGCTGTCCATCGTCAAGGGCAATATAGTCTGAATGCGAAGAGCATGTTGTGAGGAAGGAAGGAAAAAGGGGGCAGTTTGGTAATGTTCACTGGAATATCAGTTAAAGGCAGATGTCTGCACATTCCCCACAAGTCGAATTCCACTACCTTGCGGAGGAGGAAAGAGGTGGGCCACGTGCGACGCCACCACAAGTCACAACGACTACTATCACTGCAATCAATAAAAATCCAGTAATCACACTCACAGATCTGAAATTGAAGATAGAAAAAGACATGGAAGAAGATAAGAAAAAGTCATAAAAGCTGTTCGGACTTGTTCACACGTAGCTCGACGTATCAGGAAATAGAGGAGCAATGATTTCATGATAAATGATTTTTGTGCATTCCTAGCTACTAAGTACAGGAAAGATAAATTAAATGCTCAAAATCCACTATATGATCGATCCCAGCAATAAAAAATTAATTGGGTATGTTGGGATAGAGTTGAAATATCGGCCATCCGATGATTTCCACATTGGAAAATATTGTTTTTATACAATACAAGCAGGATGGTGCTTACTATTCTCATATTGAGGACTTCTCGTACCAAGACCGATCTCTTTGCCATCCATACTAATTGCTTGCTAAGAGGTGGTTGACATTATTGTGTGTGAAAGTCTACAAAATTCTAATCTGAATTGCGGCAATACCCTAACATTAATATATATTTTTTAAAAAATAAAATAAAATAAAATAAGCAGATCCAATTGAAATTTATGTGCAGCGTGCAACCGGCTGGACCTGAAGGGGGGAGGAGCTGGTCCAACAGTGTTGGAAGCGGATCATCTATAACCCAGGCTGTCATCCCTTCATTGACAGACTGAAGTGCGCCAACTGCTAATTATGCAACGCCGCATGCATGTTAATGGGCTCTTTACCTAAAGATGCGTTAAAGCAAAGGCTCATTATGTATATTTGCAACTTCAGCCTGCATCTCGGGAAAGTTGCCCAAGTGATTTTTTTGATTATTTACTTCTTTTAAACTTATTAAACTTAACCATTTAGAAATAAGAACCCATACACATTCGAATCATATATTTTACATGATAATTAGGTTTTAAATATTAAAGTATAAAATTTTATTGAAGATCAACCTATATAAACAAACTAGATAAATTTACATATTTATGAAATATTTAATATATCTCTTTTATTATAAATATTCTCTAGATTTCACATCTCTAATAACAAAATATGAAAACCAATTTTTGTGCATTAAAATACTATTGTTTATAATTTTTCTTCTGTGAATCTATAGTCTATAAATTTATCACCTGTTGTCTATTATCTTAACATGGTTAGATATTTAAATGCGAGTCTGAATTTTAAATTATATTCTCACTAATTTAATTTTTAACAGATATTCATAATTTCGATCTATATTTTGGTTTGAATATTAAATATCTAAACTAATATATTAATATTCAGTATATAATACCTAAGTTTTAAATAACTTAATATTGAAATAGCAGAGAAAATTTACTTCTTCTGTATCATAAGTACATAATTGAAAAAAATATTCATTTTCATTTTTTGAAAATATACTAGCATGTAAATTTATCTATTTGATTTGCGTGACGTGGACTATTGACAGAACTTTATGCTTTAATATTATTAAAATATTAAATAAATCTATTTATCATATAAAAATACATTAATCAAATATACGTGAGTTGTAAATTTTTTATTTAAATATGATACAAGCATCACATGCTGTGTAGCAGTAGTACACAGTCGAATTGAGCCCACCAATTTCCACCAGCATCATTTGATATCTATTGATTGGTACACATCAAGCGCGTCACGTGAGGGATGTAACCTGAACTACGTGCAATCCACGTCCAACAACAATATCCTACGGTTCCGCACGCACGGCAATTCATGATATCAGAATCAGATCAGCCTCCATCCGGCTAAGATCAAGTGGATCCGGACCGTCAATGTGATGTGTCTTACATGGCGGTGATTCCATGACAGGGAGCACACGGCTCAGAAAAACCACGGGAGCTGATTTTTGGTGACATTTGTTAACGTGAATTTTGGTCAAATTCTAGGATTATGTGAAAAGTCGAAAACAGAATATTTTAAAAGTTATGCAGTATATATAAAATGATAAAGACAAAGTTAGAATAAATATAATAATTGTAAAAAATGATTGGAGTAGAAAAGTAAAATTAAAAAAAAATGTAATTCATAGTTAAATTATTTATGAGAAAATGCACAACTAAAAGAAAAATTAAGAAAAAGATGAATAGATTGGTGTATTTTGGGAAGTGATAAAAATTTTGATGAAAAATTTTGATGATAAAAGTTTTTTAAATGAAAGACAATGATGCGAGATGACGGAGATAATAATGAAAAGAGAATAAAGTTAAAATAAATAAGTTAAATATATAAATAATTATATAAAAATGATTGAAAAATAAAATAATTGTATAGAAAAAATAAGATAATTATAAATAATAAAAAATTTAAATTAAAAAGTTTTTAATATTAATGAAAACGTCTCTAAATTAACAAACGTGCCTTTGTCAGACGCTCCTCGTTTTGGGGAGTTAATACGCGCGCATTTCCACGTTCGATGTGTAGGAATCACCAGCTCCAGCTGCTCCTGCATTCAAGTGATGGTCTGCAACTATAATGAGGCGCACTTGCCATGCTCATCGAACAGTATAGCGTCATATTTTATAATTATAAGTCGCATCATATCATATATCACATAAATCATTAAATTTAGTTCTTTATTAGATAAATAAATAATTCAAATTTTTATAATAAAAGTGGTATGATTAATTCATAAAATTTTTGTTTTATATGGCCCACCCCACCCGAAAGTGGGATTTGGATGATCTTTTATCAAGTCACAGGCACTTTGCACTGCGGAATATGAACCTCGTATAGATAATGTTGGTCCCACTATCTAGACTTTATAAATAATAAAACGGGGAAGAAATTTGCATTGCCCCGGAGAATTATGTTTCTATCAATGACATAAACTTACAAAAAAATTACATTTGTATATGAATATAATATGCTAACCAATATAATATGCTACTCAATAAATAAAAAATCTATCATATATAAAACCAGTGTTAATATTATTCTAATCCACATCCATTGGTTAAATGGTCATAAAAAGCACATGGGAGATACAATTGTTGAAGGGACATGTCTTTCTCGTGAATTACACTTGCAGTTGGACTCATGTGCTACATGTGTTGAACCAAACTTTTTTTATGAGGTATTTACGATTATCTCAAATAGTAATATAATTAAGCTCTAAGATATTCTTACAAATTACATATAATATTCTAACATGCATCTAACAAATAATTCTAATTGTTCATATGGTAGACAGTCTTATACAAATGGAGAGACTGTGCGTCATCACTTTCAAACCCATGTTGCCCCTTTGTTAGGCTCGTGAGTTACGACAATATTGCATGCATCATGGCCATGTATTGAACCAATCTTAGTTGTAAGAGATCTTTTGTAAATATGTTAATGATGTTTGACCAATATTGCATGTATGTCCATAAGTTTGTTAAATTACAAATATGCCTTCAAATTTTGCATAAATTACAAGTGTGTTTTTTGTTAGGATATCGTTAGAATTTTCTATAAAATAATAATAACATTTTTTAAGTCAAGTAATACACTTGCAATTTTTACAAATATTGTAAGCATATTTATAAAAAAATCTAAAATGATAATATATGTAAAAATATATAAAATAATGAAATAATAAATATATCTACAACATTTGTAAAAATTATAAGTGTATCACTTGGCTTAAATGATATTATTATTATTTTATAGAAAATTCTAACAATGTACTAACAGAAGAAACACTTATAATTTTATGCAAATCTCAAAGGCATATTTACAATTTCAATGAACTTAAAAATACCGATGCAATATTGATGAGAACTTATAAGCATATTTGTAAAAATTCTTAATTAAGTTATAATTTTTGATGTCCGGGCTTTGTTACAAGACCGAGGTTAGTTGAGAATGCGAGTCGAAAGCCTTCGTCGGGTTGATTTTGCTGCATCAGATATTAGAAAAGGATTGTTCCACAATTTCGTATTTTTTACGATAATTTCACTTTATTTTATTTTCTTTGCTCCCAAACGAATAACAAGAAATATAGGCGGAAGAAAACCTATAAAAAAACACAAGCAGAAAAACGTTGCGATTCAATGCGCCACTGTGTATCTATTGTCCGGCAGTACATTTTCTAATCCCAACCATTTATTCAAATTGAGTGAAAATTTTCAATTTAACCTAGCTAAGTTTTTACAATCTTCCTAATAAAACGATGAACAAAATAGGCCAAGAGAAGAGAGACTGCGACGGAAGCAAAATTAGGGCTTCCTCTCAACGATGAAAAATCACCATCAATGACAAAGAAAAAAACAATTTGGTTCTGCCTTCGAGAGCCTCAGTGGTAGCGGCTCTCACCCAGGCACATGGTGATGCTGCTTTGAGTCTTCGCGGCGGCAAGATTTTTAAGCGTTGCATGACAGATTTGGAAAATTTGTAAGGAAAAATGAAATATTTATAAGATATTTGTAAAATGATATTTGGATAGTGTAAGAATATCTCAAGACCTTGTTTGTAATACCAATTCAAATGATGTAACGCATGAATATTCATTGTTTAAAAAATTAATTTTTTTATTTGATATTATATACACAGTGATATCTAATATTACAAATCAAGACAATTCATTAACCCCATTATAGAAGGACAACTTATAAAACACCCTCCATACTTAAGGGGGCCAACTGAAAAATACTCCCAAGGGGACACGCATATAAGGGATATAAAATCCCACATAGTGGATAGCAGACAATTTTTTTTCTCCTCCATCGTCTCTGGTTAGACTATGTCAGTTGCGGGGTTTCATTCGATCGCGTCATATTTGGCATTTTCTTATCCAACTTATTGCACGAGTGACGCTACCAGCGTACCCTTCTATATTCAGCTATTGATTTCTCCTACGGCAACGAGCAAATTGTTATTTTCAATTATGAATGATACTGTTAGCCCGAGCTAAGTAAATGTCTCACTTAGCCCACCTTAAAAATCTTATTTAAAATATTTTTTTATTTTTTCTTCATACACTTGTTTATCTAAGTATATTTAATATATAAATTAAGTTTTACCATTTTTAGATATTTGTATATATTTTTTTAAGATTTTTAACAATAAGGGTATTTTAAATACATATATACACATAGATGTTTAAAAATTTCAAAAAAATAGATAAATATATTCAAAAATGGTAAAACTTGGTCTATATGTTAAATACATTTAGATAAACAAGTGCGTAAAGAACAAAGTTTAAAAAAAGGTTGTAGTAAATAAATTTTTTAAGGTGGGCTAAGTGGAGCATTTACTCAACACGGGCTAATAGGATCACTCTTCATTTTCAATAGCCTGTCTTTGGTACTCTGCTATCTAATTGGCAGTCGTAGTTCTTCCCAAAATGTTGTTAACTTAGCACAAAAGAAGTACTCAACTATTGACAATTATTCATATAGAAGAGGAATGATCCTATTAGCCTGAGCTAAGTAAATGTCTCACTTAGCTCACCTTAAAAATCCTATTTAAAATAATTTTTTTTTACTTTTTTCTTCATATACTTGTTTATCTAAGTGTATTTAATATATAAATCAAGTTTTACCCTTTTTGGATATGTGTATATATTTTTATAGATTTTTAAAAATAAGGATATTTTAAATATGTATATACACATAGATGTTTAAAAATCTAAAAAAATAAATAAACATATTCAAAAATGGTAAATTTTGGTTTATATGTTAATTCACTTAAATAAACAAGTGCACGAAGAAAAAAGTAAAAAAAAAAAAATTGTAAATAAGTTTTTTAAGGTGGGCTAAGTGAGACATTTACTTAGCCCGGGCTAACAAGATCACTCTTGAGTAATCCCGTTAGCCCGGGCTAAGTAAATGTCTCACTTAGCCCACCTCAAAAATTCTATTTAAAATAACTTTTTTTAATTTTTTTCTTCCTACACTTATTTATCTAAGTGTATTTAATATATAAATCAAGTTTTACCATTTTTGGATATGTGTATATATATTTTTTAGATTTTTAAAAATAAAAGTATTTTAAATACGTATATACACATAAATGTTTAAAAATCTCAAAAAATTAGATAAATATATTCAAAAATTGTAAGTCTTAGTCTATATGTTAAATATACTTAGATAAACAAGTGCATGATGAAAAAAGTAGAAAAAAATTATTGTAAATAGGTTTTTTAAGGTGGGCTAAGTGAGACATTTACTTAGCCCGGACTAATAAAATCACTCCTCATATATATATTGACGATTGTTTCTTCGTCTCTTCTTCTTTTTCATTTTCAATTGTTGTATGGATGGATTGAAGTTTGTATGAATAAGTGATTGAATGATTGCGTGTTTAATCTAAGGCTAGCGAATTTCGATGTGAAAATTTGTTCCTATGTAAATTGTTTGTTGTACGCAACATGAGCTTGAATTTTATAGGAGAATGAGATTTTATATATAGTACACAAGCAAGTTGCTGCTATTTTAACTAGAAATGTTAAACTCCTTGAGATGTTTAACTTTAGCATCACACTCACCACAGGATGTTTGGGAATGCCAAGTAGAGTGTATTTGCTTGAAGAAAATTTTAAGCTAAGCAGTAGGGGTGCAAGCTAGGCGGGTTTTCCCGACCTGGCACCTTAAAAAACTCAGTTTTAAATTTTTTTACAAAAATACTTTTTGTCTATTAGTATCGTGTTCGACCCGGTCCAGAGATGATTAGTACCGGGTTCGGGTCAACCCAAACTAGCCCTTAAAAAACCCGCCCTCTTTACACCATTAAAGATATTTTTTTACAAAAATTTTTATGGTATCAAATAACCTTAAAAGATATCAAAATTCAAATTATTTTAATAAGAATGATCAATACTTTTTTTAAAAAAATCTAGTTTACCTAATCTGTCTAGAGTTATTTAGTTAAGTAAGAAATCAAGTTTCGTCTAAATAAAAAATATGCATGGGACATTTTTAAAATATGTGAAATCAATGTAACAAAATAATTTGATACATATATATATATATCAATTTCAATTTCATATATTTAACATCTAAATTGTGTAAAATATTATTCCTAGATGGATAAATGATTCCTCAAATTATCATTATTACATTCTAATGCATTTATAAATGAATCTATGCATTTTTTTACAATTCATACATAATTATATATGTTTTTAACCAAGTATAACTTATATGAGAATTTAATTAAAATGATTTTTAGTACCATATTAAAATAAATAAATTGTTTCATAAAATCTTAATGAAATAATTGTTGGTCCCGAGTCTATGGCAAAACCCAAGAGGGGAGGGGTGAATTGGATTCTTAAAAAATTCTTTGGTAAATCAAAACTTAACCTCTTTGGTAGACAAGATTTATAGTGGTTCGAGCAACCTTTCCCTACTCCACTCTTCCAAGCTCACACCAAGTTGTGACTTGGATTCCACTATGTATTCCGCAAATACAACTAGAGTCTCCGCTCTCTTCTAGATTCTAGCTTTAGGGGGCATATACAACCAGAGCCTCTGCTCTCTTCTAGATTCTAGCTCTAGGGGGCATATATAATTAACACAAGTAGGTGATGAGTTACACTCCAATCACAACTCTACTTGCAATGTCTTGGTTTAAATCACCAAACTCAAACCAAGCATTAAAAACAAACAATAATGTGAGAATAAAGGAGATCTACACTTTACTGAGATGTGTAGCCAGTTTCAGCTTAAGGAAGAATCTGTAGAAGCAACCAATTGTATTTCGTTGAAGGAAACTGCAACTTTGAAGCTTGTTCTTCCTTTGAAAGTATATAGATCACTCAATTGTAGAGAAAAGCGAATGAAAGCTCTTACTAGCACTTCTTTCCTCTCTTTAGGCTCTATATTGTGTTTATCCACGTTTGCTTGAGTGTCTATATATAGAGGAGAGAAGATTTTGAACGTTATAGAGGTGGTTGGCGCGTAATAAATGTTCCAACGTTCAAAAATTCGAACGTTACGTCCCCAAGTCGCAGGTGGAGTCGACTTCGTCTGCGACTTCGCCCAAGTCGCATGCTGGAGTCGACTTCGTGTGCGACTTCGGCTGTTCTTCAGTTTCCAAGTCTGTGTTCTAGGTCGACTTGGTTTCAGACTTGGCCTCAAGTCGATCTTGAAGTCGACTTGGGGTGCGACTTGACTATTTCCTTGTACCAAGTTAGTTTGATCTTTATTGATATAATTCTTGCTTGCTTAACTTCTTTCTTCTTGTTGTCCTTCAATACTAAAGGCTTGGATTTGCTTCAAATCTTAGAGAACTTGAATCTTGTATGGACAAATCATCTTTGATTTGGAATGAATTCATATGCCTTGCTTGCTTTAAGCTTGTATTAGTCTTTATATACTCAGGTTTGAAAAACTTGAGTTGTCTTCATCTTGAAATGAACTTGCACCTTTAACTGGGGCTTGAGAAACTCAAGTCGATCTTGGGGTCGACTTCATATGCGACTTGGCCTCAAGTCGCAAGTGGAGTCGACTTCGACTGCGACTTCGGATGTGTTGCCCCCGAAAATCAACACTGGAGAGAAATGTGCAATTTCAAGTCGATACTGGAGTCGACTTCGGATGTTCATCTTCCAATTTCAAATCTGTCCATCAGGTACCTGTTGAAGTCGCATGTGGAGTCGACTTCGAGATTGACTTCACCCTAAGTCGAAGTTGGAGTCGACTTGGGAATCGACTTGGCTGATTTTCATTCCTTAAGACATTCATTAAAACTATTAATAATCATTTCATACTCAAATTTGAATTTGTTAATCATCAAAACTTATGCTTTGGTCAATTTATTTTGTTTTAACTATTGTTTCCATTAATAATATTAACTAATATGTACTTACTTGAGATCCCAAAAAAATAAGAATAGGAAGTTTTATGGGATAAATATATATCTATTTTCAAAGTTTATATATACATTTGCAATGTAGATATGGAAGACTTTAAAATATAAGACTAAATTCTATTTATTTCATATTTTTATGAAAATAATTAAAATAGACCTATTTTTTTTCTTGGAGGCCACAAATGTTGTTTACATCCATCTTTTCTTAAAATTTTACTAAAATGGATATATTTTTTCATTTGCTTTAAAAGAACATTTTCTAATCAAAATGACATGTAAGAGTTGGAGCATTCACATCGAGTGGTCCGTCACATAAAAATAAAAGAAATAAAAATAACTCTACTTTAAACTCTGTCTAGACCTACTTTGACCTGGGCATGAATTAATGAAACAATTTAATATCAAATTCAACCAAAATTAAAATGCATAAGGTCAAAATTAATATCAGGTATACATGTGGCAATAATAATAGGATCATCATCACTATCGCCATTTTTTAATTTATTGTAAAAAATTTCTCTAATAATTATTTTAAAATTTATTGTAGAAATATTCTTTATACAATTATTTTAAATTTATTATAGAAATATTTCCATATAAATTTATTTTTAAATTTATTGTAGAATGTTATCAATATAATTATTTTAAATTTTTAAATTTTAAATTTATCATAGAAATGTTTTTCATATAATTATTTTAAAATTCATGATTTTAAATTATTATATAATTTTTAATATAATTATTTTAAAATTTAAAATTTTAAATTTATTGTAGAAATGTTCTTCATATGATTATTTGTATTTTATATTTTTAAATTTATTGTGGAAATGTTCTCTATATTATTATTTTAAAATTTACGTTTTTAAATTTATTGTGGAAACATTCTCCACATAATTACTTTAAAATTTATACTTTTAAGTTTATTGTAAAAATATTTTTCATATAATTATCTTAAAATTTATATTCTTAAATTTATTGAAAAAGCTCTCCATGTAATTATTTTTAAGTTTTATTTTGAATTAATTTGAAAAAATAACTCTATTTTTAACCCGGCCCGGACCCTATCCAACTTGAACTAGAGTTGATGTTACGAGAGTTGGTACCCAATTCAACTCAGAATTAAATACATTAGGTCAAAATAAGTATCGAGTGTGGACTGGGTAAAACCCTCCCTCTATGCACCTCTAGTAGAAAGGGAGGTGGAAAGTGAACAATTAAATATTTTTGAGATGATAAAATGATATAATATGATAGAAATAAAGCGAGAAAAAATATATTGAAAAATATTTGTCTTGATTTCTTTATTTGGCCTTTCCAAAACCTAGCATGGAAATTTTTTTATTTTTTTGATTACTAATTTTTTAACCCAGTCCAGACCGGAATTTGTGACATAGGGTTCGGTACCGGGTTCAACCCGGACCGGACCACATAATATTGGCATAGGTACCGGATCCGGGTCGAGTAAAACCCACCCAGCTTACACCCTTACTAAGCAGGTAGCAGGTCTCTTGACCAGAAATGAGGCATCCAAAGCCAAGTTGACATAAGATGCTAACAGGATAGAGTTGCCATTGAAGCACTATTTCCTACAGCCTTTGAAATCTCATAAAAAGACTCCGAGTGGATGGTGCAACAGATCTAGGAATGAACAACCAGATCTAACATTTGCAGATGCAAAAGATCTATTCTTGGAAACAAGTCTGTAAAAAGCGTCAGTTGTTGAAGAAGAAACCCAAAACAAATAATAGCCAGTGTTGTCAGAACCGGACCGGACCGGCCGGTCCGACCGGTCGGACCCGGAACCAGTCAAATGTTTGGTTCGTATATAAGCAGTTCGGTTTAATTGTATTAAACCGTCCGAACCAGCAGTCGAACCGGACATCCCAGTTGGACCGTAAGCAACTGGTACGGTGAATAAAAAAAAAGTTTCGATGTCATGCTCGTGAGTTCACTCTGTTGTCCCCCGTCAGATCATCTTCCTCAGGCCTGGCGCGGTCTCGTCTTCCTCAGGCCTGGCGCGATCTCGTCTTCCTCAGGCCTAGCGAGGTCTCGTCTTCCATTTCCAGCGAGGTTGAGCCCCAAATCGGAGAAGCCCCCTGCTGCGATCGACGACCACGTCCTCTAGTCATCTTCCCCTAGTCCGATCGGCGTTCGGAGACGATGACATTGTGCAGCGACAGCTTTCGACGATGAGCAGAGCAACGAGCCAGCGATCGCTTTCGGTGATGAGCAGAGTAGCGGCTTGCTTTCCATTTTCGGCGACGAGTAGAGTCGTGACTGTCCGCTGTCGTCCCGTCATTACAAACTTGGATGAACTGGTTGGATCATCTGAAAATAGACGCTGGTTGCCGCTTCCATTTGAGCTTGATGCAGTGGATGGAGCTGGATTTGGGGGTGATGGAGTACCAGAAATGGTGCTCCGGTGGTGCATGGTTGTTCGGTGCTCCTTCGGTGCATTTAAATACGAATTTAAATATTAATTCTGTTATAAATAATTTCAATAATATCATATATCATCTTAGTTTAATTCATTGTATCCTTTAATTTAATTTATCTAAATATAATAATCTATTTTGTTCCCCATATTTTAAAATATAATTGTAATCATATATGTACGATTTTTCCAATTAAATAATTTTATAAATTTTCCCAAATTATATTAATAAGCTAATACACATTTCAACGTTAAAATTTTCTAGCCTATTGATTCATAATTTTATATTTTCAAAAAAAACATTGCAAAATGACCTGTTTTATAGCCAAATTAAAGATTTTATGAAAAATATAATTTTCACGAAATTTCACATAAAATATGTATTTAATCAACATTTTTATACTCAAAAAGTGTGAATTTAATATGAAATTATATGAACATTTTTAGAATTATCAGAAAGCACAAATAATATATATGTATGTGTGAATGTTACGGCCTACCCCTGTGCCTACTACAACCTGCTCTCGTCCCTCCTGCATGTTTTATACTTATATTGTGGTTTTTAAAATCTAACATATATATTTAAGATTTATGAAAAATGAAAATATAATTTTATCAATATATTTATTTAAAATTTATAATATCATAAATATAAAATAGTCATGCTGACGTCACCGGTTCGAACCAGACCAGTTCCTTTACCGGTTCGATTCTGACAACATTGATAATAGCCAGATTACGAATGCCGAGGTGAAATAATAATTAGGTGATTTTTCGTTTTTTCTCAAAACCAGATCGATTCTTCCTCGGACATTCATCGTATGCTCCCGGGAGCATGCAGTGCATGCTGCATGCTCCCGGGCGCATACACTTTTTTTTTCAAAAATTTTTCATGAAATTGTTAGCCCAAGTGTATTTAACATATGTATAAATTTTTACCATTTTTGGAGATTTTTAGGTATTTATTTCAAATTTTTAAAAATCAGTGGCATTTTAGTGGGCTAACAATTTCATGAAAAAATTTTGAAAATAAAAATAAAAAAATAGGTGTGTGCGCCCGGGAGCATGAAGCATTGCATGCTCCCAGGAGCATACGATGAAAGTCCTTCTTCCTCCGTCTTCATGAATTTTAAAAAAAAATCTGAAATAGCATGAGCACATGAATTTTCTGTTCTAAGAACATGCAGGAAACTAACAGAGCAAAACATTTCAGCTGCTTTCTTGATCTCGGAATCTCCTAGATTACCACGCCTACAAGTGATAATATAGAGCTGTCGAAAATAAAAAATCCCTCAATATGAGAGAGTCCGTCTCCAGCACAATGTGTTAAACGCCTAATTCAGTGCCCCACATAATTCCCCCCAAAACTGCTCTGGCTTCCATGTCAATTGCATCCAATAACCCATCTTTTTTCTATACTTTTGTTGCCATAAATTTGGCTTCAAAGTTTCTCAACACGACACTAAAGCCCATACAGTTTCATGTGGTCGATCACCTCCCATCAACATTTATTTTATAGTGGCCTTCAGGTGGTCATCTCCATCGTGGGACCAGAGGCTTATCAAGGGAGCTACATCCAAATAGCAAGTGTGCCTTCTTAATAGATTCCCAATACGCCTTGCACCATTCAATTATGTCTCCCAATTCTGCTTGTGCTCCAGATTCTCTACATTTGTTTCTTAAAAACCAAACTCACCAACGGAAAAGAATATAGAATTCAAACCTGTTTTCTTTCTCAGATGACAAGAAGAAGTGAAGGATACATAGAGTAGCTCTTCTGGGAATTCAAACACTACATTCCTTCACCAATACTCTTCTAGTAGGTAGGATAGCTTCACATAGGCCAAACAGATGATGGACATCCTCACATTTCTTCTTACATAACATAAACAAAGGATCAATCTTCATTCCCCTTTGTCTAAGGTTTGATTTTGTTGGTGGAGCGTCCATGATCAACCTCCAACCAAAAACTTTTACCTTACTTGGTAGTTCCTATTTCTACAGTTTCTTCAGAAGTTTTGTTTGTTGGAAATGAGGATTCCTACATCTCCTTCTTTGCCTCTATTGCCCTGTAAAATAGTAAAGGTTAGTTTTGAGCATCTTGTATGCAGATTTTACAGAAAAGTTGACATTTGCTTCCTTGGTCCAGAACCAGCTATCCTTTGTGCCTCTTAGAGAGATGAGTATTTGATTAATTCTTATCCAGATTCTTTCTCCCACCACAGCCTGCATCCGTTCTTTATCCTAGGCTATTGGTTGATGAACTGATATACTAATGTGTCATCTTCAACTTGCATAGGAAGGGAGCTTGATTTTTGGATTTTGATATCCAACCAGTTATCTTTAAAGAAAAGGATACTTCTTCCATCACCCACACGCCATCGTCCACCATTACAATGACTTGTTTCACCTTCTAGATACACTTCCATGTAAATAAATCCCACTTGTTTGCTTTGTTATCCCAAATACAATTCTTTGGGAAGTATTTTCCTTTCAGCACATTGAAGCACATAGAGTTTTGTTTCTTAGTAAGGAGTTAGAATTGCTTTGATAGAAGGGCGTGGTTGAATACTATAAGGTCTTTGAAGCCCATACCTCCTTCAGTCTTTGGTTTACTCATGTCATTCCAAGCCACACAACTGATTTTCCTTCTTCTTCTTTCATTTGTACCACACCGGAATCTGCTCAGTATACTATTAATCTCCTTGCATAAACTTTTTGGGAGAGTAAACAAACTCGTAGTGTATGTTGGGATCAATAGAGCAACTGCCTTTATGAGTACTTCCTTCCCACTTACTGAAAGTAGCCTTTCCTTCCAACCTTGTAGCTTTCTTCAGATCTCCTGCTTCAACCCCTTGAAGAACCATCTTACCTTCCTATAAAGGGAATTAAGATGGAAAAAGAGTGCACCTTTTTCAATTCATAAATCGTCTTTACATATATAATCAGCAATACAAAAGGATAAGCTTAGAGTTCAAATACAATTCTGATGTGAGTTTTCTGCCATAAAGTCTGCCAGTTGGTAGACCACTTGATTCCCTAATCACATAGTATATGTTTGAATATAACCCATTCAAACTTCTCCATCAACCTGTAAATCTCACCCATTAAAATCCCAATTGTTGATCTAACTTGAGAATTGTTTCTCAATAGTTGGATAAGGGCGAAAGAATCACTTCGATCTTTTAATATCCCATTTCATGCAGCTAGAGGTGCAACTTTGACCGGGTTCAGCTCGAACCCGACTGGGAGCAGTGTTGAAACTCGGTAATTGTCAACCCGAGCCCAATTTCTCAGCCCGAACCCGAACCGAATTCAAGCAACTCTCGGTTTCGGGTTCAGATTCACTTGAACCCGAACCGATATTTGAAAAATATTCATATTTTATTATTATACGTCAATCAGAATTCAGAGCAATTATCGTCTCGTCTATGTCACTGCCAGGCTGCCAGGCGCACCAGGCCAGTTTTGAATTTCCATTTCGTGGCGCCCTTCCCTTTCCAGCTTTCCTTTCCTTTCTGGCTTCCAGCGGGTTCTGGGTTCTGGTTTTCCATCTCCGGCGCCCCTTCCCTTTCCAGCTTTCCTTTCTGTAGTTCTGACTTCCGGCGGGTTTCGGGTTCTGGCTTTCCATTTTCGGCGCCCTTTCCAGCTTTGAGCTTTACAGCCTTTCCGCCGTTCGCCAAAACAACTCCGTTGCATTTCGCCAAAACACTGCTGTTGTTCACCAAAATGCCACTGCCGGTTTCGGGTTCAATCTTCGACTTTTCGACTGCCACCTTGGATCAGACGGCATCCTAGCATGGTCGGAAACATCGGCTCCTACAACTGGTCGTAAAAGATTACAACGTGAGATCCAGTGCACAATCTTAGTTTCCAGTCTTGAAGTAGCGAGAACGAAACTCTTGGACTGTTCATATGGGCCAATAGAAGGTCGACCATGATGCAAAGTGGGGTAGCAACGACTACAAGGGGAGAGCAAGGCCTGGACTAGTTGTTGAGGACAATGATGCACGTGGGGCAACAACGACTATGAGGGGAGAGCAAGGCTAGGACTCGTTGAGGAAGATGGCGTGTATCTGATCTAGTGCACTAGCAATATATGGAAGTTTATACACATGCAACCCATGTTTAGTGATTCAAACCGATGATTAAAACTTTGATCTTGCTTCAATGATTTTGATAGCCTAATGTCAGACATCTGGGCGCATAGAATGAAAATGTAAGGATTTTAATATAGAATCCAGTAATATATGATCTAATAGGGTTTACATGAAATAAAATCAGAAGAAAAAATCAAGCAGCGCAAGGAGTGCAAGTTCTTGTATGAAACTGTGTAAATTGTAATTTAGAAATATCTATTTTTACTTAGCAAGATTGGTTGTCGACTTGGAGTTAACTTGGATGATGTGATTTGGAGTTTGATACTTGAATTAATATAATCTTATTCAACTTAATATTTTGTGGTTTTTGGATGATTTTATTTTATTGTAATTGATGTGATAATGTTTATCTTACAATTGGATAGTAATATTGATGTATATAGTTGTGATATTGGTGTTAAATTGTAAAATGAAAAACGGTTGTACTTCTACGTTCTCTAAAATACAGCTATTATTCTGCTTGATGCAAAGAGAAGGCTCAAAACAGGTTTCTTTCTTTCTACTCTTAAGCGGTATTTGAATTTTTCTTGCTTTCATACAATAAATTATTTTTTAAATTTTTTTTATACAATAGGTTTGTGATAAAAATTATATATAGGATGAGTAACAAAGATATATTAATAGGAGAATGTCAACCCAAAACTCAACCCGAGCAGATTAGAATTGAGGTAAACCCGAGTTTCATGAGCCCGAGTTGCACCCCTACATGCAGCCATTGTAATCTTAACATAAGAGTCGTGGTTTCCATCGATAGCACATCTCCTCCTCCCACTATCGACCAGCCTCTCACTACTACCACGGTGTTATATGTGTCTCTTACCAACGCCCTGAATCCTGTACGCCCTTTGCTAGCCTTTCTCTGAGATCAACATTTTGCCACCCAATTCCAAGTTTCCTCCAACAAGTTACCATATCCCAATTTCAAAATCCAAAACCCTCTTGGTGCTGTAATTTTTAAATCTGCTCTAGGTAATCCATGTTTTTGTTGAGAATAAATTGCAAAAATTCACTAAGTTTGAATAAATCGTTGGATAAGAAAATGTACAATTGGTAGATGCTGTGGCCAATTGAAATAAAAAATAAAATACACTAGCTAAAATTTTCATTATAATTATTAAAATGTAAAGGGAATATTCCCTTTACACTCACAATATTTGACTAATATTTTTTTTATGCTCACAACATTTCAAAATTTTTCCTAACACCCACAATACTTTACCCTTAATTTACCAGATGCCCGTGATGTCAGCTCAACCCAAATAGACATTAACTACATGTAGAAATGACAATTTTGCCTCCACACATTATTTAAACGAAGATGAAATAAATTTCTGCTTTGTTTTATTATAATTTAAACAAAAAATTGATCAAATTTATTTTATAAAAAATAGTAAAGATTATATTTAAAATCTTTGTTTACAAATGGTGCAGGGGCAAAATCAACATTCTCACATACAGTTTATATCTGTTTTGGTTGATAATAATGACATGGGCATCTAGAGAATCACGAGTAAAATATTATGGGTGGAAAATGGATAATAGTTAAATGTCGTGGATACAAAGGAAATTTTGCCAGACGAAAATAACAATGAAGAGAGAAAAAACATTAGACCGTTATAAGACGTCACGTCATGTTAAAAATTGCGAAGAAAATGAAAGCCACGAGTTCATGGCCATTGCTAGCGATGTATTAATTTCAGCTTTCAGCCGGCCGAGTCGGACACGGGAAACAATATCATCGCCGACCCTTTTGTTCGTCGAAAGTGCCATGAATTAAATGGCATCTTTCTAAAATAAGTAGTGGGCAGTACCCCCACGCACTTTGGCATTTCATGTGATTATCCGGACAATTGCTATTAAAGAATCTCCATAAATAGACGACTTTAAAGAGGAATTGACACCGTGGCTTTGTCTTCGTCCAAAGTTCCAGTAAATAAAGTAATAGATGGAAGGAAGTGGAATCCGACTTCCATAATCATGGTACAAAGCTGGTCCAATACAGCTAGCTAGCTGGGAGCACTTTTAGCATTTTTCTACCGCCGGTACAGTGGCTTTTCTTTTGCTTTTTTATTCCCCCATCTATTTTCTGGGATATATGAAATGACCCCAAGTTTTCCAACATTTGCAATTTCTACCCAAGAACTTTTGATTTGCAAATGACCGTTCGCGTTTGGACTTTGCTTGTACAAGATCCACATTCTTTCTACTTTTTTTTAGGTATTTGCTCTCATATCTGTTGACTTTTATATCCGATGACTTGAAGCTTATTAAAAATTTACTTATGGAGGTTTAAAATATTTATTTTTTTAATTGGTGTATATTTACATTATATCCCAACTTGTAACCTCTAAGACAATTCTTACACATTTTTATAGGAAGACTTAAACTCTCAAATATCAATAAGGGAGACTAAAAGCTCTCAAACATCCGTAGGAAGATAAATATCTCAAACAACGAATATCCAAATTCCAAACTAGGACTACAATAGACATCTCTTAAAATGGGTGACATGAACTTAAGACACTTGCAAATATACCAGGATGAGATACAGCCTTGACCATTAGGGTAAGACGCTAAGCTCGATGTTTAAAATATTTATATTATATCTATGACAGGTTTCAACCTCTTACGTTTTATAAACATCACTATCTTTTTGATAAATCCAATCTACCTGTGTTTCTTTTGTGAATTATAATGGGGTAATTTGCAAATATACCAACACACTTTGACGCTATTTGTAGATAAACCCGTATAGTTTCATGAAATGCACATTACCCCCCACATACTTTCACCAAAATTGCATATTACTCCCACGTCGTTACCTACCGTTAATATCTAACGTTATATTTTGAAAAATAACAAAAATACCCTCATTAGTATATGTAATTTCATGGGGTAATATGCAATTTTGGTGAAACTATGTGGGGGTGATATGCAATTTATGAAACTATGGATGAGGGCATTTTCTTCATTTTTTAAAAGATAACGTTGGATATTAACGGCAGGTAACAGTGTGGGAGAAATATGCAATTTTGGTGAAACTATGTGGGGGTAATATGCATTTCGTGAAACTACGTAGGTATATTAGCAATTAACGTCAAACTATGTGGGTATATATGCAAATTACCCATTATAATGATATTTACATAAAACCATCATGATTGGATTCCTTGATGGACGCCAATTAATGAGAAGTCCAACTAAGCTAATCTTTGGAAAATTAGCTAAATTCATGTTAATAAATACAACGAGCAATTCGTATTTATTACAAAATTGATTATATTTACAAAAAACAAGAAATTGACCATTAACATGGGCATATTTGCAAATATTTTAAAAATTAATAAATATATTCATAGTAAATTTCAAATCATAGGTATAAATGCAATCTTTGTAAAAAAATCATAGGCATGAGGACAAAAAATTCTTTTTTTGAAAGCAAATCTCACTTCCGAGAGTTGTTTGCAAAGATCATCACAAGTCACAACCGATTGCCAAAATTTTAAATTCCCGAATAAGAATTAAATCATTAGTTCACATGTACTACAACTGTCTTTGCAGCCTGTTTAAAATGAACAAGTGACAGCATTGGAATGAAGATGGATTTTTAAAAGTGTAAAAATACTATATTGAACAATAAGAAATTAAAAATTATTTTCTTAAAAATGTGAAATCTCGTATCAGTCTCATCTCGTCCCTGTGCCTTCGAGCATCCCCAAATGTATTTAAACAATCTAACCTGCTGTGAAGCATGTGAAGGCACCAATAGACCTAATTTAATAGAGATCTGATTTCGGGTCAACTCAGTTGTCACATGCATAGAAAGTGTACGTCGATAATGACAATAAACCAACCACTACTAATTTGTAAGCATTGTGCACGCGAAGACAATCCACCCATCACGCTCAACTAACACTTCAACAAAACTCCGATATCCTGAGTACCCCAGTTCATGAAAGTGGGATACCATTCGTTCCCAAGTATCAAATATGATGTAAAGGTGGATTTTTTTTTTGTAAAAAAGGAGAAAATAATGTAATATGACAATAGATAGTCAGCTAAGATAAGGTAAAGATAAATATGTAGGCTTTCGTAAAAAAAATGAAAATGATTATTGAGAATATAAGCAGTAATTATTAGGGGTGCAACTCGGGTCGGGTTATACCGGGTTTGAGTGAACCCAAACCCTAAGCCAACCGGGTTGGAGTAAACCCAAACCCAAACCCTAAGAATGTAATTCGGGTTCGGGTCGGGTTCGCATTGGTTTGGTTTCGGGTTTGAATTCGGGTTACCAATAAACTATTTTTTTCCAAATTAAGTTGTAATCTAAAAGAAAATTATTGAAATATACATACATGTGTTTATGAAGTCAAGCCTCACGCTGAATTCTACAAGATACTTTCAAAGAATTCTGCAACATCATGCTAAATTCTGCAATATTCTTTGAATGAACTCTGCAAGCAATTTTTCAACACCCTATAGACACAAATAAATGACAAATTAGTTAGTTTTATGACTAGTTGGTCATTTTTATTTAATAGCTAATGGAAATGACTCAAGTATACAAAATAGAAAATGAACATATCATACCAACTTTGTAGTTGAAACTAAACATTATTGTACAAATTGCTGAAATTGAATTCAAACTGAATATTTATCATACAAATTGCTAAAGTAAAAATTGACCACTTGTCATACCAATAAACTTAAAATATGAATCAAATTTATACTACAATCTGAAATTCAAATTAACAGATTTCTCGTACTAATAGAAAGCATAATATGAAATAGATTTATCATGTCGACTCAAATTAAAATATAGTCCACATAACAGTTATTCAAAGTAACTAAATCTAACTACATTAAGCATAATGGTTCAACATTCCAATCTAATTTAAGTGCAATCCAAATTTAAAATGACAATATAAACAAATCTCAAGTTTAAATAAGTTTATATCTACTTTTAAACAAATTCAAATTTCAAATGAGTTCATGTCTCCAAAGTTTCCAAAAAAAACTAAAAAACTATTCGAAGACTTCCAAGTAATTTCTCCCTTGATTTTCATCTATATTTCTAATGTCAAGTTCTTCCTCCTCGATTTACATATTTGAAAATAATATGCATCAACCGAGACGAAAAAATACATGCAACTGTTAATAATAAGAAGATAATAATTATAAAAAATCATCCTAGAAATTAAGTTACCTCAAGTATGCTTTGAAAATGAAGAAAGATGTGATTTGTCTGAATTAGAGTTAGTAATGCCTAAAACATGTATATATATATTAATATTACAAAAAAACATGTATAATTGATGAAAAAATTATATAAACTACATCGGGTTCGGACCGGGTCGGGTTTTAGTATCGGGTTGGTGCGAACCCGGTTTTGGTTTCGGGTTTTTACGGGTCAGGTTGAAACCGGGTCTATTTTGAAAAAAATCTTAAAAATAAAACCCATTTTTGGTTTTGATACCGGGTCGGGTCGGGCGGGTTCGGACCGACCCGGTACCAAGTTGCACCCCTAGTAATTATTAAGGAAACGCGTGGTCATTCGATATATAGGAAAGATATTAAATTAATATTAAGAAAAAGAGTACTAATCCAATGCTCATGTCATACTCATGCTCACTCTTACATGAGCCATTTTTTGGCATTCATGTGAGTCTAAGCATAAAATTTTTATACGTATAGTTTTTATATTTTTTATTTAAAATTTTTTGAATTCTAAAATGAAAGGTCCATTTTCATGCGCATTTTTATTTTTAAAACTCAAAAATATTTATATATCAAAATTGCATATATAAAACTCCATTATTCGAGCTCATATATGAATTGCAAAAAATAATAGAATCACTCACCTGACCATGGGCATTGAAGCTCAGTGTGAACATTAGATTCATGCCTTTTTCCTACTAATCATCCATCTTAAAGGCCCTAATATGGTTTTTAATCATAACCACTGGTGTTGTTTTCTTTATCTTTTTAGTAAATTGTAGATGTAAACATCTTATTACTCCTTTAACCAAGTTGTCCTCAGTCATCCAAAGTAGGTGACTTAGTAAAAAAAAAAAAAAGATTGTATCTCATTGAATAGAGAGTTAATTTTAAATATACCCATAATATTTACTTGTAATTATAAATACACCTATTAAGTTTGAAACAGTATATCATTAATTTTTGAAAAAAATAACCGAAATGATACATTCTATCATTTGAGCTTGGTTTTGCATTTGTAAATGACAATATTGTCCCAAAATGAAAATGATATATTTTATTCATTTTATTTTGTAATTTTCATTATTATATGATTTAAGTGAGAGATTTAGAGATTTCCTCAAAAAGAATTTTGCTTGTGAATTTGTAAAAAGATTTTGCATATTCATTTGATTTTCAAAGGGTTATTTTTGTCATTTTGAATTAATATTAATTGTCAACATAGGAACTGTTTGATTCTGAGTATATTTGAAATTAATAGTGTACTATTATTGGATATATATATATATATGAAAGTTTTTAAATTTAATGGGTATATTTGAAATTAATGGTTGTTTAAAGTATAATTCATCACCGGAACTAATTTTACAACGAAAATTCTCAGGTTTGAAGAATTTACGGAAGCTCAATTTAGTATTAAATAAGATAAAAGACACTACGTGTTATCACATTTTTAGCCCATTTAATGGTTAATAAATATCTAATCCACTCGTTTTGTTTAGGGGCTTGATTAATCAGACTGATTTGAAATGGGCTCATTTTAGATGGGTCCAAAAAAATATATTTCTTCAAAAAAATTTAATAAAATTTTTAATATAAATATATTTAATCTAGAGACCAAAATTTACATTTTTGAAAATATATTTATTTATATTTTAAATATAGAGATATTTTAGTCCTTTTTTGAATTTTTTGAATTTATATTTTAGTCCTTTTAAATTGTCAAAATATGACTAAAATAGCCCGATTTTTAAAAATTCAAGATAAATATAGGCACATCTCTAAAAATAGTAAAATTTTGTTTGCAAAGTAAATAAAATATAGAATAATAATTTATAAAAAATTTAAAGAATATATATTTTTTGGACTGATTCGAAATGATCGTTTGTCTTTTCTCAAGGTTTGATTATTTATTTTGTTATAATATTAAAAATCATTTCAATCAAAGTATTAGATTGGATGCACCAGCTCAAAATATATAAAGTAACGTGAAAAACACAGATCTATTCATATATGCATTAAAATATAATGAGACTTTATATAATCATTCATGTATGTAGGAATGGTGTTTAGATGCTTTTGGTACTGAATTAATAGCTTTAAAATTAATTTATAAATTAAATTATTTTATTTTATTGATTAGATACATGAAGATTATGACAACCTTTCATTTTCATAACAAGTTCATTCGCAACTTTGCTTCAGATGAGACATGACTTCTTAGTTAAACACATAATTGTCAATACAATTAGCGGATTGAATTTTAATTTGATCATAGAATGGGGTAAAATTGTGGAGATATTACAATGGAGTAGGCTCGAGTCTGGACAACATGAAAACGAGCACTCATGTTTAACATCCTAAGCCACCGACGTCTCAGCCTCCTGGTTCACGTTAACGCTGCCAATGCAACAACGCGTCTTCGAATCCTCGCACCTGTGGTTGTCATTCCATTTTCCCTATGACAGGGGTGTCCGTTTATTTCCCTATAACAGGGGATTTACAGCTTCGCCACTATGTTCGGAGGTATTTATAATAGAAAACCTTCCATGAGATGAGAGCGTGACGAGTACTTAATTGTAATATCATATATTACAGTGTATATAATAGTAATAAAAAAATTGATTAAAAACCGCGCAGCAAAATGGGAGAATAACAGTGAACGGCACTGGAAATTTGTTGGATATGATTGTTTGGATTTTGCAACATATGCACGAGCTGCGATCGGTCCTGAATCCTGGTTGATATACGAAATCGTCTCATCTGCCGACAGATTTGGCCGCTTCTCCTCGCTCTCCAGTCTCCACCGCCAAGCTTCACCCGGCCATGCGCTCTGAATTTTGAGACGGCTATCTAAGGTGTGTTTAACAATTAATAGAAAATGTTAAGTTAAAATTTTTCAATCTAAAATTTTTCACTCTCTATAATTATCATATTTTTAATTATTTTTTCTCATTTTTCTATATAACTATCCTACTTTTCAATCATTTCTACATAACTATCCACACAACTAACTTATTTATTTTAACTTTACTTTTTTTACTGTTCATCATTACTCTTATCATATCACATCATTTGACAACTTTTATTCTCTAAAATTTTTCATCAAAAGTTTTATTTATTACCAAACGCACCCCTAATTTCAACCAGCGGGAATTAAAAAAAACTCAAAATTAAAGGAGGCACACCGCCATGGCTAAATCATAAAAATAAAGTAAAGAAACGGCGGCTGACCTCGAACTTCATGATTCAATTGGATTGGATAGCATTTCATTCTCGAAATTAAATACAACCATCACCAAGAAATTAAATGCCATCATGGCCCGCCCCTCTGTAAGTCCCCCATCATTTGTGGTCCTCAGGCCCGTGGGCCAATCTCTGGTTGTTTTACAGTAAAAAAAAAAAAGTTTGAAAAAATGATAAGGTAAGATACTAACAACAATTAGGAGTAAAAGATAATTGTATGAAAAAATGTTTAAAAATCTCTGAAAAGTAGATAGTTGTATGGAAAGACGGTAACTGTATGGAAAAAAATTTTGGGTTTACCAAACACATTCATAATCATCATGACCAGGACCATTGATTAGGTGGACCAGAAAATGCGTTGACATTAGTGATCAGCTAGACTTCCGAATGGGGAAGATTTAATGAAAAATCGAGTTGTGGGATCAAAAAAATAAAAATAAAAAATTGGTAAATTAGCACGAGCGGTTGGAATGCAACCTGCTCCAACGAAAAATTTCGCGTCTTCCCTATCTTTTTCAATGTGGGGGAAGCTATTTAAGGGTTCCAACTACCCATGGAAAGAGAAGCCCCACAAGCCACATGTCAACAAACTTCATGTTCCTCAAAAGGAAGTGGCTTTTACTATCTTGTATGAATTCTGGTAAATTGACATTTGAATACAAAATTCTACATATTGGTTCGCTAATCCATCTGCCCTTAATCGTTCATGGGCATGGTTTATGACTCATTAATTTCAGGGGTGCCGGTCTAAGATGTTAAAGTCTTGGTCAATGTTTTAAAAAGGCTTGGATCTCAGAATTTGAATAAGTCGAATTTTTTATGTTATAGTTGCATGAGATTATTGCAATTGACCCCTTAAAATTTTTCAATTTTATATATTCTATAACTTTCCTTTGCAAATGACCCTTCAATTATGAAATTTCTCTGAATATTTTCCCCGAATGATCACTGTCAATTCAAGATAATCATGCCTCCGGCACTATAATATCATGACCAAAAAAATTCTCACGGCTTTCGACCGCACATTTTGCTTTCCTTAATCATCCACACTTTTCCAGCAAATATAACTGGTCTGATTTGTCGTTTATGAGTGCAATAATGTATTTGCAGCAAAATAAAAATTTGGCTGCAAGCAATGGTGGACGCATCCAACTTAAAAACATATGTTACCTTCATCCAAATATGTTACTGGTTTGTTTGTTACATATACTTGTTTATAGCCAAACGACATTAAATATAACCAAACTCATGTTATATGCAGCTAAATTAATTAATGCAATTAAAAAGTTTATTGTGGTGACATCATTAATAGAGAAATATTGCGAATAAATTATAAGAAAGTTTTATTTACAAAAAACCCATGAGGCAAATGTTACAAAACTGCAAAAACGTGAGTCATGCACTCAATTATATCGAAACTTTAGTACAATTGAGTGAAAAATTCATTTTTTATTTTTTTGAATTTTTTATAAAACTCTTAATTTAGATGTAGTTAACTTATGTATTAAGTTCTACTATTTTTAAAAGATATGTATATATATTGATAAAATGACTAAAACACACCTTTTTAAAAATATATATATACATATTTTCAAAATGGTAAAGCTTAATTTATAGATTAAATACACGTAAATGAACAATTTTATAAAAAAATTAAAAATGAATTTTGTACTTGACTGCACTAAAGTTTAAATCCAACTGTGTATATTAAACTGAGATTCTTTATTGAGAGGTGAATAAGTATAAGAAGTGATTCAATGCATTTGGACACATTGAAATGTTAGTGCACTAGGTACAAAAGGGATTTTTTTTTAAAATTATAAAAGTTTAAAATAAAACTATTAATCTAGATATATTTAATCTATAAATCAATTTTCCAATTTTTTCTAAAATGTATATATTTTTTTATTTTTTCAAAAAAGGGATATTTTAGTCACTTGTAATGACTAAGATCCTTTATTTTTAAAAAATTTAATTCCAGATATATCCATAATCTTTGCTCTTAATTACAAACATACTACTAAGTTTGAAATCTTTCATATAGACCCTTTATGTACCCCTCTACATCAAATATATATGAAATCTAATAGATAATTGGTTAAATATGAAATAGAAAATTTTTGGCAAGATAAATATTTCTTAATGACCAAATTACCCTTGAATCGAACATCCTCTTTAAAATCCATGACTTAAATCAAATAAAGATCGCCTGTGTAACAATGGCAATACACCAGCATAATACCCAATAAGCACATCATCTTCCTCATTTTGTAGTGCAGCAATGGAACATTCCCACAAGTGATGGCCTGCGATTCAAGCATCCATGACAATCTAATCACCGTCTGCATAAGAATGGAGGAAAAAGAATCCAATGAACATTCTTCCTTCTCATCCTTTGCCATTGCTACGCCCTTTGATTGATCTCTCATCCCTCCCATTTTTCATCCACACCTTTACTAGCAAAAAACCATCATCATTCCTATCTTCATCTCCAACACCCACCTAAAATAACTTATCACCGCCCAACTTAAATCCCATATGTGCTGAATTAGATTTCTCCTAATTGTTATCTGCCAATGCTTCCTTCTTCTCCATAGGGTTAGGGTAGAAACCAAACATCACTGCTAAGGTATAGCTCTAATGCTCATGACTTTCATGGTTATGATCATCATTGTCTTTAAAGGTAAGTTTTTGACCTTACCAGACATGTGAGATTGGTTATTGGCATTTGATTGGGTTTTGTGTGGATTCCAAAAAATTAGAATTTTCACAATATTTCTTTGCTGATTATTATTTTAAGTTTTGGAGCTAAGAAACAGCAACATTGTTGTGGTTTTTAGGCAAAATGGGGATAGGGAAAGTAGCCGTAGCAGCACGAAATGATGATTAGATTAAAATGGTTATAAATTTTTGTGTCGATTTTGTTAAATTTGGGTATGACAATGTAAAAGTTCACTGCTAAATTGGGTCAACAAGGATATCACTCGCATCAAAGAGTAGATAGGCTAGAGGATTCATCCGGAATGGTTTGTTGTGATCGGCACTAAATAGAGGCGTTATATCCAAAAGAAAATAGCGACAATGGTGGCCTTGAATGTAGAAGAAGAGAAGAGGTGGTTGTCTTCTTGAAAACCTTGATTCAAATCTACAGCCATGGCAACTCCACTGAATTTATGAAATTAGAATTTGATTGTCGAAGCCATCGATTGTTGGACCCATCCTCCAAAATCTCAATTCAATCACTGTCACGTTCTAAAATTACAGCTTATATAGATCCGACCACTTGCAACAGACAGCAAGCTTGGCAAATCATTTCTCGCCGCCATCTCCCTCTTGATCAGCGTCAAAGGAGGACAAACAATAGAAGAAGACGATAGTTCTCTCGCGATGAGTGAATGTTAAGAATTTTTGAATGATTCGTGGCTTCCTAGTCGTAGTGGTAATCTCATCATTTCCTATCATATTTGATATGACGGTGAGAATTTTGGATATATTTGATATTAAGGATATAAATAGAGGGTATGTATGAATAATTTTCAATTTAGTAGGTATATTTGTAATTAAGAACAAAGGTTATAGATATATTTCAAATTAACTATTTTGAAAATTAAAAGTATATATACACATCTTCAAAATTCATAAAACTTAATATATATGTTCAATATATTTAGATTAGTAATTTATAAAAAAAAATTCAAAATGTGAGAGTGTATTTGGAAAGTGATAAACTTTTTTGATAAAAAATTTTTGGTATAAAAGTTTTTGAAATTTGAAAAAATTATGTGATATGACAGGGGTCATGATGAGGAGTGAAGAGAATAAAGTTAAAATAAATATATTTGATATATATGTGTTATATAAAAATAATTGAAAAGTACGGTAATTGTATAAGAAAAAGTGAAAATATAATTAAAAATAGAATAATCTTAGAGAGTAAAAAGCTTTTAATATAAACAAAAACTCCTGAAATTAAAAAATGAGTTTTGTGCTAAATGCACTAAAATTTTAATGCATCGAGGTCCATTAAATCACTTCCAGATAATTATCCAGACTCTTCCGAGAAACTCTTAAGTCTTATTATTATCTTGTCAAATCAGTTAATCCATTCGCATTAGTTTGATAACTTGGGCTCTAAGTGGTGGGTCTCTTAGTCTTGAGGCTTGAATTATGAGCTTAATGTGTATTTGTATTTCATGCTGCGATAAGCCCATTAATATTCCCCAATGGTGGTTTCAGAACCCCTCAGTCCTAACGGACGCAGCAGGCAATACATCGGTTTCGGATTCGGGCTCAGCGTAAAGGTCAAAACTTTTTAGCTATGACAGTTGGGCAACGTCGTTGATGAGTATCTTTTGCAATAAAATAAAATCATCGCTGGTGAATTGCTGTCACAACGTCAACATGTTTTCTATTTCTATTTTCAATAATTTTTTCTTCTTTTTTTAAAATTTTTTTTATTAATATAAGATGGCTATTAAAAAATGACGTGAAGAAGGTTGTTTGTGAATGAGATTCACTGGAAATCAGATCAAATGTTGGGTTGTTAATTGAAGAGATTAAAAGGCCTCGATCGAATTTTGAGCTGATCCTCTTCTCACATGTCTTTAGAACTGGAAATTATTGTGTTCATCAATTAGCTAAATGGATTTTGATGCAAGGGAACAGTGAATGTAGCGGGTCTAATGAGCTCTCCGACTGTATAAAAGATGTATATGCTAATGACTTCTTCTTTGCGTAGCCGAGAGTTGTTCCCCCTAAAATATTTCTAGGCTGTCTGTAGAGATATTTAGGGTTGTGAATCATTCTCTCTCTTTCTCTTGTTTATGTAATCTCTCTTTTCATCAAAAAAATTATTATATATTATGATTTATGGGCATGTTAGTTTACAACTAAAAATCTTCAATCTAAAACTTTTTATTTTCCATAATTATCATATTTTTTAAAATTATTTTTTTATATATTCTTATAAAATTGGCATACTTTTCAATCATTTTTATACAATTACTCGTAAAACCAACTTATATATTTAGTTGGTTTTGACTATATTTTCTTTACTCTTAATTATTCATTTTCTACCGATTCAACAACTTATTTATACAAAAAAAATTATCCAAAATTTTTTATCACTTCTCTATTAGGTTGGTATTTAGAACTCACGAAGTAGAGAGGACATTTTTTTCGTTCTTTTTGTTGATTTCATAATTAGTCGAACGCAAGTTTGATTTCTTCCAAAAATAAAAGCACGAAGACGACAAGGGAATTATGTAGAGCAATAAAAAGAGGCTCATAATTCCTTCCCCCACTCTTTATTCATTTTGTTTCCTTCCTATACCATTTATTCCTGAGGCCCCTCCATGAATAGAACCCACACGACAATCGCATGCACTCAATCCAGACAAGATCCTCAGCATGCACATGCACAAACTAGCTACTTACCTTGCTCTTAGAATATATCTAGTAACTTACGCTTGTCCCTTCAATTCATTTCCACTTTTACACCACCAAAAATTTAATATATGGCAACACTAAATTGAATATCATTAGGGTAAGAAAATTGATATTAGAGTAAGTACTGTATATGGGGCTCCATCATATGAAGTATAGTGATGCGGGAATTGAATTTCAAGTACATCTATTCCATCAAGAAAAGGAAACCAAAACGATTGATGTAGGCTTACATCTATAATCAAATGAAGATGGAACAAAATCTTGAAAATCATGCACCACACGATATTCGCATTCTATTTAGTTCAGGTTCTGGCGTTTGGTACTCGTACACATGGGCAGGGACCATTTGGTAGTTTCCACCATTAATTCCTTCGTTTTCCATGAGTAAATGCCTTCAACCAATTTGTGTCCTCTCCTCATCTCCTCTCCCATTGATTATTAGACTCATGCATATACCTTTAACATTGCTGCCGGATAAATATTTAATTAAGCGCTGCATGCATAAGCGTGAAGGGAGCATGCATGTATGATGGATGCTTGGTTTAGCATCTCTGTTCTTCAGATTTCTTTCTCCATCTGATGACAATGTCTATGAAAAGAGATGGCAATGGCACCACAAGAAGTTTTATTGAGTATGGATAATTAATGTTTTTTCGCATAGAATATATATTTAGCTGCATTGGACGTATTTTAGCCATAATTGATTATTTAGCTCCAACTACTTGTTATCTTAAAATCGTAACATTCGGTTAAATATTGTAAATTTTTTACATTAAATGTAATCAATGTTTAATACAGGAATTAAGATTTGACTACAAATGATAATAATAAAATTATCGTCAAAATAATAACAATAATAACAAAACTTTATGTGCAATTGAATCATTCCTAGAGGACTTAATTCGTTGCATTCGGCACCTAATACAGCCAAATTAAAATATAGCCGCATGAGGGGGCCTCGTACAAGAAATTGTGTTATAGTGTCCTTTTCGATTCATCTAAATTAAATCCACTTGCAATGGATACAACTTACCCACTTCATTTATTTTGGAATATTAATAGCTAGATTATTCATGTACGTGGGGTCCCGAATACAAGTGGCACTTGGCAGACAGTAAGAAAGTGGACAAAGGAAAACAAAATCCCACGACGCCAAACTGCAGGGAATGGGTTTCCGAACCCCATCTAACCTCATTTGACAGAAGGCAAACTGCTGCTGCCACCGCCAACTGGGATAAGCCGAGTTGGCCACTTGAGTTTTTAATTTGTTCAAATTATCTTTTCATTTTTTGTTACTAATACTGTTACATCAGTCGGATTAGGCTAATATTTATGCGATCATTCCAAAAAACGGAATTCGTGGGTACGTACATGTTTATCATAATTGAAAGAAGGAGGCCAGAAAATTTTCCTCCATGATAATCTGTCCAACTCTTGTATTCTGTAGTAACGGAAATTTTTAAATTGCAACCTTAAACATATAAATATATATATATATAAATGTAGATTTTGGGCCATGGAATTAATGAAATTGAATACAAATTAATGGCCTAAAATCATACAGTAAGAAAATAGGTAATTAATAAATAAACGATAATGAGTTAAGATTCAATTATGGAATTAAAAAAATAGCAAAGTATATTAATTAATTTTGGATTAATTAATTGCAATCAAGTGGTCCTATTTATATAATTTATTAACTTAAATTATTAAAATTAATGAATGGTCTTGATTTAATGGCTTAAATGCATACTATGGATTTAATTTATAAAATTTAAATTTTATGATTCATGATATGTAAATATATAAGGATATATATAAAATATATATATAAAAAATCAAGAAGGTGTAGCCACACACATATGTGTGTGGACTACCCAAACAAAAGAAGAATGAGAGGGTGTGAAACCCATATCATTAGAGGCTTTGTAAAAAATTAGTATATAGGTGAATGTCATTTATACTCTTAAAGCTTGTATATAATATATGTTATTAATGTAAAGTTATAAAAAAATTGATATGTTTACAAAAAAGACTAAATTGCAAATTTCGAAAAAAGGATTGAATGGTAAATTTGTAAAGAGTAGAGACAAAAAAGGCATAATTGAAATTTTAAAAGGTTAAATTTGAGAATTATAAGAAAAATGGAGTAAATTATGATTTCGTAAAGATAAGATATGAAAATGAATTTTTACGAATTTTTTGAAAAGGAATTTCAAAATTATGAATTATACCAATTGAAAGTGTTTAAATTCAAGGACCTTTCAGAAAAATAATAAAAATAAAAAAAAATTTAAACCAATTAGGGATCCTAATTAAGGGCTTATATTTATCTATACTATTTTCATTAAATCTAAGAATGTACAACTTAGATTGACCAGAGAATTTAATAGAAAATGTTAAATTATATACTCTTTAATCTAGATGGATTAAATTGTAAAAAATAATTAACTGAAGTACTTAATTAAGTTCATAGAAAAAAGCACCCAAATTTTAAAACCATGCAAGTCTAGTGCCTCTAGCAAGCCTTACACATTTTTTATATATATTTCAGTGAATTGCTTATTAAATTAATATTCTGATATATGTAAGGTCGTTTTACATGAAATTTTAAGGGCAAGCCTGTTTTAACATACCCCTTATGAATCGGATAGATTAGATCATGAAAATTATATTTAGAAGATTTTTAAACAACCAAAGTTGGATGAGATTTCATGAATTAATTTTAAATACCAATATTTTAAATAATACAAATTACTCTGATATGGAAACTGAGATGGACGATTAAATTTATTTATTTTATAATATGAATGGATTGGATTATGAAAAATAATTTGATAAAGTTTTTATGTAATTTCAAAATTTACATTGAAAAATGTGCCTTGACCAACTCATGCATGGTACGTCCACAAATGTGGGTACCCTCTCATGCATGAATTATTCCATGCATTTCCATGGATTTTGATATTATTTATTTATTGTACACAACTTCATTTATACGAAATTCTATGGGTAAGCTTAATTTAATATACTTGGTTAGATTATGTAAAATATGATTAAATGAGTCTAAAAATTAAAATTTGAATGAATTGTATTAGTTAATTTCAAATGCTTATATCTTAATCAAATTTAATCATTTTGATATAAAATTTGTTATGAATGGCTAATTTTGTATACTTTAAAATATAGACGGATTAGATTGAAAAAAACATATTTAGAAAATTATTAAACAATGTTTCATTTGTTAATACCGGAATGCTTAAGAGATAGATAACTTAAGCACCATCATTTTCAGAGACATTGGAAAATTGGCTTCAAAAAGAAGCCGACTTAGGACGAATGGGCAGATTCTACCACGTATATATTAAAGTGTATCTAGCATTAGGTAATTGCAATGAGGTGTCCCGCATGGGGTTTAAGTTAGACGGCGAGGTATGAGGTGGCAGCTGGGAATGGAATGCATGGACGTGAGATGGGGTCGAATCCCATTTTAAATGACCGCCTAAGCCCAGGGTATAAATAATGGCAAAGAAGAAAGGTAAAAAAAAATGGTGAAGTAAAGGAGGGGAAAGGTTGAACGTCCAGCAGCACTCAAACAAAGAACAAAATATTTTTTTAGGGATATTAGGTACGTTCAAATAAGATAACATCTGGAAAAAAAAATTATTCTATCCTGTCCAACGTCCAAACAGGTGCTCTTCCCCTTTTTCATTTTGTCATTTGCTATACATGGTTTACAATTAGATTAGTTCAGGAATTTTATTTTAATTGTCTGTACATAGATTGGCTGGCACGTTTCTTTTATTTAAATTTTATTATTTTGAATTGTTATGTAATTTAATAAACAGCTTGTAACATACAAATTTCATAAACATAAAAATAATATGTATTTAGAAGTAGGTTGATGGACGTATATAATGAAAATTATTTTTCTAATTTAACATCCTAGCAGGTATATTATTTTCAAAAAAATTTATTTAGTAGATTCGGAAATCAGGAATTATACATATACATATATTATTTAATATATTATTATCATTAGCATTATGTTTCAGCTATGATTAACGTATTAATATGTTGATATATATATCATATAAAAAAAAAGAAGAAAGCTAGTTGTATGGAAATTTGGACGTTAATTACTGGAATTTTAATTAGATTTATCTTGCTATAGGTCATATATGAGTACATTATATAAGAGCACTGATCTTCTACCGGTCGGAAATCCGGTGATTTCCGACCGGTCAAAAAATATTTTTTTTTGTTTTTTTTTTTGAAAAATAATTTTATAAACATGTTAATCTAGTTATATTTAATCTATAAACCAAGTTTTATCATTTTTAGATATGTATATATATTTATTTAGGATTTTTAAATACAGGGGTATTTAAGTCATTTTAAGAATATTTAAAATGACTTAAATACCCCTCTATTTAAAAATTCAAAATAAATATATATACATATCCAAAAATGGTAAAACTTGATTTATAGATTAAATATAACTAGATTAACATGTTTATAAAATTATTTTTCAAAAAAAATTAAAAAATATATTTTTTTTGACCGGTCGGAAATCACCGGATTTCCGACCGGTCGTAAATGATCATTCGGCATTATATAATAAGACTGTAAATTTTAGTATACTAAACATGGGTATCGAATGAAATATATAGCCTAAATTAAAATATATAATGCAAATATGTAAGCTAGTCATTTTCACTTGTTCATGAAAAGAAAAAGAAAAGATTGAGGATACAAGTTGACACTATTAAGTTAAGCAAGTCTTTCGAAAGAATTTTAATGTAAGAAAATTCACTCCTTTTCATTTTATGAAATGATATTTGCCAACGAATGATTAATCTATTTTTCTTTTATGTGTTTGAATTGTGCACTTTGAAATCAAAGTTTCTTGTTTGTTTTATGATATCATGCATATTTTCTTACAATGATCATGATTCATGGTATGCTTGTATGCATTAAGTACCCTGTGGGGTAAGACAGGAGATGATATTTCTAAGAAAACTGAGCCCAGTCACCTGACCTCGGGTCTTAAGGATGGCTCCAAAGACGCTTCAAGTTCTCCCCGGGTTAAGCAGGATGTATATAATTCATACATTGCATTGTTGAGCATGTAAGATCAAAAAAACTATTATAGGTGGATGATCACTTGATAAGTGTCATCTACTAAACAAGGAATAAGTCATGATGCATATATGTACTCATTTCATTTTGATACATGTATAAAAAGAATTTAGGAATTTTATGTTTCTAACTAATGCGACGAGTTTTGGAAATTATGTGCACTTTTAAATACTTTCTTACCGGGTATTTTATACTCATTATTTTCAAATAACCAGTGAATGCGGATGATACAAGGTTAATAAAAGAGCCTTTAATATAAATAAAGCAGTGAAGATATGACATCTAGTACTTTTGAGGTATTTAGAACTTTAGAACGTAATTATCAAAATTGTATGTATTAAGTTTGAATTTGTTATGTTGAGATTTATTAATATAGTATATAGTTTCTCGTTTGAAGCATGATTGTATAAAGGATATAATACATGTGAATAATTTAGTAAAGGATATTAGATTATATATTGATTATCAAGTTTTTTTGTATTGCCAAAACGTTTTAAATATAGATAGCGTGCTACCGAATTTTAGTTAAGGAAATGGAAAAAGAAAAAAATTAGACTGAATTTTCAATTAGCTTAGAAATGCAAGTTTAAAAAGAAAAGAGAAGAATAAAAATTCAAGCTAATTTTCCGTCACATTAGGTAAAGTTTCCGCTCATATAAGGATGAAACTTTAGTTTCATGCACAAGTTTCACCAATTAAAGATTTGTAGAGTAAGTTTCTACACACCCTTAGGTCGGGATGCTACATATTTGCTTGGAACCATACGTGATCAGAAATCTTATGGGTGTAATGTCTTTCGGGTAAGAGCTCTTAATAATATAAATTGATTATAAGAAATTTATAAACTTTTATGAGCTTGGTTTATAATATCGGATAGAAACATGTGATATTATATGTAAGATTGCAGTTGGAATGACCTTCTTATATTTCCTCAAGATAGTACTCCGTTTAAATATTTAATTTGATCATGCATGTCATATATATATATAGAAATATTCAGGTGTAGCATACTGCACCGGAATTTCCAGTGCATCGCTGAAATGGGCCCCACATGATCATCAAATCATAATCTTCATAAACATGTTCTTTTAAGTTTATTTACCCTTATATCAAGTTTTGTCATTTTATAATATTTTACTTATTTCTTTTTTACTTTTAGAAATTAAATTTTTTTAAGGGTTTGAAATATAACTTAAATGCCTTGAAAGTGATTTTTTAAAAATAAAAATAAAGATATACAAGTATTATAAAATGACAAAACTCGTTATCTTGATTAAATACACTTTAGATATATCTACAAAGAAAAATCAAAAAAGTAAAAGAAAATAAAATAAAATAAATGAATAATATTTTAGCTTAAAATATACCATGACATATAACAGTTTCCATTTCCATGAAAATATGTTCGCATAAGTTGAATGCCTGAACTTATTATATGCAACCAAATGTAGATGGACTGCATAACATGATTACATATGAAAACTTTTACTTTCAGTGATTCATTAAACTTTTCTTGGGTGGGTGTTCAGCTTCTATCACGCAAGGTCCTCCAAATGATCAATGGGATATATGTTTTATGGCCCACAAAGCTATGCATTGACGGCAAACGATGGAGACATATGTGGATCGAATTTTCGTTGATATATCCACTTAATTCTCTGAAAAGCACGAAAAATTGTGTAACTCACCTCATCATACAACGATAAAAATTCAAGTTCTTTCCATATGATTATTATAATTAAGCTGATTATGCCAGATAGAGACCGTGTTCTTATCTCCATCAATCAAAACAATAAAAAATAATAATAAATCCTTCTAAATTAGTGATAAATCTATCCTATACTTGGATTTCATCGGCCATTGGGAAAGATTTACTGATATTTTGTGTGAATTACTGATCACAGTTTTAACCTATATATCACGAATATATATATACACACACATTTCAGCTTCCAGAGAACATGGCGCAGCATCTGTATCTGTTACATACTTACATGGCCCATGAACTCTTTTATCCGTGTTCGCTGACAATCAACATGGCACGTGGCATTTGTAATTATTTGATTTAGAGACATGGGATTTGGCCTCAAACTATGCAAAGCATGTTCAACCACTTAAGAACACGGTACAAGATCTATGTTACAGGACATCATCTTTTATTTTCATGACATGGGTTTTAATTAATTACCTGACCAGTTAATTAATTAACCACGAAACACATTTTATTCAGATTTTATTTCTTTGGGGTTGCTGATCATGTGTGGATCCCATTGCCACCCCAACGAATGACGATGATATCCTGCCATGCATGCAAGTGAAAATGCTAGGGAATGAATGACGTTTATCAGCCTGTCAGAATCTAGTACCTGGCATGTGCATTTCATCAGCCTGATCAAAATGATTAGAGATATTAAAGCAATCGAGCTCGTTAGATTGTGCAAGAATCTACGATTGTCAGAGATCAGAAAAATGTGTTTTGGGCGGGGGGGGGGGGTGTGGCGAACATGGTCACCTCAACATTCTCTTAGCATTTTAATAATTAATGGGATTGATCTGAACGTGTTAACACAAGAATATATGTCTGCATGTGATCAGAACCACGCATCAGCTTGATTGCAGGAAAGCACTGCAAACGGTGCAGTTGCTTGCAGGAACGTAGGTGGCCCCATTGAAAGAAGAACATTGCACATGATCAACAGCCGTTGCTTTTTGTGTGCTGAAGAGAGAAATTAAGATGACACAAACTTTCTATTTATTCATGGACATGGATGAACGTACATTACAGATGTACCACGGAAGGCCTTATTCATGAAAGACAGGAACATGTACGAACACATACATAAAGAAATTGAAAAAAAAAAAAAAAAAAAGGAATCTTAATTATTCAAGCTATAATGGCAAGGCGTTACAACATGGTGTGTATATTAACACGAAGGATTTCTTAATTAGGACTGTTCCCTTCATGTCAAAAGTACACATGAAAAAGGAAGAAGAAAAAGGAACTTACACATGTATATGCTAATGCCCAGCCCCCACCCCGTCGCAGACTAATTCTAGAGCCAGCTCAGTAAAAAGCCAATGCTGCAACCAAAAAGTCCCTGTTGGCCATAAAACCAATCAAAATTCCAATTGATTGGGTAAAAAAGCTGGGAGAAACAAGGAACAAACGGCTGTGCAAAGGCCATAGAACGCAACTGAACTGACCCAACGAATTCAACCCCAATTACCCTAGGCAAAACACGAAAAAACCCAAATCAAGGATACCCAACAGAGGAAAAAAGAAAACGAAAAAATCAAAATTAAAGAGCCAGCTTGTGATGCCGTAGCTAGCCATCTCCCTGGATGTACCAACAGAGAAGCATTGTGGCGCACCGTCGGAGGATGTAAATCCTGGCTCGCTGCTCCTTCACCAAAGCTGCACACTTTCTAGAGAAGCCGTTTCCTCGCCTCTTAGCTTGCCCATATGCCCCAGCCATGGTTTTTGGAAATCCCCACAACCTAATTAAGGAGACCTTTAGCGGCGTGTGGTGACTTGGGCAACGAAAACCCGCCCCACACATATATATAGGGAGTAGGGACGGAGCTTGGGTTGGTTGACTAGTAAGAGAGAGTGGGGGGAGTGAACATAGTCAGGCTCGAAATTTGGAACCTGGGAATGAAGTAGTGTGCATAGAAAGGCGCAGCGGTTTATTTTTATTGAAGGGGGGGTGAACGTGGGCTTGGATTTTCTTGAGGCTGCGAGATTTTTCAAAATGAGTGCGTGGGATTAATAAAGTAGGGAAGTTGGCATGAGAAAAGGAGGGCTGCTTGAGCAGGACAAGGCAGTGGAAGTGGAGTGGGGACACGATGCTGGTAAGTGATCAACGGTGGGGAGGCAAGGTTGAATAGAATTGAATTGAATTTTTACCAGCTAGGCTCGGAATCCCATGGCCTGTCGTAATTGAATGGCTCTATCTCAGCTCATTCACAGCCTCTCATGATCTAGACTCACTTGGGCGTCCAACGAAATTAAGGGAGAAGTGGATGAAGTAGTTAAGCATCACTGTCGAAGCTATGTTGATCAGGGAATGTCTTGTCTTGCAAGAATAAATTGTGGGGAATTTTCTCTTTTCCATTAGCTTCAGCACTGCCATATCGGAACAAATTAGAACATGGTTAATCAAGCCAAAATGCATTAGTTCCCCTTTTTCTGGGGGGGTTGGGGTCAATTTATAGCCAAGTACTGTTAAGCTCTTGCTGCTCAATTAAAAGCCTTTTTATCTAGTTTGCATGGGATCCTACCGACATCCCTGCCTTGGCCTGGTTGACTCGACTACCTCGGGTAATTAACTGATAAAATAGTGTTGCCGGGTGTAGCTGAGTTCAGCTACACGGCTTAGAGGCTAACACTAATCCCAACCAAATTTAAAAACTTCAAGCTTAATGCATTTACAACCAATTTCATAAAATTTAACTCTAAGTTTAATTCTTCGAACAAAAATAGATCAAGTTGGCGGTTGACGATACGTGATATAGCTAATTGGTAATGGATTGAAAACAAGCTGATCAATAACAAAAAATTGAAATAATAAACTGTTCAAATCCTAATGCTAATGTTAATAAATAAATTGAATTTAAAAGACTAATGTTATTTGTGCTTGGAATGTTGATTCCATTAATTGTAAGTAACTCTACCGCTGCAAAAAATTTTATATATGGCCAACTTTTTGCAACCAATTAAATTTGGCTGCATTTCGTTTCAAATGAAGTTAATATTTGTTTTTATTTGCAATCAAGTTCTACTATTATTTGTAACAAAATATAAACGACTGAGCTTAACGTTATTTTCGACTACGATGTAAAAAGTTATGCATGCAGCCAAAGATCAAATGTAGTCAAATCCATTTGCCCGCATCCAAAATTATATTGCGTAAGATTTAAAAAAAAAAAAATCAACTGCATCCCACGACTTTTGCTATAGTATTCATAATTTTGCCATTAAAATTTTGCAAATTCAACCATTAATTCTTTCATGTTCTAAGAATTAATACATCGGCCTCAGGGAGTAGTGGACCGTATTTTGACTCCAGGTTAAGCGAATTAATGAATGGTCAAAAAGGCCGCTTGGGTATTTTTCCGAATATGGTCTCGGAAGTATTTCTATTGCACCTGCCTTCCACCATTGAATGTGGAAGGTTTTTTTTTTTTTTTTTTTTGCGTGTATGATCAATAAAATGCTCAAAATCATATAAACAATGCCCAATCCTCACGCTTTCCGTTTCTTTACACCCTTCTCGTTGTACGGTCGTAAGTCCGGGTGCCGAGGAATTTTGGGCCTGGGCCGAAAAATAGCTCTGGCGTGCTAACAAAGCCAGATCAGAATTTCAACTTGTCCTACCGGGGATCCGTCCTTCTTTCTGTTGGCTCAGAGTCCGTCAACCGATCCCAATTTTAGCAACCCATTTGTATATAATCTTAATAACTCATTTAAACAAATACATTGACTTGGGTTGAGATGTTTCGACCCATTAATCCGCCCAATTAACCCATCAACCAAAGCTAATAAATACCTTGGTGTGGGTTGATTGATTAATCCATCAACCCGCTTAACTTGTTATGCATACTTATAGACAATGGAATCAGCATTCCAATTAAAAATAAATATGAAAACTGATATTTTGAGTTCGCATAAATCATTAATACTAGAAGCTTTTGTTGATTGTTTAAGATTATATTTTATACAGTGTTTATTTTTATTATTTAATATATTTTTAACCTATGAACAACTTCAAACTTGAAATCTAATTCATTTATGTTAAATAGACTGGAGTTAGAGTTGAAGCTTTTAGGGGTATTTTAAATAATATAAGATTCCTGGATTGAATCTAAATATATGATAAGGATATAACTATTTATATTAAGAATGAGTAAAATTATGTTGGAAATTTTAAAAGTTGTCTTAGAAACTGAAAAATTATCTTAGAAATAATGATATAGATTCAATTTAAGAATTTTTGTATGGTTTGGAACATGCTTTTATAAACGGATTATAAATGAAATGGTACTAAGGTTTTAAAATGAATTAGAATTAAGATTAGTTCAAAGTTCAAACAGGAATAACCTAAACAGGACGCACACTTGATTTAAATGGAAAATTTGGAAAATGATTGGCTTTTCCAGTTGGAAGGCTAATCCTTAATCCTTTGCGTCGCAATGTATCTAATCCAAAAGTATATGTTTTTACAAATAAAAAATATTTTTTTTTTTAGTTTTTCCGCCCCTAAGTTTTATGCCTATTTTTATTTTCAAAAAATCAAAATAAAGTATAAAATAAATTTTAAAATTTGTTAAATTTCACATGAAAGAAGATATACACAAGGCTCGCAAGTGTATAACAAAATAGAAAATATAAAAATATTTATTTTTTGTCGCACATGATGCTGCGCAGTGTCGAAGCATATAAAAGCGTAAACCGCAAGCCGGCGATAATCGGACCGGACAAGTAGCCGGCTGACTCTGCTAGGTTGTACACAGATCCAGTAATTAATTTTAATAACGTTGGTTTTAACTTTTAAACATGCTATTTCGTGGCCCGTTGCTCCTAGCCTGGTATGATTTTGCCATATTTTTGCATGTGATAGCAGAACGTCTTTAACAATCTAGATAGTTTTATCATTATTTCCGCTATTGTCGATTTTTAATTTTTTGGAAAAAATATTTTCCTGCCTTATTTTTATTTGTTTTAAATTTGAGTCCGAGATGCAAAATTAGCATGTTGACTTGTCCGTGCTTGTCCCTAGTCTCCAACATTTTTCAGCCCACTTATTGAATGGCAGGCATATGATCACTGTCATCAGATGGTGAAATTGGGGTTCATGAGACTTTGGGTTTGCTTCACTCCAAATTCTAACCTAAACTTTTTTTTTTATCAGATGAACTCTAATTTTTAACTCTAGTCTTATATGTTAAAACAAAATTTTAACTTTAAACTTAAAGACTAGTTGTAAAACTTAAATTTTTAGCCTAATTTTATCTGTAGAACTTAAACACTAATCTTGTTTATGTAGATTAGGTTTAGAATAAAATTTAGGGATAAAAATTTTTTATTTTATTTAAAAGCAACCAGTTAACGTTTTCATATAAGCCATCTAAATAAAAATAATAATAATGGTCCAGTTAAATTAAAAAAAAAGCATGATAATATAATATGTTTCAAAAAAGAAAATTTATCCTTTTGAGAAAGACAAAGGAAGAAAATTACAATTATAAAGGTGCAAAATATAAATATCAATAATATAATTTAAACATGATAAACATCCCTTCAAACATCAATATAAATAATATAAAAATACTATTTAAGTTTTAAGTATATGTAATATATTTTATATTAAATTTAAATAAAAAAGATTCAAATTTCTTGAATTTGGGTTTATTTAAACCTTAACCTTATTTACAATAGAATCCATCTAGTTCAGATTTTACAAAAGCAACCCAATATAATGCTTTTCCAAATGTGCAATGAGTTAGGTTCAAGTTCGATTTGGCCCAAGTTGCCCCCATTGATACGTGTGTTTGGTGGGTGTATTTTTAACATACTCCTTCACACAAAATAGTTAAATGTGTTTCCACTTCAACTAAAATCAATTTAAAATTATTTGTGAACTAGCTCAAATATGGTCCATGAAGAGGATAATGCAAAATACATTCCATCCATTGTCTTTAAAATCATATGTTTGACTAATAAACTAAAGTCCGACCAAATTAAAGATGTATATAAACCTCGTTTGATAAATGCGTAAAATTAACATAATATAATTTTATTTTATATATCAATTTCAAACATGTTGATATAACAACTAAATTGTCTAAATTTTTTTTTATCATGTTATCCACATTAGAATACTAAGCAACTAATTGAGGTATATTTTGGAGAAGAGTCAATAAGACAAATGTCTCAACCCAACTTTAAACCCTAGACTTTCAACCCACATGCCCCACATACACTCAGGAGGTCAATTATTGGACATCAAAGTAGTGACAGAACCTTGTTATGAATGATTCCGTCAATTATTATAATATTTTAATGCAGTTGCAATTGGATATATATGTTTTTCATAATCTGCACATATACTTGTATTGTAACGATTTTTTGTACTATCAGAAAACAAATAATTTAAAAATAAATAAATAGTTGAATTTTGATTTGTTCATTAATTAAAATGGGCCCTATCTAATGGATTCCCACAAATTTTGTAGGAATCCTGGTTCCTTTGAAATGAGACCCACTTAAACTGTTAAATTGTTTTTGAAATGTATATTTTAACACTTTTTCTACTCCAAATGTTCATGATTTCTTTTGTTACAAATCATCACAATGGATTGGCTGGATTTTTAACGAGGGTGTGGTTTCATGCTATGTTTAAATCCAAACAATTAGTATATTACCTTTTTTTTCTAACGCATCCAAATACAATCTAAAAATCAAAGAAATAAATAAGCAATTACACATAATCTTTGGGGGAAGATACATGATCGGATTGTCAGCACAAGCAATTAAGCAAAACACATAGGCCAGGATGCTTCATGAACCGATCTTTTTAATCCCAAGGCAATCCATTGAAACCTAATAAAATCCCAACCGTAGAATTGAGGGATCAAGGCAACCATTTCATTAAGAGGCGTTCAAGCAATCGGGTTCAAAGTCCAAACAATTGCTTGTTATTGCGATTCGTGCAGAGTGGAAAGTTTCTCCTCAGTCTAAGCATGCTTATTCGTAGACTTTGATACACAAAACCCTCCATTAAATTTGTCTCTTTCTCGTGAATAAATGAACGGTAGCAATGGGGATCGGTCTAAGCATGGGGATCGGAATGGCCATGTCTTGGGAGCCCTTCCATGTGGCAGGATCAGCACTGGTCAAATACCGACCAGGCGATCTGCTTAGATTCGGATGCTGATACGAGATCTTCGTGTTCGGAAGACGAAGGTACAGAGAAAAAAGAGATGGGAGCTGAAGGAGCCGTAATTTTAACTACATTATCTTCTAAAAGGCAATTATTCCTCCAAACACAATGTATTGGGAAGAGAGGCGTCTGCCCCACACGCAAGCACACAGAGAGACATGAACTAACATGGGCCTCTTTGTATTATAATTCAATCCATGAACGATTCCGATTCTCAGCGACTCGTATTTTGGCACCATTCATTTGGCCCACATTCATGCAGAACCTGATTCCAGCTGTGCATAGATATGTGGACCTGGTTTTGTACGTTTTTATTGGATGGATTTAACTCTTTTTTTTTTTTTTTTTACTTTAGTTGTGGGGTTCTACAGTGCTGTTTGTTAGCTAAACAAGCGTATACGGCAGATACTTTTTTCTTGGATGTTAAGAAACTTGCAGTCGAAGTCCTTGAAGATGAGAGGAACGCCACCAAACCGTGCATGAATCTCAAATGGCGGATTCGAGATTTGAGTTTTAAGACATCGGGCATAGTAGCTGTCCTGCAGCTGAGCTGCCTGCTCACATGAGTGCGGCGGACTTTAACGTCGCTTGGGCGGGGGAAATGCCACGTTCAGTTGTTGAGGGTTTTTCATGGGATGCAGCTGATTTTTGTTCCAACTGGGATTCATTTTGTTTTGATTTGATTTTTGTTCCATCTTATTTGTATTCTACTAGTAAATGTCCTTCTTTGGTTAGTTATCTATCTAAGAATACAACTTGGGTAAGATATTCCTGAGTAACCATTTGCCTAACTCTAGTTTTGGGGAGTAGGGCGGGAAGTATTACCCATAGATCTATGTAAGGTATAAATTATTATCTATCTTCCCAAATAGAATATGAGTAGGGCAGATACACTAAGTACCTATAATTGACATATATATGTACTCATATGAATAACTAATTTTATATATAATTATGCATATCCATCTTAACTAATTCAGATTTAAATGAATCTTGTACCTTGGGAAGTAAGAAATCATTTCAAATTTTTTATATATATGTCATTGACTTTTGAAAATCTTTTACAAATAGGCTTATGAATTGTTGTTGTAATATATAAATAATTTTGATGATTAGGTTAGGATAACCTATATTATATATTTTATTTATATAATAACGTAAATAATAACATATGAAAATTATACACCTACAATTTCAAAATGTAAATAAGTAAATAAGTACTGTTTTATATTATTTAAAATAATATAGAAATATTTTATAAAAATATTATATTTAAGTATTAAACAAACCAATTTGGAACTAGAATCAAAACCAAACTTATTGATAGTAAGTAGGGTAGAGTATATTAGGAACCTAACCAACAAATGGACAAGGTACAGTGGACTTTTTAGAAATAAGGTAAGATTAGGATAGAAAATTACACTAACCGAACTGACCCAAGTTATACCCCTAATCTACACTACAAATTCGAGACAATTTAGTTTTAATTCTAAGCTTGTTACTTTACTTCAAGACATTTAAACCTTAGGCATCGTCATGTAATGTGGATGGAGAAGGATAAAGTATGAGAATAATATAATGTAATAGGGATAAAGTGAAAAAAATAAAGCAGGTGTGTAAGAAATGATTGGAATATATAAATAAAAATGAAAAAATTAGGTTAATTAGGTAGTTAAGATATTAAATAATTTTTTGAAAAGTTTATCAGAGAAAGATAACTTCTCACTCACCCTTGTTGCTAAATGGTGCCTTGGAAAAGGAAATCCCTTTGGAAATAAGAAAAACTAAATAATAAATTTAAGCCAAATAAAAAGAGGCATGTCCTATATATATGATCAAACATGTGCAAATCTATATTCCTATGGTACGAGATAAGCATTGAGTCAGTTTAGAGACCTTGGCACCATTTGTAATAAGGGTGGCTGGAAAGTTATCTCTCTTCTACACTTTTCAAATAATTATTTGACATTTTAACTACTTAACTATTCTACTTTTCATTTTTATTCTTATGTTCTAATTATTTTTCTCACAACTGCCTTATTTCTTCTCACTTTATCTCCAAAATCTTTTTTTCTCCACTTCTCCTCTTCTTCCCTATCTATATTACCAAATGGTGCCTAGTATATGGAATCTTACCTAGTCAATAACAAGAGTAACTTTTTTCCAATGTTATATATGTATAATCTTCTAAAACATATTCTGTTTGAAAGTGGGTCAATTTGGCCATATACATCAATACCTACCTAAGTGGGACTCCTTAATTTCATTTTCATTAAGCGCTGACTCAGACTAAAGTAATATATAGAATATAGAACATTTGGTGCACTAACCGATCCAAAAATCCTAAGCAAGGCTTATGGCATGTATGGAAAGTAATAAAACTTTTATATAAAAAGTTTTTAGTGTAAAAATTTTTAAAATGAGAGAAAATGATGTAATATGATAAGAGTAATAATGAAAAATAAATATAATAAAGTTAAAATGGACAGGCAAGTTGTATGGGTAATTATGTAAAAATGATTGAAAATAAGATAGTTATATAAGATATGTGAAAAATAATTTAAAAATAAAATAGTTGTGAAAAGTAAAAAGTTTTAAACAAACACAGCCTTAGCCAAGAGAAGATATCATTGAGATCTAATGTGTTGAGTCAACCTGATTGTTTGGCAATTTGATTATATTTTTTGACTATTTGTACAGTGTTCCACCAAAATTGGTCAAAAAGATGACATTTTTTTTATGGGTGTGTTTGGCAACAGCAAAAAGTTATTGATTTAAAACTTTTCACTCTCCATAACTATCATATTTTTTAATTATTTCTTCACATTTTTCTATACAACTACCCTACTTTTAAATTATTTCTACACAACTACCAACACAACAAACCTATCTATTTCGACTTTATCCTATTTATTCATCATCATTACCGCTATCATATCACATCATTTGACAACTTCTCATATCTACAACTTTTCATCAAAAGTTTTATCTGTTCCCAAACATACCCTATATTACCCATTTTGAATGACAAAGTACCTAACTTAGGTGTAAATCCAGAACAGACTAACGAGATCACAATCTCTACCCAATATTAAAACCCAAGCCTCCCACTCACACTACACTGTACACACTCATATCAGCTGTTCAAGCTAAATATATATTCTCTTTTTTTTTAAGTAGGCTAAATATATATTCTTAAACTTTATTTAATGCATGTGATACAAGCTGCCGATTCTTCTAAAGGCCTAAGGCCTAAGCTTTAACAACATAAGGTGCCGTTGCCTGAGGGACCCCCTGGGTAGATAAGAGCCTAGTGGAGTTCGGAGCCTTCCTGTCTACAACAAAGTGGATAGCCGTTTATCCTGAACATCAAGAGCGCATGGTCAGAGGTACAGTTAAGCAGACGTGTGATTTCCTTCATAATAACCCAGCTGTTTCTCTCCTTACATAATCTTCTGACAAACATTAACGGTATTATTGCAAACCTCTTGGAAGCTCATGAAGGGTCCGATTTTGCAACGATGATCACATTCATAAGAGTGTTCGCCCAAAACATGGCTCGAAAGCCATATACAAAGCATTCTTTGGGATTGGATAAGGGTCCTAGAGAGTGGAGATACATCGTTCAAGACATTTTTAATAATGCTATCTCCTTCTTAGGAAAATATGTATTTGCCTCTCAAAGGCCTGCTTTTTTAATCAATTCTGATATATTAAACTCATCCTCTTTCTACGATTTTTTGCAAGGCATTAACTCTTCGAAGATTTCTTTTTCCACGTAAATCGTAGTATTGATTTCTGTTCTTTTTTCTCCTGTTCACATGCACTTACTTCCTTTGAAGATTGACCTCATCACACGTTTGACCTTCATCACTATGATTTAGATCTTATAATTTAATCTATTAGACCATTAAGCTAAGGATTCCTTAGAAATTTTTAAAGAACCCCATTCGTTGGATGGTTCTAATATTGTTGGATAATATGTTCTGGGAATAATGCCAAAGGGCCGAGTGAATCCAAATTATTACTTTATACGATAACCAACAGTTATTTGCGTAGCTGGGGAACCCATGAGTCAACTCATGCCCATTTTATTAATTTTAAAAAATTAAAATAAAATATTAAATTTAAAATTATCAGATGTCATACACTTACATACGTAAAACAATAAATAATTAAAATTTGGCCTACATAGATCATATATAAGAAATCGATCAGATGCTCCTGGAGCACCGAGAGAGAATGATCGAGCCATTTTTCTTTTATTATTATTATTTTTTTTTGGAATGCAAGCGCAATTGTGTATGGGCTCCGCTTCTATGTAAATACAGTCATTCAATGCCTTCAAAATTTAAGATTTTGATCTTTGGTGTAAAATTCAATCTAGTCGTTTTGTTTAAATTATTTGTTTGTCTAGAAGATCAGGTTCGCTCCGATCAAGTATGTTTATAGTTACATTTGTTAAAAAATATATATTCGTGTGTAAATTATAAAAAATGCTTAGGTCCATTTATACATGTATTAAAATATAATAATAATTTATAGAATCATTTATCCATGTAGAAATAATATTTTAGATAGTTTAGATGTTAAAAATACAATTTTAAAATTGATATTTAGCATTAAACTATGTTATTACGTTGATTTTCAACGGGGCACATGTACAATGATATTAGACAAATAACAAGGTTTCCAAAATACTATAAATGATGTTAAATATAATGCATAAAATGAATTTTTCATCAACCATCAAGAGTTGAATATGAATTAGATTACATAGAAAAAGGGTGTAATAAAAACAGAATCGATTTGTATTGTCTAAATATATAATTTTTTATTTTTAAATTTACTTAGATATTTGTTTTTAAATTTTTAAAATAAAAATGTGCACTGCTCTTGTGTTGCACATGAACAATGCTAATTTTTATTTTAAAAAATAAAAATAAATACCTAAATAAATTTAAAAATATATATTTAATAAAAATCTTGGGCCCACATAAATGACGACTGATCATTTACGACCGGTCGGAAATCCGGTGATTTCCGACCGGTCAAAAAATATATATTTTTTTTATTTTTTTTGAAAAATAATTTTATAAACATGTTAATCTAGTTATATTTAATCTATAAACCAAATTTTACCATTTTTGGATATGTATATATATTTATTTTGAATTTTTAAATACAGGGGTATTTAAGTCATTTTAAATATTCTTAAAATGACTTAAATATCCCTGTATTTAAAAATCCAAAATAAATATATATACATATCCAAAAATGGTAAAATTTGGTGTATAGATTAAATATAACTAGATTAACATGTTTATAAAATTATTTTTCAAAAAAAATAAAAAAAATATATATTTTTTGACCGGTCGGAAATCACCGGATTTCCGACCGGTCGTAGAAGATCACTGCTCCACATAAATATACAAAGAAAATAATATATACATAATCATTATCTAGTGCTCTCAAGTGCAAAAATCTATTTTTTATATTTTTTGAAAAAATTTTATATAACTATTAATCTAGGTGTATTTAATATGTGTACCAAGTTTTACCATTTTTGAATATTTGTAGATAATTTTTTTAGATTTTTTAAAGTAGTGAATTTTTCATAATTCAAAATTACAAAAATGCCACTAATTTTAAAAAATCTTTAAAAATTATCTACAAATCTTCAAAAATGATAAAACTGGATACATATGTCAAATATACCTAGATTAATAATTTTATAAAAAAAATAAAAAATAGTTATTGCACCCGAGTGCATGGAATCAGCCACAATATATACACAGAGAATCTTTCGTATGCATTTGTCTGCACCATAATTAACGATACATTTGGACCAAAATGGACCCTATATGTATTTAAATGTATTGCCATTTTATATAACCATTTATCTATATATAAATTTTATAGCAAATGGTTTACATATTGAAGGAATAACTTTAAAGTTTTTAGTTACATCAAACTATATTTATTACGTTGAATTTGTAATATTTTCAGATGAGGTCTATGTACATGTACAATTATGATGAAAATTAGTATAGTAATAGAATATATAATTTCAAATACAATTGGTGAAGTAGATTATAATTTTATGATCATGTGGGACCCGTTTTGAGGTAGTTGCACCTTAATTTTGGTGCAATGAATCTACACCTAAATATTTCTCATGTGTATATATATAAGAAATATATATATATACGGTCCCACATGCCGCAGCGGACCCATGCAACCCCTTCAAAATCTAAGATTTTGATCCTTCATAAAAAATTCAATTCATTCATTATATTTAAGACAATTTGCTTATCTAATAGACTAAGTTTCATCCCTATTAAGTATGTTTATGGGCCACATTTGTTTAAAAATATATATATTTATGTGCAAATTATGAAAAATATTTAGATCTAGTTATACATGTATTAAAATATAATAATACTTTATAGAATCATTTATTCAGATAGAAATGATTTGTTAGACGGTTCAGATGTCAAAAATACTACTTTAAAATTGATATTTTAATATTTTTCATAATTTACACATGAATATATACATTTTCTAACAAATGTGGCATATACACATACTTGATTGGGATAAAAATTGATCCTCTAGATAAACAAATGATATTAAATACAATGAATGGATTAAATTTTCCATCAAAGATCAAAATGTTAGATTTTGAAGGAGTTACATGGGTCCACATAGAAGTGAAGACTATATATATATAAGAAATAATCAAGTGCAATTGCGCCAAAAATGGGCCCACGCATATTAAAATATAATAAAAAATTATACAATTATTTATCCGTATATAAATTTTATAGCAAATGGTTTTACATGTTAAAAAAAGCCAATTTAAAGTTATTATTTACATCAAACTATTTTATTACGTGAATTTGTAGCATTTTCAGATGGAGTCCATACGCATATCCGATTTGGATGAAAATTGGTATGGTAATAGAGTACATTATTATTAATATAATAGATGAAGTAGATTATAATTTTATGATCACGTGGGACCCATTTTGATGCCACTGTGTCGTTATTATAGTGGAGTGGTGTTGCACCTGAATATTACTCATATATATATGAAAGACCCTTAGGAGAGGAAGCATGGAAACTTCATGCTCCTAGGAGCTCTAAGCCAGAGTCCCATATATAAATCCCCCACTATTTTAAGTGGGACCTGCTTCTATGAAATTTTTATGTAACCTCTTTATTTTTAATATTTCAGTAATTGATAGAAAATCAACTCCATTTAGTAGATCTAATATCATTTATTTATCATGTAAATCCTCTGATTTGTTCAATATCGTTCTATATAAGTCTCATCTATAAATGTGTAAAATCAATATAGTAAAATAATTTAATATTAAAAAATAATTTTTAAGTAGTATTTTAATATCCAAATCATATAAAATATCACTATTATAAATGATTTTACAAAGTATTATTACATTCTTATATATATAAATGGATCTAAGAATTTTTTTCTAATTTACGCAGGAATATATATCTATTTTTGAATAAACTTGGGCCATGCATATATTTGATTTGAATAAAATTTAGTTTTCAAGCTAAACAAATTATGTTAAATATAATGAATAGATTTAATTTTGTATCAATCATCAACACCTTAGAAATAAGAAGATTTACACAAAATCTCTTATATGTAACCTGAAAACCCATTTTAAGTGTTGAATTAGGCAACCTGAACCTCCATGAAAATGGAACAGAGTGGCAGAGTTGGGCCTTTCAAGTTTCAAGCCCTGAGCCGGCTTGGCTTTTTTTTTTTTTGTTGACGGAGAAAGAGTGGATAAAAGTTACTGTAATAAAAAAGGGAGCATAAAGTTTTTTTCAGAGAGAGAGTGGATAAAAGCTACTGTAAAAAAAAGGGGAGCATAAAGTTTAGTGGAAGAGAAAAATGATACAAATTTAATCAAATATAAAATAAAAATATTTTAAAGGACTGTAATCATATTGAAATAATAAACAAAAAGTGTTAAAAATACAATATAATAATTGAAATGGCATAAATAATACCCAAAAGGAAGAAATATTAGTATAATTTACTTTATTTGGTTAGAGACTATAATATCTACGAAGTATGTTATATGTAGTGTATGTGCATATATTCAAAACATTTCGGGATAACATACCGGATTTTTCAACATAACTTTTGTATTCCACCTTATCAGTCATCACAACCTTTTATTAAATAGAAATAATTATTCTATTCAGTTTTATATGTTTAATTATATACGTAAAAAAAAATCACAGCCACTCTATTCACCATGTATTGAACATGGAAACCGCAGTCGCCAATGCCATTGCGCATTATTTTTTTCCGGAAGAAAATTTTTCCAAGGAAAGAAATTAAAGCGCACACAACTTCCACGAATTGGCGCCCCATAGCGACTGATTGAGAAGTGTACCTAATTTGAGCCCCCAGTCAAATTCCGAATGGGTGACTTGGATTTTCGTTCAATCTCTTTCTGAAATTAAGGCCCAGCAGTGGATTTGAGATAACATAAGTTCCAATGCCCTCTTTATAAATCAACCCAAAATTAGACAACTATGTGTTGACCCCACCATTGGGCCCAAAGATGGATAAGTTGAAATGAATTTCAAGCTCAAGCAAATTCAAAGTAAAAAGAAATTCAAGCAAACCAAGCCCACCACTAAGCGGGCCCTTCCAAACTCAATCCACGGGAGCAAAGCTCCACCAAGCCTCAAAGTAGACTTTTCAACAAACCAGATCCGGCTCACAAGAGCAAAACTCCTACAGGTCACCTCAACGGGCTCCACAATGCAGCCCACCATATCCAACTCATCAGACACAACAAATGGGCTCTACAATGCAGCCCATCAAGCCTCGAAAGCAGGCTTCTCTACAACTACCCATTGAGCCTCCACAACGGCCCACCCAAAACAACGGGCTTAGCCAAGCTCTAGCCCACCATGGAAGAAGTCCACCAAGCTCAAGCCCATAGACCAAGTCCAAGAATCTCAAATGGCTCAAGACTCATGATCTCACCTCAAGCTCAAGCCTATGGACCAAGTCCAACATCTCAAGTGGCCCAAGGCCCATGTCTCACCTCAAGCTCAAGCTCATGGACCAAATCCAACAACTCAAGTGGCCCAAAGCCCGCTCCAACACCTATAAAAGGAGGAGCACCCCCCTCACTTGAGACACACTTGGAAAGGCATCCCAGAGGAGAGGACGGGAGTCTAAAGCATAGCCCCGGCATCCCGGTTTTTCCGCTCTACGAGCTCCAAGCTTCTCTTCCACGTTTTCCCTTTCCATCTCTCTCATTCTCTCAAATATTTCATGTTCCCCGCTTTTCATGCCCGTGTAAACCGCCTCGGGTTGGCAGATTTTGCCATATTTGCTTCAATCCGAAGGCCGAAACCCAAACTCTGTATTATTAATGCTTTATTTCATTAAAAACAGGGACTGATCTCCCTTCAAAGATCAGTGGAGACTCCATTTTCTTTATTTTTGCGTGCGTGTTCGACTTAATGCTCCGGCAAGGCGGGTGCACACGGGTCCACGGATTCCAGCATAATACGCTGCCGTTATGCTGTCGGATTTGTAACTTGATCCGTGTACGGAAAGCCTCGTCTTAACCGTTATGCTGCCGAATCCACGAGAAAACGCTCATATGCCAGATTTATCTAAAAACTGTGAATCCTAACACGTTTTACCACATGTTGATGTAGGAAAACTAAGCCCACGCTGCTGTCTTGGAGGCGTTGAAAACCCATTCGGCACGGCCCAGATTTTCAAGGCGCGGAAAATCATTCTGAACCCATCGTAACGCTCGCGGCGGGTGCTACACTATGCTCGGCCAAAAGTGGAAAGAAAAAAACCTCAAAAAACAAAAGCGGAAAGAAAAAACAAGTGAATTTATTTCGGACAAAAAACAAATCCCTGGGCTTTGAGAGCTGGGCTAAGGAGAAGACATTTCATGTGTCATTAGAAATGTCCCTCCCTCGTTCCCTCTCTTAACCTGAATGGTAAGGCCTCCCCCAATCTACCCCCGCAATGAAACTTTTAAATTTTTAGGAAAGCCTTGGATCAATTGAATCTTTTGTACATAAAAATCCTTGCCTCCTTTAATCTAGGGCCCGGCTGCTCTACAATTGCCAACATCTGTGCAACTTGCCCTCCATCAAGTACTTTCACAAGTTATTTTCTAGGAGTTAAGATCTTTTTAGACGGGTCTAAAATTTTATTTTACTTAAAAATTCAAAATAAATATATACATGAATTTAAAAATAATAAAAATTTGTTTATAGATTAAAAGTAACTGATTAATATGTTTATAAAAAAATTCAAAAAAAACAAAAATTTATATATTTGGCCGGACATTTTCTAGGTGGTATACTCTTTGTGCAGAGTACTTTTAAGTACTCATCCATCCAAGTACAGTTTTGGAGACTCTGTGTCAAAGCAATGCTTGATTTCTTTTCATTCGAGCTACGAGAAGAAATGGGGCTGCTGTTCAGACCTCAGATTTGTCTTAAGGTGACGAATGACAGGGCCAATATACTGTGGACGAAACTCTGATGGAATTAAATTGGTATAAAGTCAACTGAACGTTTAATAGTTCATCTCAGTTTTAAAACTTTCAACCTAGATCTTAATCTGATTCCCATATTAAAGTTTTCAAATTAGACTCGAATTGACGAATCTTATCGATGCTTACATTTTTTCCGAATTTTGTATTTGTTTGTTCTAAGCAGAGGGTTGTATGAATTGAAATTAGATTTCTCTACTATAACCTAGACTTTTTCTAATTAGGGTGTGTTTGGCAATTGACAAAAAATATCAGTTAAAACTTTTTAATCTAAAACTTTTCAATCTCCACAACTATCATATTTTTTTTTATCATTTTTTTCACATTTTCCTATACAACTATCCTACTTTTCAATCATTTTTACACCACTATCCACACAGCTAACCTATTTATTTTAACTTTATTCTCTTTACTACTCATCATTAACCCCATCATATCACATCATTTAACAACTTTTACTCTCCGAAACTTTTCATCAAAAGTTTTATTCATTACCAAACACACCCTTAATTTCGACATCGCCATATCGGATGTGAGCTATTGTAAAGTAATTTATAGTAATTCTTAGGCTCCCTTTGGTGAGATGAAATTTTTTTAAAAAAATGAGATAATTTGTAAATATACTCAAATAATTTAATTAAAATTGTAAATAGATTCACGTAGTTTCAGAAACGACAAATAATTCTCATATAATTTGACCAGAATTGTAATTATAAATACGTCTAATATTTGTAATTTTAAAATTAAATATATTTAGCTTTTACAAATTACGCGCATATACTTACAATTATTATCAAATTATGTTGGTATATTTACAAATTATCCAAAAATGTTTTTTACCCTCATCTAAGTGTGATGTAACATTTTAGCAACTTAACTATCATACCTCGTTATTATTCTCTCTATAAATAATATTTCTTAAATATCTTTTTATACAATTATTCTATTTATTTTACTTTTATTTTCTTTGCTCTCTATAGTTTTAAAAAATTTTAATAGTTATATATCCACTCAAAAAAAATTGTTATTTTTTTATATAAGTTTCAAGTGAAAGACATTTTTGATAGTACGATAAACATGATAAATAATTTAAGTTTAATACTTTAAATTGAAAACCAAACATGCTTAGGATAATGATTGAATTATTGCCCTACTTTAATAGTTTTTTAATTCAGTCGGCCATCATGTCACGATAGACGCTCTGGGGATAGGGTGCAGTCCACTTGCGGCAATCTCGCTCATCTCTTCGCGTTTTCTTCTAATAAAATCATTGCGATGGCAACATCATAGGGTCGTTGACAACCATAAGCAATCATACAGGGACCCACAAGCTGGATATATATACTTTTATATTTAAATTATGAAAAACAATTAAACCTGTTTATAGATGCACTAAAATATTATGATAATTCGTAAAATCATTTATTCGCATAAAAAGAATATTTTACACTGCTTAGATATTGAATCAGCAGTTTTAAAATTGACAGGTGAATTAAAAAAATTTATTTATTTGATTTTACACACAACTTAAATGGGTCGTGCAGGTATTTGATTTGAACAAAGCATAATTTTATGGTAAAAAATAATTTTAGATATAATAAATGAAGTGAATTTCACTGCCACGAATTTCTTGAGAAACAACATTCAATGATCCAGCCGTCTTCTAAGATAACACCGCAACGGCATGCTGCAAATCGCAACAATCGCAGCTTCCTCGCAGCTTCTACTGTTGAAGTTTCGAGTTTCAACATTGCACCTGCGAACGATTCGTCGGGCGCAGACGGGAAATTAAAATTTGTAACGAGCTGGAAATTGATGGCGAGTGGGAGCGCAATGAATGACGGAAATAAAGAGTCAAAATCGCACTAGTCCATTCCGTCACGGTAGACCCATAAACTATCAGATCTACGGTTCAGATGACTTGGTGGACAATCAGGAATGGTGGACCAGCTCCGAATTTCCTAAACTGGGGTGAACTTTGAAGACATTTTTCATTCATGGCAACTGACGGGGCCATAAGGTGTATGCCCGCAGAATTTCTGGTACTTGTTCAGGCTGCACGTTCCCTAGCTCTGTGTCTCAGGCTCCGCGTGACGACTGTTTGCTCCGGCCATGCCAACGCATTGGCGTAGTCTCTTACAACAGCCGTCAGCGTCGTTTCACCGAAAATCAGTCTCTCTCATTCCATGCTGGTCGCCATTCGATAAAACTTTTAAATCAAAATTTTTTATTCAAAACTTTTTTTTATTGAGATTTTGTTCAAAATTTTTTTTTAAAAAAAAAAATAATGTAATATAATAGAGATAATTATGAGAAATAAAAAGCATAAAATTAAAATAAATAGGATAGTTGTATAGATAGTTGTAGATAAATAATTAAAAAAAGAGTGATTGTATAAAAATATGTAAAGAAATAAATAGAAAATAAAATATTTGTGAAAAGTGAAAAATTTTATATTAATATGCATTTGACATTTGACTTTTAAAAGAAAATTTTTGGTATAAACTTGGTTGAAATAAGAAAAATGACATAGGAATAATAGTAAAAAATAAAGAGAACAAAATTAAAATATATATGATAATTATAAGGACAGCTGATGGAGAAATTATCGAACAATGTGGTAGTTGTATAAGAAAATGCAAAAAAATTGTCAAAAATGAAGTAGTTAGGAAGAATAAAAAGTTACATAGCATGTTTGGTGATCAACCCCCATGGTTTCCTCCCTCTTTTACACATTTTATCAATGTGACGTCTTAACGGTCAAACAATCTCATTTCCTCTAACTTTGCCCTCTGTATTTTAATTTTCTTCATATTTACCATATGATATTATATTATTCACATAATTTTCAAAATATTCTCTTTTTTACTTGTCACAATTTCTCATCATCCAACGAAAATTCACATTCCTAAATGGTCACATTCTCAAACCACATCTTCAATCGATAACTTTTCATAATTTCCAAACTCTTCCTAAGAAGTCTTAGATTGATAAGTTTATAAGAATGTCAAACACACATGAGTACCTTTTTATATAATTTTATTTTAACTAACTGACTATCATATATTTTTTTATTATTATTTTCAAATTTTAATTATTTTACATCTTCTCATATAATTATCTTATCTAATTCATCTTTATTTTTTTTACAACTGATTATTACCATTATCATATTGCATAATTTTTTCGCTTTTTCAAAATTTTCTAGCTTTTATTTACTTCTTCCCAAATGGCTTAAAATTCTTTGCACTGATGTGAACATGACTTTGGCCAGATGGTAGCACATCTAGGCTCTCACGGTCAAGGGTTTGATCCCTGTGCCAGTTGAAAAAAGTTCTTCGTTTCTTGATTTAATTAATAATTTAATGTGTTAACTTGCGAAATTTAATTCATCCATTTTTTTAAAAAAAGTTTGTCTATTCAAGAATTTAGTTATCGATATTAGCAAAAGTTTTGATATGAAATTAAATTATGTAGAATAATAGTTTTAAAATATTAGATGTTTTGTTTGATTTAATTTTATAGCCCACGAAGATTTGTCCAATGTCATAGTCGTATTTTTAGCTAGATAAATATATTTTTAAAGATAATTTCATAAAAAATTCATGAAGGCATTGAAATTTTTGCGACTTTGCCATAAAAGGAGGCCAATATATTTTTAAAGATAATTTCATAAAAAAATCATGAAGGCATTGAAATTTTATTACAAAAATGTAAACTCTTAGTTATTTCGAACGATTTATGGTTTATCTCAATTTGAATGCCTTCTTTTACTATGTTATCCATCTTGAATGACAAGCACTACTCTACATATAACGGAGCATATACTCATCTTTTTGTATTTTTTTGAATTTTTTTTTTATACTAATGTTAATCTACATGTATTTAACATGTGTATCAATTTTCAAATACTCGTTTTTTATATTTTTTGAAAATGTTTTCATGTGAATATTAATCTAAGTGTATTTAACATTTGTATCAATTTTTACCATTTTTGAATATTTTATTTTTAAATTTTTTTTAAAAATTAATGACATTTTAGTAATTTAATGCCACTTATTTAAAAATTTTAAAAAATCTAAAAAACTCAAAAATAGTAAAAATTAATACGCATATTAAATACACTTTAATTAATAATTGTGCAAAAAAATTTAAAAAATAAATTAAATATATCCGGATGCACTAATGCTAAGTACATTTGAGTGCATAACATCACATCCCACATATAACACCTATAAATGAGCCTTTAGTTTCTCAACGGACCTAATTCAAATGAAACTAGTTCACTGGATAATTTTTTTCAATAGCTTTTTAAATTTTGGGATTTAATATTGCATTTATAAATATATTTTCAACTAAAATACAAATTTTATTTGGATAAAAGAAGTGTGTGACTAATAAAATTAAAACCATTCAAGATTCAAAATTTAGAAATGTATATATTTGCTTCGAGGATCTATTTAGGAATGAAAAAAGTAAAATCAATAACGTAAGAACAAGAAAAAAATTGAAATTTTGAGAAAATGATATTATATAACAAGAATAGTATTCCTAGTAAAATGTAAGACAGAAATAGATTGTATAATTAGTGAAAAATATAAAAATGATTAAAATATTATAATAATAGTAATGATATAGACAGTTAAAATGTCAAATTATATGAAAAATAGTTTTTCCTAAATATACTCACTACGTTTGACTTTAATTCTAAATATACCTATTATATTTCAAAAATTCCAAATATATCAACTATATTTGCATTTATTTCAAAAAATGTTCACTTCGTTACAGAAGTTAATAAACATCATTAGTCTATTTGTGAAATTACTAACATGCGCATCAAATTTAATGTTGGATTCAAAATTTTATCATAACTCACAACTACCCTAATTGCCTAGAGTTTTAAATATGGAAAGCTCTAATTTTATTACAATTTCATTTTATTTCATCTTTTGTTATTTTACACAATGAGTATTTTTGGCATTTAGGAAATTGTAACCAACATTTAAACAAATAATTATTAACTTACTTAATGTTTTTTAACAGAGTGAGTATTTTTGAGAATATACGCAAACTTAATAGGTATATTGTGGGCATACTTGAAAAGAAACCTTAAAAAAAAATGTATTGCACGAGTGGGAAACTTTTTTCACTTTTTATGTTCCCAAACCGACCCTGGAATAATTTCAGCTAGGCAGGCAACAAAAACTTATGTGAATGCGACAGCTGTATTCCTAAAACTGAAAATTTTGAAATGGAGTCAGATCTTAACATACATAATTCGAAACTAAAAAATTGCTTGAAAAATCGTGAAGAATGGGCTCTGTCAGTTCGACATAAACTCTCCCGTGTAACGATGAAGCAGTGTAGAAGACAAACATCCAACGATTCAAACCTGTATGGATACGTGATTATATACGACGAGTCATATATAGTCTCTTTATACGATACTTATTTTTTTATCGTTTTATTTTTTCTTTATAAACATGTTTTTGTAAATGTATTTAATTAGCCTATCAAGTTTACCTTTTTATAATATTTTTACATATTTATTTTTAGAGTATGATTATATATACTAAGATGTATTTTAAGCTAAAATACAATATTCACTTATTTTATCTTAATTTTATTTTTATTTGGGTTTTCTTCGTAAATATATATCAAGTTTATCATTTTATAATACTTTTACATAATTATTTTTTTATTTTTTAAAAATCACAAATTTCAGGCACATTTAAGTCATTTTTACCCTTTAAAAAACTTGATTTTAAAAAAATACCCCTTAATAGAACTGTTGTGTACTAACTTTTGCATTTTATTTATCTTCCTTTCTTCTGAACAAACATATCCTTAATAGAATACAAAGCTTAAAAGCTATAAAGATGGGAAAATAGAGAGGTGTGCTTACGTGGAAAAAATCTGTTGAATTTTTTTTTAAAAAGGTGCATATAATGATATAAGAAGATAAGAGCGATGATTAGGAATCAAGAGTAATTATACAAAAAAAACGTAGAAATAGTTAAAAAGTATAATGGGCTTATAGAAATGTGCGTTAGAAATGATTAAAGAATATACTATTTGGGTGGAAAAGTTATAAAATAAGAAAAAACAAATATTCATAATATGATATAAGTAATTATAAAGAATGAAAAGAATATAATTAAACTAAACAGAGCAGTTATAAGAAAAGTTGCGAAAAATAATTGAAAAATACAATGTTTCATAAGAAAATATACAAAATTAAAAATAAAGTAACTGTGGTGTTAAAAAAATTTATATCGAAAACTTCCGAAAATTAACAAAAACACCCACCAAATTAAATGCCCATCTACCATTAATCAGCAGAGAGCCAGAGACAATTAAGAGCGCACGATGAGTACCGAGTAGGGCGGCTCTAACCGGTCCGCCGGCGCCTAAAAAAATTGAGCCGAGCCGTCCAAATTTTTATCATATTTTAATTCGTAGCCAGTGTCATGACTCACGACTCGTAATTTCGTAACTTCAGTGACACCGTCGTGCCGGTCGTTCGTCCCTATAGTAGAATTGAAACAATGATAAAGATATCTCAATTTTTAAAATTTGTAATCAGACTCAAAATGGAAGGACAGATGGTTTAAATTGTAACTGACTACACGTAAGTGTCGGGTGAAGCCGTCGCAAGTCACGTTTTAGACTTTTAGTGAGACTTTGGATCGAAATAAGGAGATTATCACAACATTTATTATTAAAGATAGGATCAGTTGAGTTTTAGGTCAGAAGAAAAAACAAATGAATGACCAAAAAAATAGTATTATAATACCATACCTACGATTGTTACTATACACACGGCCTAAGTAACAACCCAGCGTATTTCAAACAACTTGCAAGCAAATAGATATAATACTTCAGCTGCACAGGCGACAATCAAGATTTCAATGCATCACCTCTATTTCAAGCCAACTTAATAATTATTCAAAATCTAATTCATCTAAATTTTATCAAAATAAAAACTGCATGATCTCTATATGAAAATGTATAAAATTAGTTTAAAGGCAAATCTTGTATGTACTTGAGAGTTTTACCATTAATTCCACATATATCCATGAATTTTCAAAAATTTCACACATACCAATGTATTTTATCTGAAATTCCACTTGTACACACGTCATTAGGAATCTGTTAGAGGAGCCGCCATTGACAGTCCTGTAAAATAATGAATATATGCAAATTAGTTTGATTAAAACTAAAAATTTATATTCAAATAATGTGTGATTTTATAATTGTAAAAATTATAAAAATTTACTTGAATATAAATTTTTAACAATGAAATCATAATTGAGGATAAATATTTTTGTCGTTTTACAAGGCTGCTAATCGCTCTTTTAACAAATTCCTAATAGCATGAGTGTAAATGAAATTTTAAGCAAAATATGTGAGTATATATGAAATTTTTAAAAATTCGTAGGTAAAAATGAAATTAGGGATAAAATTCTTGGGTATATATGAATATTTTCCATAGTTTAATCAAATAATTCAATTTATATATTAATTTAACAATTATATATTCAATAACTAAGAATGTGTTTAGGAATTGATAAGATTTTTAGATAAAAAGTGTGTAGTGTAAAAGTTTTTAAAATATAAGAAAATGATGTATATGATAAAGGTAATGACAATGAGTAAAGTTAATAAAATTAAAATAAATAGGTTAGTCGTATAAATAGCTGTATATATGTAAATGATTGAAAGATAAGTTAGTTGTATAGTAAAATATGAATAAATAATTTAAAATAAGATAATTATTGAGAGTGAAAAGTTTTTAATTACTGTTATGTTTGGAAAGCAATAAAACATTTGAATGAAAATTTTTTAATGTAAAATTTTTTAAACGAAAAAAATAATATGATATGATAAAAGTAATGATGAAAAGTCAAAAGAACAAAGTTAAAATAGACAAATGAGTTTACAGATAATTGTATAGAAATGATTGAAAAGTATATTACCTGTACAGAAAGATGTGAAAAATAATTAAAAATAAGACAGTTATAAAGAATTAAAAATTCTATAAGTAAACAAACACACCTGAAAATTTTTATTTGAAAACTTTTTATACTTAGCAAAAATGCCCTAAATCATCTAAAATTTCTAAGCGCATATATAATTTTATAAGTTTTCACTGCACGTGATCGCTGATGAAATCACTACTCGTATATTTTTATAAAAAAAATTTATACATTGGTGGACCTCGACTAGATAATTGTCCACAAAATTTTTCAGGATTTTTTAGTTATATAAGTAGGTTTTCTATTTTCAAAAATAAAAAACTATTTGTATAACTCTAGAAATATTTTGAAAAAATTGTAGGCACTCCTCTCGTTGGGCCCCGTCAACATATAAAAAACAAATATAAAATGTATATATGGGAAGTGGAATCATTACTCGTAAAACAAATGGATAAAATTTTAGCTTAATCATCACAGGACTCGCACGGTGAAACCTTCATTGTTAAATGGCGCCGTAGAGAAGCACGCCCAATGTCTCCATATAGCCGAACACGACCGTTCTTTGCCAAACGTGTCCGTCGCGAAACAATGAGAAAACGCGACGGGCAAATCCCCACCGTTCACGATATCCACAAGAATACGATTACAATCAAAAAGACGCGTGGGCCTCAATCACTGATAAAGGGTGAGGATGTTCGGAAGCAACCGTCTTCGATCTTCCAGATTCCCGGGACCGGATAAACAAACAAGAAGTTGAAAAACCGTGTCCCCTGAGTGCTGGTGGAGTGGAAGCTCTGCACTCCACAACCGGAGCCGCACTTCCACGAAGCTTCCTTCTCCATCGAACGGAAAACTCGGCCTTTCAGTCTTCCTTTTACGGCCCTCTACTCCCAAAATCCAACTTCCATTTCTTATACAGTTATACTTCCTTTCCTGATTGGGCATCGGATTCTGCAGTTTGGATCTTTCTCTCATTTCATCATATCCCTCCCTGGTATGCATACGTACAACTCAGCCGAATAAACCTTCAACTACCTCGTTAACTCTTTTATCCAGATTCGGGCTTTGAAGAATGAATCTTGGATCTTCCGTTTGTTTATTCCTTCGATTTTTAGGGCTTGGCTTTTAAGCCGTTCTTTGTTTAGTTTAGTGTTTTTATTTATGTTTTTGTTGAAATTTCAGCCTTTTGCAAATTCTTCTGTCGCCGTGTAAATTCTTTATCTATAGATGTCGGAAAAATTCATTACTTGAATTAAGAGAGTGTTTTTGATTCACTGAGGCCGTTGATGGAAGGCCAATTTTGATTCATAGGGCCACCACTTTCCGTCAGGTCGTCAAAAGTTTCGTTAGTTTGAAGTTTTTGCTTTTCCAGATAGGTTTCTGCTCAGTCGTCTGTTATGGCTTGTTCTTTAATCGATTTCGCAAACTTGTATTTGTGGCCCGTAAGCACCTACTCTTTTTTCCGCTTCACGATGAAATTTGGGACTTGGATGGACATTGCACATCTTGCTGTTGTCTTGGTTCTTGTAGATTCATGATTAAATGCACAATATTTCATTTAAGAAACTTCATTTTGTGTCTTGTTGAAGCACCATATCTAGATATTTCATTGTTGGAGCTCCCCTCCCCAGTTAGGCGATCCTAACTCTTCTATTAGTTTCCCACAATACCTGGATCCGCAGCTTCGAAATTCCATTTCTATTAAATGTCTGGAATCATGTGAATCGGTCAAAAGATAGCTGTGGGCAGTTGAATCTGGCAATGGGTTGAATTCCTGCACATGAGTTATGACTAATAGCTATGTGCTGATGCTTTGGGTTGTTTGTATTCATTTGCTCTTATTTGTGGCGCTGTAAGTAAATTGGAGTTTACTCATCATCTCTTTGAAAAATCCTTATGAAGCAGCTACTCTCTCAAATTGGTATTTGGTAGCACTATTTTTAACGGCGAAGGAATTTGATTTAAGCAGATGAAGAAGGAAATCCAGTGTGAGCCAAAAATAAACTTAGCATCTCTTCACACAGATTGTATATGCTTGTAAGACAAAAGGAAACCACAACAAATCAACAATGAACTTTAAATCCACTAAAATTTCTGGGAAATCTTCTCTCCTGGATGTTCAATCATTGTTGAGCATGTAACTACTCAACGCTAAAGGAAAAATATCGCTGAGCTTGGTTAAGGCCAAGTAGTACTGAATATTCATTCAATTTTGGCTTCATTTGAAAAATCTAATACTGCCTTCTTGCAAAATCCGTTAGGTTCCTTTTGGATATCAGTACAAGTGTTCATGGAAAAAATATGGAAATTTGAGGGGGGAAAGGAGGAATGATGGGATATGAGACAACCGAGAATAATGATTAGAAATAAATTGAATAAAGACAAGTAGGTTGCCTTTTATATAGAAAAAGTGACTAAAAAAATTAATAATAGATAAGTAGAATCATTCAGTAGTCAAGATGTCAAATTACATTAAAAATGTAGAAAAAGGGAGGAACCTTTTTTCCTTATCAGAAGGGCCTTAAAATTTTGGCCACTTTGTTTATTACCTCAGGGAAAGTGGCATTGGTGACCCAACAACAATTCCACTATGTGTGTAAACTGGACTCGTCCCTTACCATTTATCACTGAGCATATAATTATTGGACTTTTAGGACATTTGAAATTGAACTGTTTATTTTATGGGCTGTAGAATTTAATTCATATTTACAAGTCAAGCAACTGGGTGCTCCTAATAATATCACTATGTTTCAATTATAAGTTCCTTTTTTAATTTCTCACCTACAACAAACTCTGACTTCTATGCAGATGGGAACCTTAGAAGAGATGACTGATCGTGAATTTGAAGGAGAGGTCCTTGTTGGTTCATCATCCCCTGCAGCAAGAAAAACACACTCTCTTGAGACTTCTCATTGTATGCCCATGGCTGATGTTGCCCATCCATGGACCCCAAGGCAGATACGCAGTAGATTTCTCATGAACATCTACATTGTTTTGATTAGAGCAAAGATCAATGTTTTGTTACCTTTTGGTCCTTTGGCTGTCTTTGTCCACTATGTTAGTGGAAAGCATGTAAGTCCTGCTCTTAATTCTTCTATTTACCATTTACCTTGGTAAATTAGAACGAAACTGGGAGATTGATTCATAATACCTTGTAGTTCGGATAGTAGCTTTGTGGCGCTATTTCCTGAAAGATGGAACTCTTACCTAAAAGGCATGTTTGTGGAGCAATTATAAGGTTTCGGATTCATTTTGGAGGCTTCTATATTTCTTTAAACACGGTCATGCATCAAGTTTTGGATGCAAGATGATTTAGTTTGGGTTGACATTGAGTATTTTGACCGCTATTAGATTCATATATTGCAGGGACAGGGATGGGTCTTCTTCTTCAGCTTGCTAGGCATAACACCTTTAGCAGAGCGTTTGGGTTTTGCAACAGAGTAAGTTTTTATGAAACATTAACTTATAAAGGTTTTTAAATGGTATTATATGTTGTTTTCCTGCATGTTAAATTACATTTAACTTGTTGTTTGGCACAGGCAGCTTGCATTCTACACTGGACCAACAGGTGCATCTTTTCTCTCAGCTACACCTTTTTGTACATCCTTTCATCCCATCTTGTGGATGTAGAGTATATGCGTTTATTTATGTTTCATCTCTATGACATCTAAATGAAATGGATGGTTATTGGCACCCGCAGTTGGAGGTCTTCTAAATGCTACATTTGGAAATGCAACCGAAATGATTATTTCACTCTATGCTTTGAAGCAAGGGATGATTCGTGTAGTTCAACAGTCATTGCTGGGCTCTATCTTGTCAAATATGTTGTTAGTGCTTGGATGTGCCTTTTTCATTGGTGGGATCTGTAACCATAAGAAGGATCAGGTCTTTAGCAAGGTAAATAGTCTTGCTTGTGGAGTATTTCTTTGTAAATTTTATGCACACTTCTTTTACATGTGCATTGTCTTTTTAAAAATCCAACTAAAATAGTTTCTGTTTATCATCATTGCAGGCAACTGCAGTGGTTAACTCGGGACTACTTTTGATGGCTGTCATGGGCATTATGTTTCCAGCTGTGCTTCACTTCACACACACAGAGTTACATGCAGGGACATCAGAGCTAGCTCTTTCGAGGTTTAGCAGCTGTGTCATGTTAATTGCCTATGCTGCATACCTATTTTTCCAACTGAAAAGTCATCATAATCTTTATGACCCCATCATTGAGGTGAGATGGCATGGAGTCCGTGTTAACAAATTATATGTTGAACACCTGGCTGTGTGTATACATTCTCGTGTCTGCATGATGAGCTATTAATGTCCATCATTGTTGCTATTGTCTTAAACTTATCTTAAGTAATAATATCAGCTACATGGATTCCTTTTTATGATATTGATCTTTGTCATTAACCATAGTCAAGCGAAAATTTGACTTTCCTATTTCTCTATTCCCTCTTAGAGCCTTAACTTGAATTACGTCCTGACTAATCTGCTGATGCAGCACATACCTGACCACTTTAGGCCTATTTATATCATGAAGCTGAACATTATATGCTTCCATTCATTTAGGCATAGTGGAAAGACCTTATAGGAGAATGGAGTAAAATTACATGAGAAGACAACTACCTGTTTTTACTCCGATAAAAGCAAGGTAAACACTCTTCAGTCAATTCTATCTTTTCCCACCATCAAAATTTCATTTTGCTTTCCGCCAACTGAGTTGTGCTCAGTTGGTCGGGTATGACAGCGTGTTTTTTCAACGCATGCCCGGTCAGGGTTTGAAACGCAAGAGAGGCTGGTTCTGTGTCCTTGTTTTTGGGAGCTATAGTCTCCCCTATGAAGAGCTTTGGTCTCCTCTTTGATGATGTTAGTGAACTTACAAGGATATATGGGTTCGATTTGTAAGAATTTATAGGCTGGATTTGTAAAACATCTGAAGGAAAATGAGATATTGCAAAAAAGCAAGATTCCAATCCCAAAAAAAAAAAAAAAAAAAAAAATTCATTTTACTTTCCATAGTCGACATGTTGTTTTGTCTTTATTTCGTTTACAGACATCCAGCAAGTTAATTCCTAGATGCATTTGTTCCTTGTATTCAGGATTTTTTTCTTCTGTTTGTTTAGTTTGGGTGTTACGGGCTTGGTGCACGTTACGAGGTTGTGTTGGGGATGAGGAATGACACAATGACCCCTTCTTCTGGATGTGCACACACTCCCACACCCCCCCCTCGGGATTCTTTTATAAGTCATTTGATGTTCAAACAATTCTGAATGTTAGGAAGGAGATAACAAAGATGAAGACTCTGATGAAGATGAGGTTCCTGAGATAACTCAATGGGAATCAATTGCATGGCTGGCTGTTTTGACAGTTTGGGTGTCAATTGTGTCCGGGTATCTTGTTGACGCAATTCAGGTATTCTATGGTTCACTATTGGCTCCTTTTCTCATGATATTTTATATTTCTGGTTTTGCTTGCCTCCTTCATATTAATTATTTTAACAGAGATGATTCTCATTTTTATTTATTTCATCAAGTGAACAAATATGAAATATGGCTAGTTATTATTTTCTGGATGTATATTTATTGACAGAGTCTATCCAAGTAGAAGGCGGTAGGAGAATGAGAGGAAGATCCAAAAAAACATGGATGGAAGTAATTAAACAAGATTTAAAAATATTACAAATTACTGAAAATTTTGTTTTAAATCGTCAAGAATGGCGCAACAGAATCCATACAGCTGATCCCACTTAGGTGGGAAATTGAGTCCATTTTGTACATGTTTCTTCATAGTTTGTCTTGTACCTCCATACAAACATCCAAGTTTTTTTGCACATCTTTTGTCTATCCATCATTGATGCTGCATAGAAAAATTGAGGGCACCTGTATAGCTTCTATACTGACGGCTGCAAAGTTTGTTTAACTTTTACACTTTGACAGCCAAATTTTCATCCAAGAGCAGAAGTCAAAAGTGTTTTGGGTGTTATATGATTTTGGCCTCATATTGACTCTAGTTCGACCCAGTGCAGGTCACTGACCTCATTTGATACTCAAATGGCCTGATTCATCCCTGAAACAAATAGCTCTTAGTCCCCCCATGCTGATTTTTTTAGGACATTTGAAATGTTTTACTCCTTGGTACATATGCACAGACTCTGAATATGAAAAGTATAGCCAAGATTGTTGGAAATTGGTGACTATCTAGCCATCAGCGTTTTGAAGTAAAGGTTGTAGCCTTGCAGCAAATGTCCACAGCGAATAAGCTGAGTGATATTTGAGGTTTTTGCCCTGTATTCTATCCATATGGTGCAACAAAAGATATTTTTTGCATATCTCAATTATAGATATTAGTTGAGATATCCCATTGCAAGCATTTCTTTTTCATGTTTCTTCTATGACTTTCAGTTTTAGAGATAGTTGTTACATCAAGCACTTAGCAGACAACCAGCAATTTTCCTCCCTTTTCCTACTGAAATCCGAGGGAGAATTGTATTTCTGTTTTTCAGCAGACAAGAGTCGATGACCAGAGCTTTTCATTCCACTGCTTGAATGTTTATATGTGTTATAGTTTTCCTCCATTCAGGAGTATTTCTTGAAAATTGTGATGATTGGATTTTTTTTTCTAAGCTGTTTTTCAGGGAGCCTCTGACTCATGGAACATGCCAGTTGCCTTTATCAGCGTGATTCTGCTTCCTATTGTGGGAAATGCTGCAGAGCACGCTAGTGCAATAATGTTTGCTACAAAAAACAAGCTTGTGAGTCATTTGCATCATTTTGTTTTCCCATACTGGATGTTCTAACTGGTGTGATTGTTTAACATTTTTTTCATATTTTCTTTTATAGGACATTACATTGGGCGTCGCAATTGGATCATCTACTCAGATATCAATGTTTGTGGTAATTCAGCCAATTATTTTGTCAGAAATCATTCATCAATGTTCATGCAGACCTTAATATTGAATGAGCGTGATCTGTTAATTCCCCTTTATCTGGTGCATCCACCCCATTTTTTAATGTAGAAATTCAACATTTCGACCAAATATTGTTGAGTCTAGATCTTTCCTTTTGTAAACTGGTGGTGGAAGGAAGATTTCTGATTTAGGAGTTCAACAGCTTTTCTATGATCTGATATCTGTGTAGCATCTGTTTGCAAGTATCATAATTTCAGTGTTTTCTTCTCTCCAAAATAAGAAACAACAATCAAACAAAAACATTTACTGCATCTTTTTGGCTTATAGTTTTCCTTTCAAATTGTCTTCTTTGCTGCTATGGTCTCATCTTATAGCATGCGACTGGGTTGATGCTTTTCTATTTTGCTAACCAAAAATTGTTGCACGAGGAAAAAGATACTCAAGATTTGTGTGTACATTCAAATTCTGTTTGAATCAACTCTAAAAGTCTTCTTCCACTTTCTGAACTGATAATTCTTTTGTTTCTTTTATCATTATAGATTCCTTTCTGTGTTGTTGTTGGCTGGGCTATGGGGACACAAATGGACTTGAATTTTCAGCTATTCGAGACAGCTTCGCTCTTTATAACCGTACTGGTTGTGGCATTTATGTTGCAGGTTTGTCATTGAGCTTTCAACTCATATGTAAAATCTCAAGCCGTTGCATTAATTAGTAATTCTTAATAATAATAATAAAAAAAATAGTAATTCAACATGTCGATACCTGAGACCGGAATATTTTTACCCTTTAGTGAGTGAATATCAGTTGTTGCTGTATCCCCTTACCTTTTTTTGTTGGATAAATCCAGATAGCTGTCAAATTTTGTCTAGGAGAATTTTGAATGTATGGACCACTGACGGTATGGACAATGGATTCTTTGGGAGGAATAAAAGGCCCCTATTCGCAATGGCGCCTGTATGTAAATAGCTTGGATGCTGAAGAATGAGCACCCTCATGAAACTTTGAATGTCATTGATGCAAATTACAGGGAGTTTACATGTTATATGGTGCTTCTGTAGAAGAATATTATCAACAGCATACTCAATCTAACTTCTGACAGATGCCAGCACTTTTGGAACAAATCTAATATGACATACTCTATGCATAATTGTCAAGCCACCCTGATACTATACTGATTTTTCAGCATGATGCTACCATTTTTCATAGAACCTCGGATGGAATCATGTTTCTTGCCGCTTTTTGTATGATGAGGCAGTGGGTAACATGGCAACGTGGATGCGTATGCTTTATCATACAATTTTTTAAAATATTCCTTTTCATCTTTCTTGACTTTAATGTATTTCCTTCTTTGTTCCTTGTTTTCTTTCTCAGGAAGGCACTGCTAACTATTTCAAGGGCCTGATGCTTATCCTCTGCTATCTTATTGTAGCAGCCAGTTTTTTTGTCCACGTTGATCCTCCTCTATCCAGTAAGTAATCTCAATCTTCAGTTTTCACTTTGATTGTAAAACTTCCATTGGTGCTCATGACAACAGGTTGCCACCAATAGCTATTCCTGGTCTTTCAGGCCATGATATAGTTGTTTCTTGTTAAAATTTCATCCCTTCAAAGGGGCTTGTTTACATGGGTTCCCTTCTGTATGGGCCGAATTCCTCAGGAAAGCACTTTCATGGAATCTCTTCACTTGTGCCTACCTTGATGATTGTGTAAAATACACTCTAGTCATAATAATTGGCACCATTTTCTTGCAGATGATGAGCTCAACAGATAAGTGGGTGCAAAACACTATTTTGCCAATATGTATGACATGCCTGCCAGACGGAACAGCTGGTGTGTTGCTCAGGAAATGGCTTGCAGTGACTCAAGAGCTAAACAAAGTTCCCATGCTGGATCACGTCACAGCACAGATTGCTCTCCCCAGGCGCTCCTGTTTTTATGATTTGGTAAAACAAGGGGGGTTATTCTTGGGGCAAAGAGGCAGCGAGCCAACGGCATCTTTCCACCCATTTTTCTTTTCTTTTCCTATTCTTTCTTGATGGGCTGATCTGGTCTTGTAACAAGAATCGGAACCTTTACACAAATCTCTCTGTTATAGAACTGTAGAATGTACTTTTAGATCCATGTTTGATCTTGCAATAGCTGCTGTATCTTGAACTGCCGATTCTTCAGAGTCAGTTTTAGACTCCACTCTCAGGGGGAGTGCCTCAGGCAGTGGGTGCAGTTTAGAAAAAGGGGGCCCATTTTGTGCCATATTGCCTCGTTGTCCGATAGCCTTTAATGAATAATCATCTATTCTATTCTATCCATGGAACGATTTGCTCAGGGCAGCTTCTATGTTTTTCTCCTTCCGTTGGTTGACAATCATTGGATTATTTCGGCGTTCCTTAAAATTGAGGATGTTGGGATATGATGAGGAGATCGTATGGAAAAGTGTTGTTATGTATTGAATTTTAAGAAAGCATGTTAGGGTTTACGAATGGGAAATATGAAAATCAGTTCGCTGCGTGTGTTTGGCAATACGGACAAAAGAAAATGGATTAGGACAGAGCACGGACTATCTCGTGTTGGCAGTTCATGGCCTTCATTTGCAGACATACCTTGCAGGCGCCATTCACTCCCTTGGTCGAGGGTAAATGAGGGGAAAATGATGGCCAAGGACAGCCCCACAGCAGGTGAACTCAATTTTCATCTCTATTTTACACACCTTAATCTAATCTTATTTCAACCTTATAGAAATTCATTCTGTTCAGGTTATAAATAGAGTTAATAAATATATAATAACTGAAAATATTTTGCTTAATTAATTCTATTTTAAAGTACAAGTTTATATGAAAAATAAAAATTCATCCTTTTATAGAAATACCTTTCAATTTATGATTTAAACAGTAATATAATTGTAAAATAATTTTATTTCAAAGTAACGATGTCTGGTTAATTCTTATGCATTATGTACTAAATTACTAATACATGACCTTTTATGATGTTTGGTTAATTCTTATGTATTATGTATTAATACATGACTTTTTAAAATAATCTATTATGAGGCCGTTTGGATTAAGCGAAAACTCCCCTGACAATTTTTTTTGCCGGCAAAATCGTATGCATTAATTGCAGCAAATGAAAACCATCTGCATGGTTTGAAATATTTGCTGCCGATTCCAAGAGCTGGAGTTTACTGCAACGTGTCTCTGCACCATGCCCAGTTAATTTTAACAGCTCCATTCGTTCCGCCGCAATTTCTACCCAGTGGACGGGCAGGAAATGGGAGAACGGACGGCTAACGTGAGCTCATTTGCTCAGTCTCCCATGACCGTCTGCTATGCTCGCTATTGCTCCTCAGCTGCACATTGATTTGGCAATTTTTCACATACCTCCTTCAACTTTGAAAAGTTTTATACTTACCCTTGAGTTTTCCTCCTATCCAAACAGCCCCTGTATTTTACACTAACATATGAATTGGGTCGGGTTGGGTTGAAAAGTATTTAATCTAAATCAACCCACTTTCGAAATCAGGTTATATAATTTACTTTTTTCTAAAACGTAATCTAACACTATTATAAATCAGGTTGTGTTAATCAGGTTCGGGTTGAGACCAACTCTATTCGCACCCCCTATCCCATAGTATAACTTATACAGTCCTAATCTATTTCCACGAAAAAAATTATCTACTATTTTTTTGTTGCACTTTTTATATAACTGCCTTGTCTTCTAATTATTTCACACACTTTTCTAATTACTATATATCTATTCACTTTTCATATATTTGCATGCAACTATTCCATCTATTCTAATCTTATTCCTTTTTTATATAACTGCCTTGGGTTCTAATTATTTCTCTATATATCCATTCACTTTTCATAGATTTGCATGCAACTAGTCCATCTATTCTAATCTTATTCCTTTTACTCATGATTATTATTCTTATCATATTCAATTGCTTTCAATTTTTCAAAACTTCTGTTTCAACCACCTTTGCCTCCATCTTTTCCCAAATTCTAATTTGGAAAAAAAAATGTAGAGTAGATATTAAAGGAAAAAGGTTAAAAAATGCCCAAATTCTAATTTGAAAAAAAATGTAGAACAAATATTAGAAGAAAAAGGTTTAAAAAAATGTAAGAGAGTGATGTGATAAGGTAAAAGTAACAATTAGAAGTAAAAAGTAGTTTCATTGAAGAACGTATGAAAATAATTGAAAAGTAAGGTAATTGTATACAATGATTAAAAAATAAAATAGTTATATGAAAAGGTGCAATAAATCCTATGTAAAATTTTGTTGTTTTAGTTTACCAACCACACCCTATATATATATTTTTTGTCTTTTCAATTGTCTATTTTGAGATATGAAGACAATGAGATGCTCCATTCTCAAAAATTTAAAATCTCCAATGCAATATCTTATTTTCAAATGCAACTTTTACACTTTTAATACCATTTTTCTTGGTTTTGATAAACATAGTTACATTTTTATCCCATTTGGGCCCTTGGAACCATTCGTTAGTAACTTATAATTTAAAATGCATCAAATTGTGAAAATAATATAATATAATATGGGTGGAGTGGGAATAAATAAGATAATCATATTTAAATTATTAAACTATACTGGTAAAAATGAAAAAATAAGGGAGTTAAGGAATAATCTTATATAGTCTAGAACAAGCCTTGAATGGTTGAAATGTCAAATAATTTTTTTTCAAAAAAAAAGTATGAGAAGGGAGAAGGAAAACTATTTCCCAACCTAAGCATATTAGCAAACACGCCCATCTCTCCTTGTTTTTTGAGTTACCAAATGTACTCATTTTTTTATTCCCATTGAGAATTTGTTTGACATAGGGAATGAAAATGCCAAAAGTCAACAATTATCATAACTTGTTTGCATTTTTTTCTTATATGCCAAACAAATTCTTAATGGGAATAAAAAAAATGAGTACATTTGGTAACTCAAAAAACAAGGAGAGATGGGCGTGTTTGCTAATATGCTTAGGTTGGGAAATAGTTTTCCTTCTCCCTTCTCATACTTTTTTTTTGAAAAAAAATTATTTGACATTTCAACCATTTCGGGCTTGTTCTAGACTATATAAGATTATTTCTTAACTTCCTTATTTTTTTCATTTTTACCTGCATAGTTTAATCATTTAAATATGATTATCTTATTTATTCCCACTCCACCCATATTATATTATATTATTTTCACAATTTGATGCATTTTAAATTATAAGCGAATAATGAATGGTTCCAAGGGCCCAAATGGGATAAAAATGTAACTATGTTTATCAAAACCAAGAAAAATGGTATTAAAAGTGTAAAAGTTGCATTTGAAAATAAGATATTGCATTGGAGATTTTAAATTTTTGAGAATGGAACATCTCATTGTCTTATATATATATAGGGTGTGTTTGGTAAACTAAAACAACAAAATTTTACATAAGATTTATTGCACCTTTTTATATAACTATTTTATTTTTAAATCATTGTATACAATTACCTTACTTTTCAACATATTAAAAACTTAATTATCATAACTCGTTTGCATTTTTTTCTTATATTATACTCATTTTCTTATATTTTTCCAAATAACTATCAAGTTTATTTTTATTTTATTTCGCTTTACGCATGTTATATCCGTTTCATTTATCAGTCCTCATTCCCTATTTACCTTCTTATTCTTCCCGTACCAAACACAAACACATCCTAAGATGTGCTTGCAAATGATCTAAACTACGAGGCGGGTGGTGGTTTGTTCAATTGTTATAAACTTAACCTGAAATTTAAATCATGTTTAAAATATTAAACCATTTATTATTATTATGAGTTAAAATATTATATAGGCTTGGTTTCGCAAATGGGCCCGTTACTTTTAAGAAAGGGACATGATAATTTCTGCAATCAACGGGAGGAGACGGTCAGCGTCTTTTGTTCCACTCAGCGAGTGGGCAGGAGCGCCTCGATCATGTCGAGGAAATTTGAAATGCACCCGCGCGAGTGACTACTCCAAGTGTCACCGGACATGTTGCCGGCCATAGCTCCGCATCATGTGCGTCTGTTCGCTTCCTTCTCCGCAGTTCGTTTCGGGGTTTTGAGGCGAGGAAGAAAAAATGTCAACTCAAACTTTTCTATTAAATTTTTCTTTTATAATTATCTTATTTTTCAATTATTTTTTCACATCGTTCTACATAATTATTTTACTTTTCAATCATTTCTACACAATTATCCATATAAGTAACATATGTATTTTAAATTTATTTTCTTTATTTCTTATTATTACTCATATCATATTATATTATTTTACAACTTTTACTTTTAAAAACTTTTTACAAAAATTTTATTATTTTTCGTACACACTCTTCATCTGAATAGTGAATACGGGATGATTTACTTTAAGACCCTCTCGCCGTCGGAAGTGGCCACCAAAATTTAACTTTAGCAACATGTCAATATTCGAGCTTTCGATGACAACTCGCCAACATATTTTCACAAATCTTTCAAATTTTTTAATCACCTTTTCACATTTTCCATACAATTATTATATTATTCAATCATTTATCCTCAATTACCCATACAACTTTCATAACAATATATAATTATATTTTTCTCATAGTTCATATTATTCATATCATATTGCATCGTGTACCTCATTTCAAAAGTTCTATATTAAAAATATTTATTTCAAGAGTTTTTTCAAATGCAAAGCACACGTATTAGGATGAACTAATAACACAAATTGTATCAAATTTAACTTTGAAAAGTAAAAATCTTATTTTTGACATGATTACAACTTGAATGGGATGGCATGAGAAGACGCTGTGATGTAATTTTTTATTTTCTAAAAAAGAAAATTCCTTCTAAATTGCAATAAATTTTTTGTTAGAAATTCGATAAATTTTCTAAACAATTTTTTTCATCCCACATATTCATCAAATCATATCGTGAAAAAGATAGTAAATGGGTTGCCAAACACTTGGTCTATTCTGATATTTAATAATAATTCATTGTTAGAAATTCATTTAATTCATTATATTTAGTTGTACATGGCTACATTTGTGTGAAAATTATATGCAATTTATAAAAAATGCCTAGATCAGTAATATAAAATATTCATATGATCAAATTCATGTCCGAATGATATCTTATATGGGTTAGTCGCATGGATAGTCGTAGAGAAATTATTGAAAAGTATTATGGTTGTATAAGAATATGTTGAGAAATAATTAAAAAATATTATAGTTATGAAAAGTGAAAAATTTTAGATTAAAAATTTTTAATTTATATTTTTTGCTCACTGACCAACACACCTTGTCTAGGAAATAGAAGAAACCGTATTGAAAATTTAAAAATAAGTTTATGTATTAAAACGATAACAAATCTATGAGAACACCGAAAGTTGTTATATAATGAAAAATTATGTCCTATTCTCGTCTCGTCCATTCCCCTTGCCTTGGTTCTCAATGGATCCTAAAACATGCTCGATTAGAGAATAGAGATTGAAACCGGAGGCCACACGTCCGAAAGAACAGTAGCAGCTCCCGCCACCTCACTCCAATGGCCCCCCACCACGCGTTTATTAGGCAGGCACCCCAACGTTCCCCTCCCTCTTGCACCGCTACTACTTGGAACGGTGGACGTAATGTTTATGCACTAATCCGCTTCCGGAACTAGAATTAGAAGGATGAAATTTCCGAGTTTTATGAAACGCCTGAAATGGCAAGCGACGCGTCGAATGCTTGTTTTTGGTCACCACAGGTAGCATCCATTCACTTCACCTGTCAAGCGCATCAAAACAACAATTCAGGATCCCAAAGAGCGCTACAAGCACTGCCAGACAAAATACTTCAACGGCTAGTCACGGGCTCACGGCTATAAATTTCAACCGCTGTTCACTTCGAGTGGTTGAGATTACTTCGGGAACTATGAAATATGGATTCTCGTCTATTTGGAATCTTTGTTCATGCACGACGCGTTTTAAAACGACAGCATCTGTTGAACCAAACGTGAAACATCTCACAGCAGCAGCAAGGGATTATATGCAACCAAAATGCATTGATCCTGGCAACAATCAACGAGATTACTTCGGCGTGCGAAATTTTCAACATACATTTCACACCTCAACTTCACAGATGAAGCGCTTATACTATCTGTTGGCACGAAAGTGGGACAAAAAAGGTGGCCCTGTTGTTGGAAAATTTCCACAAATGGAACGTAAGCATCCTTTGAGAGCTACTCAGGATAATCCTATTGGATTGAGTATGATAAGATTTAAATAAGATGATCCAAGTGGATTTCAAGATTTGAATGAGGAGTAATTGTTCTGAATCACGATATGAATAATTGATTTAAAATGTATGAAGTAGTTTTTTTTTTTTTTTGATAACGATGTATGAAGTAGTATTGAAAATAGAAAAGTAAGAGTTGTTCCCTGTTGAAAAATAGAAAATTGTATTGAATTTTTAAAAATAATTTTGAAAATAAGAAAGTTTACTTTTTTTCCACCCCATCGAATTCAATTGTAAGTGCATTTTTTATGCTAACGACCAAATAAAACAACAGTTATAAAGTGTAAATAAATAACATGTTTGTCTAGAGCAAAAGCGTTTCAATTTAAATTTTTTTACTCTTCATATTTACATTTTTTAATCATTTATTCTCATTTTTCTATGAAATTATTTAACTTTTTAATCATTTATGCATTACTATCAGAAAAACTAATCAATATATTTTATTTGCTTCTCATAATCACCTTTTTTATATCACATTATTTTTTTTATTCTTCGTCATAATCGTCGTCATATAGACCCAAAATTCGCACCTAGTTGCATGGCTAATTTTTAGTGTACAGTGCAATAAATTCACTAATTTCAAACTTCAATAACATAAAATATTTATATATGTCATTATCACTACGAATACTATTTCAATCTACCATGCAAATACATTTTTTAAAATATTCTCCTATATAAATGAGTAATTTTATAAGTTATTATAGAACTCCAACCATGTGAATGTATATAAATTATTGTTACATTTGCACTTTATTTTGTGAAGTTTTAAAAAGTTATAATATGCATGACTTTTTTTTTCTAAGGGTATATTTGTTTTTAACAAAATTTATTTTAAACTAAAATTTTTCAATTTAAAATTTTTTACTCTCTATAACAATTATATTTTAAAATTATTTATTCACATCTTCCTATACGACTATCTCGCTTTTTAATAATTTATACGCAGCTAGTCAACTACTCATAGAATTAACTTATCTATTTTAACTTTATTTTTTTATATCTTATTATTATCTCTGTCATATCACATTATTTTTTATTAGCTTAATAATTTTTAGTTAAAAATTTGTATTTCATAAGTTTTATTACTTCTCAACACACCATAAAAAAATCACATGGAGACCGTCGTTACCTTCCAAATTTGAAGACGTAACCATATTTGTGCAAAGCTATGTCTCGAGTTACACACATAACTTTGATTGAAATAATTTTAGCCAAATACCAAGGAATATTATTTTATTAGTTAGAATAGGACTTATTCTAGTACAAGTTAATGAAGTAGGCCAAGTGAAATTTCGTCTCATTAGGTATCTTTTTTTGTACCAAAAACTTTACAAACTAAAAGTGCGTTATGCAAGTGGTAAACCAGTTGCAAAGTATCATGCTAACTTAGTTTCGAATGGCAACAAGTGCATTTTTGTCCACATTTACTATTTAGAAGTTATGTCTTTTTAATTCTCATGTGAATTTATGTCTTAAGATTTGTTAAAATATCTTAGAGTTTTACTATAATGCATATTGAGATGTAAGTAAATATAATAATAAAAAAGAGTGTGTAATGAAGTGATACATTTGTGGAAGAAAGGCTTTTTACGTAAATTTTTTGAAATGAAAAAATTAATATGACATGATGTGGTAATGATGAAAAATAAATAGAATAAGAAATAAATATATTTATTGTATGCATGGTCGTGTAAAAAAATTTAAAAATAAGATAGTTATATAAGCGATATAAAAAATTTAAAAATAAAATAGTTGTGTAGAGCGAAGTATTTTACCTCCATCAAACACGTCGTTTTTTAAATATAAATTTGGTTACTATCCATTACTAGTATTTTTTAATTATTTATTCATGGGGCGTGTTCGTATACACATAATACACATAAAAATTTTCAAATTAAAATGTTTCCATATAAAACTTTTAATTCTCTATAACTATTAATTTTTTAATTATTTTTTCACATTTTTTTATATAATTATTACATTTTTAATTATTTTTACACAATTATACATACGATTATCTATCTATCATAACTATTTTTTCTTTACTTATCGTAATTATTCTTATTATATCACATTATTCTATATTATTTTAAAAATTTTTACATAAAAAATTTTTCATCCGAAAGTTTTATCACTTTCCAAACATATTACTACTTGTTATAAAATTATCATATTTTTTAATCATTTTTGCACAATTGCCCATATAATTAATGTATTTATTTTATTTACTTTTTGTTATTAACCATATTATATCACATCTTAGAAAACTTTACCCTACAAACTTTTTATACAAAATTTATCACTTATTTTAGAAATCGATGTGCACTTCTAAAATACCAAAAAGTATTCTCATCAAAAAAATAAATAAAAAAAAAAATACCAAAAAGTAGACCGCGGGACACTGAAATTATGGAATTTAACCAAATGCGCTGCCTAGCATTAACCCTGGTTGGGCTCTCGTCGAGAGAACAAAACGCCTCCAACGCACTTCGCATGCGCAGTGAAATTCCCTCCTTCCCCCTCCCTCTCCCTCTCCCCCTCCCTCACCCTCTCCCGCTCCCTACTCGCAGCAGCTACTACCGTCAAAACATCTTGCTCTCCTTTCCGAATCGAGGCATTCCCAACCTCTCCTCCGGAGGTCTGCTGGACTCCTTTTGTCTCCTTTATCTTTCTCTTCCTCTTCTCCTATCATTTTTTCATGTCTCGACTAGCCGAACGAAGTCATTTTCTTGCATTCGGCTCTCTCGCTGGCCTGAGACAGAGGCTAGGGTTTTTCCCCTGCAGTTTTCGGTAGAATCCGCAATGTATTTGCATTTTCCGGCTGTTCGAGGCTGGAAATGGGCTCCTGCCTCTTTGCATGTCTTTGCATGTCCTTTTCCTCTCGCTGTGTCGTCGCGTTTGCAATCCGCAGTAAAACGAGCTTTGAATGCTCACAGCATTGGCACCCATTTCTGCGAATCTCTGCCTTGGCGTGATTCGATTTATTCGTTTTGAAACCCGTGATCGAATGCTGAAGCCAGCTTCGTTTCGTGTTTGCTTTGAACCGTGAACTGCAGTGTTTTGATTTCACCATTCAAAGAGGAATGCTGCTTGCAGAGCCGAGCAGTGGCAAGTGTGAAATGCGAGAGCTTCCAGGCGCTAGTCCGGAGTCAATGCAAATAACACGAGTCGGCTGTCCTGCTGGTCATGCTGTATACCTATGGTGGGAAGTGCTGCTCTGAAATTGAGTAACGCGTGAAATTGGAAGAAAGCTAGAGATTTTGTCGTTGCTCTTTCTCGTGACTTAACGAAATTTCGGCCTGAGAGTGGTGTGCCATGGCATGGATTTGTGCGCCCCCTGTTTAACATTCTTCTCTTCTACGTCGAATTTTGTGTATTCAAAACTCCGCATTCTTTTGTTTCGTTTCGTAATCGTAATGCTTTCACATTCACGAATGCTTGTAAGGGTTTGCAGTGCATCGTTGTCGAAAGCCAAGAAAATAAAAAACAGTGCCAGTTAGTCCCCTTTTTTCGGCAATTGAAACACCAATTCAGTAGAAGTCTTCTGTCGTTGCAGTGCATTGTTGCTTTTGCAAGTAATTTTTAACTTATCAACTCGTGGTATATGAAGGTTTGCCATGCACATGAGTCTCTATCTTCATCGTTGCACATGTGTATCAATTCTGGACTCTCAAATAGAGCGCCCTCTTTTTAAACACAGTAGTGGGAAAAGATTATGCTGACTACAGAGTCATTTTGATTTTTGTTCTGATATTAGGTTGATTATTACTATTATTTTTACAAATTTCCATTTGAAACCACCTGATTGATGTTTATCTCCATTAAGAGTGTCTATTTTGCCCCTACTGAGTTGACATTGGATGATATAGATATTCTGGACAGAACAAGACAGATTCTCTATTTTGAGTTGAAACTAATGAACTTTGGCATGGCTTGGTTTCCAGATCATGCTAAGGTTTGGGCTTTAGGCGTGTATTTTTTTTTTCTAAAATTGATGTCCAATTTTGATTTAACATTTTTCGTGCTCTTAAGCAGGTATTTGGTTGTTCTTAGTCGTGGTGCAATTCTAAGGACTCCCAGAGATGGAAGACAATGCATCGTTACCCCCTTATGTGGAAGGAAGAGTACGCAACATCAGATTTGGCATTTCTACTGTGGAGGAAATAGTGAGTTTCCTGTTTCTGAGGCAACTTTGGTAATCTGTTGTCTTCCTTTTCTGAAATTGTGCCAATCTTTTTGTGCCTGTATCATCCTTGACTTTTGAGGGCTGTGACACAACATTCTTGCCAATCGTCATGGGTTGGTGACTAGTATGATCTCTGTCTCTCTTTGCTTTTTGATGGCTTTTTGCTGCATCTGTGGGTTTCTGACTTTACACATATGCCAATGTTTTGGAATTCATGACAAAGTAAAAAAGCCATGTGATGAAGGTATGAATATCAGAAATGAGCTAAATTTTTAATGGATTGGCTTTTCTTTCATTGTTTCTTCTTATTTTATAAGAACCAGAGAGAATTTTCTGAAATTATTCCTCTAACTGGAATTAGGTCATTGACATCTTGCTGGAAAAACTGGAAGAACAAGTAGAGTTGGCTGATTGGACTGGTCTTTGGGAAAAATGGCATTATTCCCTTCTTGTTCCTATTTGCATGTTGACCATTGCCAATGGCTTTTCTGGGGGATTCCGTGCTGTAGTGCTTGTAACTATCTTAGTTGGTGACTGTTGGGTCTTTACTATCCCTATGGTTCGGGGTTTTAAATTTTAATGTACGAACACTAGTTTCCCATTTTGTATTTTTCTCCTTACGCTTTCTTAGATCTTTGCAATGATTAAATATAGTCGGCTGCATGGAGATGTTCATGCAGACCTTTTTTATTTAAGACTTTTTCCCTCAATATAAATTGTTTATTTGTAGACACCATTTATTTTATCAAGTTACCAAGGAATCACCTTCATTTGAAACTTATATTTTGTGAGAAATTAGCATCATTGGGGAGTGGATATATAAGTACTATTTTCCTTGAAAAATGCGTAGTGTATTGATGTGGTAAATGATCTTGGCCGAGGCCTTGACTGAAGGTCTGAAGGTTTATATCCCATCTTGAAGCCTCAACTGACCTTTGCGCTCTGCTGCAGAGAGGAGGCCATGGCACTCAAGGTTTAAAAATTAGTGCTGTAACCACATTAGCTTGCCACCCATCCAAGAGGTGCTTGTTTGCCCTTTTCTTGCATGACCAAGGAAGTGTCCACACGGGTTTGGCTCTTCCTTATGTGGGGCCACGTGATACCACCTTGGGTACCCTAAGCTGTTCTAATCACTGGACTTAGCTGTCCTTATTACACAACTGCCTGTAGAGGGCAAGTCACATCATTAAATTGCCCTGATAAACTCCTTGTTTATTGGCAAAACCACCCAACACATTGTTATGCCTAATCCCATGATGAGGTCTGCATCAGGCTCTTCAGGCAGGAGAGACATATATATGCAACACTTGGCACCTAGAAAGGGGTTCCACTCTTGCTCTCCTCAGCTTACTAAAGACATTCTCATTCTCCCATATACTTGTAAGGCTCCAACCAATTCCCTAAGTACAGTCTAGGGGCATCGTTGTACTCTTCTTTTCTCGAGTAGTGCAAACATGTATTCTTGTTTTTTTAAGGAAGGCTTCATGCCCATTGAGTCTTCTTTTTCCACGTAAAACTCGTCTACTATCTATGCTTTGTTGTCGCTTTACATGTTCGTAAGGCATGCCCAACTCGACCTCTGTCTATGTAGCATATAAATTTTTTCAATATATCTGATTTTTGGGATCAGAAATAAATACAACGGATAAACATGATAACTACTTTAGATTTTGGAAAATAATATTTTAAAATAACTCCATGCAGCTGGCTGTATTCAATCATTACCCCTAAGACTGGATTTTTATTGTATGTTATTGTTTATTTATTTTTAGGTGGGTCACTATACTCCTGTCTACATGTTGGCGCCTTGTTGTCAGTATAATACCATATTCTTGATAATCCAGTTTTGCTTTTGTTGTGGGCCTTTAGACGTTGCACTTGGTCCCCTCAATTTTATTTTTCCTGTCATTTGGTAGGTGAAAAAGTGAATATCATCATTTATTTTTGTGTGGTAAAAAACTTGTTATATCTTGCTGATTTTGTGCATTTTGTTGAATGTCTTCTATACTTATTATCTGCCCAAAATCTTTTGAAGTTTTAGCCGTATGAATATTAAAGGTTGGTTATTCTTATTGTTTGTGTGATACCTTATTCTTGTGGATCAGTTTTTGTTCTCGTTTTCAGCCTTTGGTTATGGCGCTTGATCTCCTCAGTATTATTTTCTTGTTATTTGGTTGGTGGAATGGAAATATTATCATTTGATTTGTCTGCTGGAAAATTTATTAGATATCAATGACTTTGTGTATCTCATTGACTATGGTATTTTACTTATCATCTGTCTGAAATCTTTTGTAATTTTAACTTTATGATAGTTAAAGGTCAGTTATTCTTTGGGAAGTTCGCTTATTCTCTGTTTGAGAATTTTTTTTGCTTTCAGCTGTATGAAGGCTAAAGATATCTGATTCTGTGTGGCCTTTGTTTGTTCTTTGGGATTCTCATTCTTTTTCATAAATGGAGCAACCATTTTTCTATGTTTCCTTTCTCATCTCATATGACATCTCAAGCGTTTTTGTGAGAGATTTCCTTGTGTTAAGATTCTTGGTTCTTACTTCAGAATCTCTCTCTCACTCTATACAGTCTAATTGGCAGTTCTGTGAATGCTTTTTCTAATGAGTCCTGATCTGGTGCACCCGGTGCACTTAGCTTTAGTGCACCCAGGTGCATAATCCTTTATTTTTTTTTTTTAAGTTTTTTGAAATTCATGTGGGCACAATCACGAATGTCCCATGTATATAGTTTTTTACATTTTATGATTTTTTAATATTTTCTTTCGAATTTTAAAAATCAAGAAAATAAGCCATTTCTCATGTGCCAATATGGGAAATTCATGCTTGGGCCCACATAAATATATAATTTTTTTTTTAAAATGAAAATAAAATGGGCAATGCACTAAGTGCACTAAAGCTAACTGGACCCTGGAGCACTGAATCCGATTCCTTTTCTAATATTCTATCTATCTTTGCAGTGCATGTCATCCATTAGTGGTTCTGCTATTAGTCATCCTAGCCAGCTCGCGAATCCTTTTCTTGGCCTGCCATTGGAATCTGGCAAATGTGAATCTTGTGGCACTTCAGAGGCTGGAAAATGTGAAGGTTTGTGGCTAGTCTCAGTTGATTAATTTTCTTATCAAGGCTGAGGAAGAGGCATACTGATGATATAGAGCATAAGAATAATGTTTCATCTGCCATTGATTGTGTTTTTCAGTATGCATTGAGTCTTTTATTGTTATTATTATTTATAATTTCTGCAGTGAACATTGCATTTGACTGAATGCAGGTCACTTTGGATACATCAAATTGCCGATACCGATTTACCATCCCTCTCATGTTAGTGAGTTGAAGCACATCTTGTCCTTTCTGTGCTTGAGGTGCTTGAGGATCAAGAAGGGAAAGGTAATTGCATTGCCTTAGGGGAAGATGTGCATTATATGGACGCACTTCAGGATTTTTGTTCAGTATTTGGGGAAGTTTGTTTTCCATTAATTTTTTATGGTAAGAAAATTTCAGTAATAAATTAGCGAAAAGACATTTTCCTATCTGCTTTCCTTTGCTTTCTCATAAATAAGGTTTCTTGATTCAATTGTGAGACGGTTTATGAATTGAGATTTCTGTGGTTATTGTCCCTATTTGGCTCTTGTGAGCTTCTCCTAATTAAAAGAAAAAGAAAAGCAAGAACCACAAAGGAATTTTTGATCCAATCAGACAAATCACAATTAACACAAAATGCATATCACCTCATATAATCTCAGCTAATGCCTGGTTTAAATGGAGATTTGGACTCTAAATGCTTTCCTTAGTTAGCTGCTAAGGCTTCAAAACAACATGTGTGCCCGTGGCTCTGTCGAGGAACCTCTAGTGAAGATAATCTGCATGAGACCTAAAGATGCATAGATCCCCAAAGTAATTTTAACATATTGAAGTAAGATATTCTTGTTTACAGTTTTACACAAATTACTAACGTATTCTTGTGTTCATATTTTGTGTGCATCTGAATCCAACTTACTCCCCAGCTCTATTGAAGCAGCAGGTAGATGACACGGTTATATTTTATTTTTTTGGCTATCTAACTTCAGTATTGCTAGTGGAAGAAGGATTCTGCGGACGTCGCTATCCTTTTTGTTTCTAATTTTATACATTCTTGTTTATGTGGTGTACATATTGGAGCCCGATCGCCTGCTCCCGGGAGCTTATACCCTTTTTTTTTTTAAAAAAAATTTCTCCTAAACAGTGTTAATCTAGGTGTATTAACATTTTTATAAAATTTTTTTTAAAAAAAATAAAAAAAAATTGGGTATAAGCTCCCGGGAGCAGGCGATCGGGCTCCGTACATATTTGGTCGCAAATTTAATCTTTTTGGAGAAGCATGTAGCTATACACATTTTTCTAATAATTGAGTTGATGCTGTAGTACAGTATTCACTTTTCTCCCATAAATTGTTATTTTATGAAAGCGTTCCTTTCAATACAGGTTTTCCATGGCCAAGGTTACAAAGGAGTGGCAAATGGAGTTTGTTCTTGCCTGGTAATGATTGGATCCTGGCATAGGGACTTCTACTATTTTATGGTTTGGGGTGTGTTTGGCAATGAGTATAAAATGTCATCTTAAAACTTTTCAATCTAAAACTTTTCACTCTTCATAACTATTATATTTTTAAATAATTTTTTCACATTTTTCTATACAACTACCCTACTTCTCAATCATTTCTACACAATTACCCATACAACTAACCTATCTATTTTAACTTTATTCTCTTTACTCCTCATCATTACCCCTATCATATCACATCATTTGACAACTTTTACTCTTCAAAACTTTTCACCAAAAATTTTATCCATTCCCAAACACACCCTTGATATGCAAGATTGAATTATAATTGCTTTTATCTTATTTCTCATTTTAGTAATTTATCTTGAGTTTTTTTTTTTTTTTGCCTTGACCATTCTTTGCTTTGTTATATACTCATATTAAAAAAATTCACATGAATCTCCTGCAAGCCTATAGGAGTGATTGCACAAGCTGAGTGCTTATGTTGGTTAAGTTTTAGTTTTGTATTGCTTTGCTCCTGCTGACTGTAAAAAGGTCTGTGAAATTTGCATTTGGCCATTCAGATGGATTGGAGATTCTGCAAAAATCAGTGGTGCTTTAATTTTCTCTATTAGTTTCGTAGGGTTGGTTTTGTAAGCACAAGGCAATGAGGTGAAGGGGAGGATGACAGCTGAACTTCTATTCAAGCTAGTTTACAGTGATAACAGGCCCAGCTCTACCCATGCTTTAAGAAGGCCTGAGTTGTGAAACATAGTAATAGTTTATACTCCTTACACTCCTAATCCGAAAGATTTCACTAGCAGCTTTTTTCATTATTAGGTGCTGGCATGGTCACGAATGACAATGATGTTCTTTCATAGTTCACTGGGATTTGCGAAAATTAAATCCACGAATACATTGAATTGTTCTAAAATGTTCTGTGTTGCTCAGAATGGCTGTGGGTGATTCAAGGTGGTGGGTTACTTGGTTTCATATTCCTGAGAGAAATTAATACACTTTGGGTGTTCTAATGGAAGTTTACTGGAAGTGTAAATTAGCTGCAAAACCTAAGGGAGACTTGGGCATTCTAGTAAAAATTTCAGGCAAATTGGTACCATACAAATTTATTGAACTATTGCTTTGGGACCAACTTTTTGTATCCAGTTTGCTGCCTTTGAGGTCCAATATATTTTGATGTGAAAATTGGCTCCTTGTGCATGCATTGGGAGTTGTTGGCAAGAATCAAGAAATTTTGGGGTCTCCTTTCCATAACATCTTTCATTTGGCCCACCTGAATCTTTCTCCTACATGAAACATTTTTCCAATAATACATAGATGTCTATTAGATGGAGTTGATCTCTCTTTCATGGACATACAGTATTTTTATGACTTTCAGAATGCTTCAGGCCTTGTCAATAACGTTATAACCATGCGTGCAAGATTTTAAAGTGATACCAGAAAAGACATTATCGCACAGATATGATCTGGGCAGAATATGGATGTGCCCATGTGCTCATATCTAGAACTTTTGAGTTTCAAAGATAACCTGGTGGCCTCTAAAGATGCCAGATGTCTTACCGACCAATAGAACTGCCGGTGATGCTTATTGAGAGAGAGTGACCTTTCTCACTTGAATTTTTTTTTTTTTTTTTTTTCCAGAAAGCCCCACGAGTTGAAGTCCAGGTGAAGGCAGACAAGGCATCTGAAGGTGCTCTTTGCTTGGAGTTGAAAACATCAGCTCGAGTTGGACTCAATAACTTCTGGAACTTTTTAGATAGATTTGGGTTTCATCATGGTGGTGATTCAAAGCGTCCTTTGCTACCTTTCGAGGTATATTTTCACTTTCTTCTTGTTCCTTATGATGTCAAAGCATCTATATTATGGCATGTTTCTCAAATAATGTGATCGTGTTGTATGTAATAAAGCATGTATCCATTCTGGTTTCTAGTTTCTATGAGGTATGGATTCTTGTTTACCGTAACTGTTGGTAGTTTCCAGTTTTTCTTATTTTGATATTTGCCTCATCCAGTGATCATAATGTATATTCCACCTAGCATTGTACGATGATCTTTGTAAAACATTTCTTTTGTTTTTCGCTTGGGTCTAGCTCTTTTTTGGCATAACCTTTCTAATACTATCTTCATCCACCAACTGTTTTCCTCCAACTTCATTGGATGTAATTGTCTAGGAGCCACTTAATTCTTTCTTTAATTAACGAGTGATCATTTGAGGATTCTTCCTCTTACTTTTTTTTTTTAAAAAGAAAAAAATCTTCCTTGTAAGCGTGGACAAACTTAAAATTCATCTTCTTGTTGAATGTCCCAATTGATTTCATAATGCACTAGATTATATAGATCTTTCTTTGCTCAGTTTTCTGAGGTTTTGTAGTGCACCGAAATGACTCATAAAGCAAATCCTATAGTAGCTCCTGTAGCATTATTATTATTATTATTTTTAAAAATATGGCCCATAAACACATAGGAAGATGGATAGTTTTACGCTAGTAGGCTTTAGAACTGCATATATAAATAGATCTCCTAAAAGGACTGTCATTTATGCATTGAAATCTTCTTTTTATCCAAAATCATATTCCCAAGCATCGTCGTCATAAACTGTTTCCATCTCAGTGAGGTCAAATAGATGGATCATATTGTGCCGTCTAGTGTCTTAAGTTACGTCAAGTGTGACTGGTTTTGAATAATTTAACTTATTGTGCACTTTTTTGATTTGGGGAATGGCTGAAGAAAATTCCAATTTCCTTATTCCAACTTGATGATAATGGTCAATGAAGATAATATAGCAGGCAGTTGTCAATAGGTTCTAACCTTAAGGACTGGGTAGTCTTATCATCTCTAATCATTTATAAATTAGGATTTGGAGAAAATCAACAAATTGTGTTAATATGATCTGGTTAGATCATTAGATGAATGCTTTCTGACTCATGGGTGCTTGTTGGTGTGGTTGTCAATGTTTTTTTTTTAATGTGATGCAGTTATATGATTAATAATGAAGTAATAAAGAATGAAATGCGATAATAATTATGAAATGTTTTAAAATGTAGTAATAAAGAATTAAACGTCATAATAATTATTAAATGTTTGGTATTCTCTATATATGTACTTGTGTTATTCTAATTCAATTATTGAAAATTCACCATGGTTTCTTGTTTAACATGAAAACTGATAATTTTTTAAATACATATTAAGGTGTCATTTGGATATGCTTATAGCCGGTGCATTGGCTGCTGAGATTATCAATCAGTGCATAGGGAAAAAGCAAGATTTTGTATCTTCAGTTTCAGCACTTTTACTGCCCAAATTTAGCCATAAAAAACACACTAGAAGTAAAAGAAGATCCTACTTTACCAAATGGCATTTCAATCAAATTGCCGAATGGCATCTTTGGATAAGCGGGACGAGCTCCGCCCAAAAGCTTGGCCATACACACCCTAAATGTTGGCATTGAAAACACTTTGGTACTAGATAAGTATTTTATTAATTTATCATGAAATTTCTTTTGAACATTCATTATTTTCTATTCTACAAGTTAGATTTCTGATGAAGATGATATTATCTGATGTAAAAACGATTGTATATTTTTTTGTCCACTTGTATATCCTTAATTACTGATGTGGCTAATACTGGTTTTTAAAAATGTATCTTAAGTTATTTTGCCAGTGCTTATTACATTCTTATAGTCAGCCTCTTGATTTCTTTTTTATGTGGGTTAGTGTTTCTATGAAATTTCAGGCTCTTAGTATGTATTTTCTCTTTCCTTTTCTTTGAAACTTTGATGGTGATCTTCAGATGCTTCCTCATAAATAATTCCTTTAACTTTTGTTGTTTTGTTTAAAGGCACTGCAAATTTTGAAAAGTCTTCCAGAGGAGACCAAAAAGAAGCTGGCTGCTAAGGGTCTTTTCCCTCAAATTGGGTTTATAATGCAGTGCCTTCCTGTTCCCCCAAATTGTCTGTCTGTGCCAGATGTATCAAATGGAACTACTATCATGGCTTCCGTAAGTTTTCCTTGTCTTATATATTTTTTCTCTGTCTGCACAATATGAGAATTTTGTTTTCAAATTCTGCTATTAAACAATGATTCTTACTGAATTCTTCATTTTTGTTTTTTGCTCTTGCTTCCCAGGATCTTTCTTCTTCATTATTGAGAAAAGTTCTTAATAAAAGTGACATCATCAATAGATCAAGATTTGGTTGTCCAAATTTTGAGTCCTACCAAATAGAGGCCAATGACTTGCAGTCGGCTGTTGCACAGTATATGCTTTTCAGGGGTACTACACAGGTACACATGCAATTGCTTGTTGTAAATTATTTGAGCAAACTAAATTGAGTTCAGGAATAGCTAGAGCGCGGTTCTTTTTCTCAATTTTATTGGCAAGTTTATGCCTAATAAATCGTTTTTGGTTATCACAGTAAAAAAGGAAAGCTGAAAATGAATTTTCATGTTGTTTTGAATTTATTCGTAATTCAATTGTGTTGGTAATATTGACAATATCTGATGCTACTGATATTATCAGTCAGAATGTCAATTTTATTGAAGTGTTTTAATTGGTCTGAAAAATTAGTTTATAGTATAGTATCCACACTAAATGGATAATGAGTATAATGTCTTAAAGGGTTCCACTTCAAAGGAACCAGGGTTCTCTTATATGGGGCCCACTATGACGATGTGATCAAAATTCAGCCATTCACCTTGTTTAAAATATGGTACTGAAAATCATTTCAATCCAAGCTTTGGGTGGGCCATACCTGCTTAAATATATAAATTATGTGTAAATTATAAAAGACACTCGGATCTATTCAGATATGCATTAACATGTTATAATAATTTATAGAATCATTCATCCATGAAGTAAGAACGTTTAGACAGTTTAGATGTTGAATTAACAGTTGTGAAATTGGTACATAAATGAACTAATTTTATTTTGCTGATTTTAAACATTTATCAAATGGCATCGACATTGTCGGTTTGGATTAAACTCAGTTTTCTAGTCAAACAAGTGATTCTAAATGTAATGGGTGGAGTGAATTTTGCATCATCATCAAGGTACTTTAGCATCAATTAGTCTTTAAAAATTAATTTTTATCAAAAAAACTTTAATGTCATCATTATGGGGAATTGGAGGCTTCTTCCAATGCAAATAAGGGCATAAGAGAATGTGAGCTGTTTAATTTTTTATGGGTGTATTTAGCTAGTAAATAATAATAATAATAATAATAATAATAATAATAATAATAATAATAATTAGTAATAATAACTACATAATTATCTTTTAGTTATTTAGATAATTTGACAAAATGTGATAATAATTAAAGAGTCGATGTGATTATTATGTTTGAAGATTTAGTAAGTATTTATCTGTTCCTATTCTTAAGTGAATGAAACTAAGAGTTGCAAATGCCTTTAAAAATTGGTTTGCTAAATGCTAACATGCAAATTTACATGCACATCTGTACTCCCTTCTGGCTCTTTTTTTTTTTTGGTATGAAATGAGTTGTCATAAATTTTTAGCCTTGATTTTTATTTTGTTCTAATACTATCTCCCAGGGTTCTGATGAAGAAGTATTTTGTCAGATTTTAGCACTTATTTTGTAATATGATCCTTCATATTATAATTGTGTACAAACTACAGATGAAATTTATGCATTGATGATCTAGATAGCTATTGCAACTTGTGCTGTAATTTTCTTGTGTCGTTGATGTTATTTGTTCATACCATTCTTGAAGGCACCTCATGACATGACTAGGAGGTATGGAGCTGTTAAAGAGCCTAAAGAGTCTTCTACAAAGGCATGGCTTGAAAAGATGAGGACATTGTTCATCAGGAAGGGATCAGGGTTCTCTTCACGCAGTGTGATTACTGGAGACGCATACAAAGGAATGCAAGAAATTGGTTTGCCTCTTGAAATTGCCCAGAAGATCACATTTGAGGAGAAGGTCACAACATACAACATGGAACGGTTGCAAAAGCTAGTTGATGAGAAATTATGTGTGACATACAGAGATGGTTCTACCACTTATGCCATTAGGGAGGGTTCGAAAGGTCATACGTACTTGAAAGTTGGTCAAGTCATAAATCGGCGAATTATGGATGGTGACATTGTTTTCATTAACCGACCACCTAGCACACACAAACATTCCCTGCAAGCATTTTCGGTCTATGTGCATGATGACCATACTGTGAAGATCAACCCTCTTATTTGTGCTCCCCTTGGTGCGGATTTTGATGGGGACTGTGTTCACATATTTTATCCCCAGTCTTTAGCAGCAAAAGCTGAAGTTCTTGAATTGTTTAGTGTGGAGAAACAGATTCGAAGTTCACACAGTGGAAGTCTGAATTTACAGCTCGTACAAGATTCTTTGTTGTGTCTGAAGTTGATGTTTCGGACATTTTTTTTAGAGAAAGCAAGTGCACAACAGTTAGCAATGGTTGTTTCTGAAGTTTTGCCAGAACCTGCATTACTGAGGGCTTATAATTCAGGCCCTTACTGGACTGTTTTTCAAATATTCCAGAGTGCTTTACCTTCTTCTTTTGACTGTTCTGGGGATAGGCATTTGATCAGTAGAAGTGAATTATTGAGAATTAACTTTAATAGAGATATGATCCAATCATCTTTCACTGAGATAGTTTCTTCTGTTCTTAATGATAAGGGGCCAGAAGAGGCAGTTATGTTCTTTAATAAGCTGCAGCCTTTGCTGATGGAGATTTTGTCTCTAGAAGGATATACTGTTGGCTTGAATGATTTTGATATTCCGAGGGAGATTAAGGAAGAAATCGAAAAGAAGATTCAGGAGATAAAACCATTGCTTTTGCACCTGAGATCAAATTACAATGAACTTGTTGAACTGCAAGTGGAAAGTTATCTGAAGAAGGTAAGACTGCCGATTGTAACTCGTATCCTAAGGTTCTCTGCTTTAGGCAATCTGATAGATTCCAAAAGTGATTCATCCATCAGTAAGGTAGTTCAACAGCTTGGCTTTCTGGGGCTTCAACTTTATGACCATGGAAAATTCTACACAAGGAATTTGGTTGAGGATATGAATTTGCACTTTCAAGAGAAGTATTCCATCAAGGGCTTTGACTATTCTGCTGAAGCCTTTGGGTTACTAAAAAGCTCCTTCTTTCAAGGGTTGAATCCCTATGAAGAGATGGTCCATTCTATTTCTTCTAGAGAAGTGCTTATCCGTTCTTCAAGAGGCCTCACTGAACCTGGAACCTTATTTAAAAGTCTGATGGCGATACTAAGAGATGTTGTCATCTGTTATGACGGGACAGCTAGAAATCTTTGCAGCAATTCTATAATTCAGTTTAAGTATGGGCAGGAAACTGAAAATAGTCCTGGAAGTGCCTCTCTTGCTGGTGAACCTGTTGGTGTCTTGGCTGCTACTGCAGTATCAAATCCTGCATATAAGGCCGTTCTTGATTCTTCTCCAAGTAACAGCTCATCATGGGAGTCTATGAAGGTACTTTACAACAAAGTTTCATTTTGGGTAAAAGGCTTGAAGCTGCAGAAATATTACTCTAAACTTTTGTTGTCCTTAAATAATGTTATGCTTGTCTTTTTCAGGAAATACTACTTTCTAAAGTAAATTTCAAGAATGATATTATCGATAGGAAGGTTATTTTGTATTTAAATGACTGCTTCTGTGGGAAAAAGTATTGCAAGGAGAATGCTGCATACTTGGTCCTCAATTGTTTAAAGAAAGTTTGTTTAAAGGATATCGCTCTGGACTTTTTGATTGGGTATGTTTCATTGAAATTTTGATGTTTATTTGTTTGTAATGTGCTGTCTTTCTCCATCAGTAACTTCTCTTCAATCTTTTCTATCGCTGATTTGTGTTCTTCAATATTTTCAAGCAAGAACCTGGTGATTTGTTCATGCCACTCATTGAAATCATTGGAGATGCTAGTAAGATTGTCTCTTTATTTCGCCAACCTTCTTTTGATGCATGCATCATACTTGTGTCCATTTGCTGTGCATCACATGTAATGCTTCAAGCTGCAGATCCAAATATACTTACTGGTTATCAAGTTGATTCTTGTTTGTCTCCTACATGTGTCATGATAAACATGCATTGATGGCATTCAAGATTTGATCCACAATTACTTATTTTTGTGACAAATCTGTTGTGGTATTATGTATTCTGAATAATTTTCTAACTTGTCATGGTTAAGGCAACTATATATTTTTTAATTCCCCTGAAGTTCAAACGCTTGGGGTCAAGGTCTAATTGTTAGAAATTAAAAAAAAAAAAAAACAGATGTAAAGCTATTGTTCCACTTTGAAAGCCCTCAGAACCCTAAATGCAACCAGAATTACACTGCAAAAGCCTCACAGAAAATTGTATGCAGTTATTATTTTTTATGCCCATTTGTTTCATGTTTTCATTGAGATTTCATTTGAAAACGTGCAGCATATCCAGGCACTTGTGCATTGGTAAAAACCTCGGGTTTTCAATTGTAAAACGTGTAAACATAAGGGTAGCCACTTTGCGTATGAAAATGATTTGGACTGTTTTGTAATCCCCATCTCCTAGGATCCTGCAGACCCTTGCGATCTATGTTGGTTCATGGCCCATTCTATAGGCAGCGTTTCTTTTTGTTTGTCAATGTGTATATTGGTTGCTCGTAATGTTTACAAGGCATGCCGCATGGTGTCGTCCTTCAATCAGTGAAGGGAAGATTTCTGGTTGTGTGTTATTCAGATGGAATGTGTTTATACAGTGAATTACATGTAATTTTTCTCTTTTTAAGTTTTATATGCTTGCACATATAATTTTCACGTCTTACCAGTGTGCTGATGTTGCCATTTGTAGATATCAAAGGCTTCCAGAAATATCTGAAAGTTTGGAAGTGGATGCAGGTTTTGTTGGGCATATTCATCTTGATAAGGTTTTTGTTCCCACCATAATGGCTGGTTTAGTTTCTTTCGAGGATGACCTAATTTGTCAGGCATTGCTTGGATTTTGTTTTTGTCAGGTAAGGTTGAAGGGACTCAACAGGAGCTTGGATGATATCCTTTACTCATGTCAAGAGGTTACACATCGCATTGGCAAAAAGAAGAGTGGAGGACATTTTAAGGGGATACAATTGTTGTTGAGGTTCACTGAGATATTGATGCTTTTAATCATTGCACTCTTTTTTTGTTGATTGGTATTGCACTGTTGATTATATGTTAGTCATGCATTGAAACATGTGAGCTTTCAGAGTGAAATGAACTGTGCTATCATTTTTTTAATAAAAGTTATTTATTTATTTATTTTTTGACTTTCATCTAGAGACACAGCCAAGGTTTAGCAGCGATTGGTGGTGAAAATGTCATTGCTGGATTTATAACATTATTAATTTTCTCTGTGGCATCAGTGCATTGTTGGTTTTGCTGCATATCATTGATCTCTTGGTACCCATGATATGCAATTTTTCGTACAGCTTTCTTATTTGGAATAGATAGGATGATCAATTGAACCTCGACTAGTCAATGGTCATGAGGTAGGTGGTTTCAGGATGCAGCGGCAATAGAGAATGCCGGCATGAATCTGTGTTCATTGGAACCGAATTTTGATGTAGGTTATTCTCATCTGCAACTGAGGCAGGCGGGGGTGGGTTGATTGTCGGCCCAAGTTTAAGCTCGTGAATGCAGGCCATTCAACTTGCTGTTGGGTGGGAAAACACTTTACCTAATTGGATGGTTCTGACCCAAATCATAATTGAAGTTGCACTAGGATTATGATAATTTGACAACAGGATGTAGCTTGGGTAGGTGCAGTATGAGTCTGTACACTGTAGTTAATGTAATTTTAATTAATTTATTTGTTTATGTAAGATTATGTTCTTTGAAAGATGGGTCAAAAAGTTTTATTTGGGTCCAACTTGGTTCTAATTAACGGGAGCTTGGTTGAGGCCTGAGGTGTTCAATCTGAACTCCACTAGTATTTTATTTCATAATTTCTACTGGTAAAAACATATAAATATACACCTGATTATTCTCATGTATTATCTCAGCACTTTTAGCTGATCTATGCGTGCAACTTTTTTTTTTTTTTTGAGTCATTGGAAATACTTATATAGAGATAAGGAGAATTAAGTTACTGTTTTGGTAAAGTAGGTTTTTTCTTGTGTGCATAATCTTCAAAAAGTCATCAGAACTCATTCATTGGAAAAGAAAGACCAAAATTGTGACCTGAGCTCATTGGTCTCAGGCTGGATGTGTTAGCGTTGCGTTGTATCTAATCTCAACCTTGTTGTGCCCTTTTCGATTACAGTTGTGTTTTATACCCTGTGATTATAACAAGTAGTTCAAGGTATTATTTTGAGTTTATTACAAAGTGGATTAAGCTAGGTTCATTGGAGCAAAGCTTGGGGCGTTCTGCATCCCTTATTTATCCGGTCTGCAGGCTACCGTAAAGCCATTGATTGGATTGTTATCCATGTCCTTGAACACCTTTGATGTTGATTCTAGATGATACTTCGAAAAATCTCAATGCAGGACTTTATATTCTTGGAAGGTTGTAACTTGTAAAAACAATTCAAGGAAAAATAGATTGAAAGGGTTGTTAAAAAAAGGAGCAAAAGTTCGAAATGGATAGGTAAATGATGTCAACAACATAACACCTGAAGGGGTTATGTCGATCCTCAATAAAAACTGAAAAGTAGGTTTTGTTCAAAGATTAGATAATGATGAGAAAGTTAATGTTGTTAGAATAAGTGTATGTCACACCAAGCGGGTGAAGATTTTCTCTTGAGCTTTGGATTCCTCATGATACACAATAAACATCAATTTGGCCTTCATATTCTTGAAATGTTGCAGCCCAAATATGTTAAGAGTGTAGTTAAAGAAAGAGAAATGGAAGTTCCCTTTGGGAGCAGGTGTTTAAATGTCTAATCTCTGATGTCACACCTGACAGCTTGATGTCAATAAAGACAATCCAAGTAGGTTTGTGGTTAAAAAGATATGTAACAACGAGAAAAATAATAATGTTGTTGGAAAATATTTGTGTCACACTAAGGGGATGAAGACTTTGGATTGCTCACTATATAATCATCCACATTTAGAAAGCGTCAATGGAATGACTTCTAGAATGTTTGTTCACTTCACAAGTGCCTTGCCAATTTAGTCTTGCCTTCATTTCCTGAGTCCTTTTGTCACATGAGACTGGAACTAAACCTTCAAAATTTATTCCTGAACAAAGTAGATTAATGGATGAGTGACTATCAGGCCCAAGCACAAGACAGGAAGATGAATTTATTCTTTTTGTTCATCCATTAATCTTTTTCAGTCAGTAGTACATTCCTTGTAACCGTATGCATCTTTCGCCTCTTTCATGAATTTTTATTTTTTTCCCTTGTTCTTGGAACCATGTCTATATATTTATTTGTTTTTTCTTCATAGTGAATGTTGCACTCTTCAGCAAGATTGCAATGGGATGTTGTCCGAGTTGCCATGCATTCAGTTCTTCTATAAAGACAGAAAGGCTGGTGTTCATGATGACAGTGAGGGAGCATTGAAGATTTTGGCTGAAACAATTTTCCCAGAATTGTTAGAGACACTTGTGAATGGTATGACATTAATGTTGTTCCCTGTTTTTATTTAATTTTATAAATTATAGTTTTATTATATTTGTATTATTTTAGAATTTTGGAAAATGAGGCAGTGCCTTGGTGGAAATTGTTGCCTTTGTGGCTCATGGACTCGGGTTCAAATTAGGGAAAACAACCTCTTTGAAATGATGATGGGAAATCGAATTGCTACTAATCCTTGACAATGTAAATGACATGTAAAGACAGGCAAGCAGTATTGCATTTGAATTGTATGCTTCCAAATGGTGGAAACAAGTAATTGTACAAATCTTATGGAATTGGTTCCATGGAAATTTCCTAGCAAATTTTTTGTTTTTGTTTTTGTTTTTTTGTTTTTTGCACCATCAAGAAAGATACCAGAAAATCTGAACTAACAGGCACACTTAAATTCTGAACTTGTAGTCACACTTAAAAATGTTTGTTCAGTTATTTTGTATTTTCTTGATAAAATCATCAGTAGGAAACAGAGTAACAATCATTTAAAATAAACATTCGCCCTCTTGTAGTTTTCTTCTCACATATAAGAACACAACTTGGTACTTATACGTGGATACCTGAGAAAAACTGCCTCTAGTATTGATACATGATTTTATAAACTTTATGGTATTCTAACATTTGGATAGATCAATCATGGTCATTTATGTATTCAATTTAAACATGGCAAATTCTTTATATATCCATGAATTTTATCCCTAATTTCACTTATACTCATGAATTTTAATGAATTCCTGACATACCGATGAATTTTTAACTTAATTCCACTCATACCCATGCCATTAGGGATCTGTTAAAGTGGCCTGTAACTCTTTGGAAAATGAAGAATATGCACATCCCCAATTATGATTTTATAGTTAAAATTCGTATCATAATAAATTTTTAGTAATTCTACAATCATAAAAATCTTATATTATTCGAGAATGAATATTTAACTATAAGAAAAGTAACCTTAAATTACATTACAGATTGGGCATATTCGTCATTTTATAAGGAGGCTAACGACCCATTTAGCAGATCCCTAACGGCATGAGTATAAGTGGAATTAGAATGAAAATTCGTCCGTACGAGAGGAATTTTGGAAATTCATGGGCATAAGTGGAATTAGGGGTAAAATTCGTGGGTATATATGGAATTAGCTTGTCAAAATTTTATACATGACTAAAGATTGGACTCTTGGTTGAAATAAAATCAATTATTCTAACTTAATAGATGATGTCAACAATGATACACATAAACAATTGAGATTCTGTGGGCTGCTTCATGGAAATGGATCCATCACGTCGTTTTCAATGGACTAGTTGAGCTTGTTAGTCTCTTTGTGCTTATGTTGGCGTTCCAATCATAGTTGAGAATGAACTCGTTGAATTCAGAAGCATTACTCATGTGTAAGAGGTGCCAATCCACAGACAGACATGAGCCACATACATTGAATTTGGGGCATGTTTAGTAAAGAAAAATGCTTGGAAAAGCTTTCCATCCTTTTCACATCTATTTGTTACCTCTTCTAACGTGTTTCGATATTTTACGTATGTAACGACCTTTTTTTATTGTTCTTTATTATTATCTTTTTAGATAAATAGCATCTTACTTGTTTTTATTCAATTATTTGTAGTCATTATGTCCCATCACATCCGCATCCACTCATTCCCTCTCATTTCCACTATTCCATATTCCTTTTTCTGTTGCTCTTCTTCTTCAATCCTGACCCTGCATTGAACAGCAGAAAGATAGCTGTACAAATAATGTAAGTCTTAACTCTTAGCATGTCCCAATTATGGCTGTTCAGGATGGTAGAATGGAATGTGGTGGAGACGAGGAGATTGGATGAAAAAGTGTTATTGTGTACTGGGATGTGGAAAATTATAGGAATGAGAAAAGTAGTATTGAAAATTGAAGAAGTTATTATATATCGAAAATGGAAAAAGTTTTATGTTTTGAAAATGGGAAAAACTTTTTTTGAGATTTTTATTATTATTATTTTTTGGGTACGGGAAATCTCAGCTCATCCCCATCTCATTCTTTTCTCATCCATCCATCCATCTTGAAACAAGCCCTTAACTCTTATTGGATGGCTCTAAAAATAGTCTCATGCATGGGAGCTCAGTGCTGCCTATGTTTCCTAGAAGTCTTGCTCCTTTCTTTGAATTTAGCTGATTCTCGAAAATGATGCTGATTAATTCATTTGCGTAGACCTTATGTGGGACTTGGGTGTTTTGATTTCAGTCATGGAGCATATGCATCTCCTCCCTCCCTTCACCTGTTCTGACCAACAAATGCCCCTATCTCTATGTGAGGACAATGGAAGTGGGTTTTATCTGCGCCATTGGACTGGACGTTCTTGGCTTGGGCACATTTTGGGATGTAATATTGATTCGAGTATTTGCTTTTGAGCTGAGGGTGGGCCTTGGCTTAACGGCAAGAGTTGCTGCATTTATGACTCATGGTTGCAAGTTGAATTGTCGGAAACAGGCCATTTGTAAAACTAGGGTAGACTGTGTACATGGACATCCCTACCTCATCCCTTTAATGAGCAGGAACTCTATGCCCTGGGTTGGCCCTTTTTGTTGTTTAAGTGGACTTTCTATTACTCTTCCTAATTTTTGTAACTTTTCATGACAAAGTGATGTGCATTGGCAATATGCAGGCTGTTGGAATTTAATTGCCTTCAATCTAAAAATTTAGATTTCAAGCTTAGATAGCTTGGTGGAACATTTAGCGTTGTTTTTGTTGTTTTGATTTAGAATAGTATTTTTGGCGGAACTTTTGCAAGCTGTGGTGCCAATGGAAAAGGGTTTTATTTGTACAGTTTGAGCATCTATCACATCTTGTATGTGTCGGTACTTGGAAACCAGCATTGTCAAGACTTCTCTGGAGGATGAACTGGTATAGCAGCCGGTTCGATAGTGCCGTCCAGTGAAATCAGTCTGGTCAAAATTGTTTTATTTATAAATTTATTAGTAATAAAATGCATTTTTTGTGACTCAAATGATAGATATTTTCTAAATTTGAATGCCATCTAATATGATTTGATAGTTTCTTGGCCAAACAAATGGTGGCAATGGATCTTCACATTACATGATTGTGGCCTCTGCAGAGTGCACATGTGGAAACGTTTCATATTTGAAGCTTCCACAAAGTGTTTTCTATGCTGGTAGATGGCCATAGTAGAGGAAGAATTCTAGCTTAAATGTCTATTATTGATATTGAATGCCTTGAAAATAACCTATCAAAGTGTCAAATGGAGTTTTTGTTTTGTTCTTCACCTAGTACTTGCAGTCAAGATGTTGAACCATTGAGAGAGAGATTCAAAACACATTAGAATGGAGTATATAGAAAAGTTACGAAATTTTTGCAGTGGAAGTGGCTTGTTTGGGTCTATAAAAAGCAATATGCACCTGTTTTGATGATCAGGTATTATAAGATTTCAGTAATCATCCTTGCTAGCAACTTTTATGGACCACAGTAGAGAAAATGGTAGTGAACACTTGTCTATCTTTTTGTATACTTGAACTGTTTCTACAAAATGGATTAGGGATTCCATCAAAATCTTGTGGCCTTCAAATTAAGATGGTAGAATATATATGTTCTCCTTCACTTCTATTCTAAAATAATTTTATACATTCTGCTGTGGTGTGTTTTTTTATTTATTTTTTATTTTTTTATCCGCAGATTTTTCAGCGATAACGATATGACATTACTAATGATCTGAGCTATACGGTTAGCTAACATTTATTCTTTATTGATTGTTTCTTCTTTGGTGAACACACAGGCGACCCTAGAGTGGGTAGGGCCAAAATTGTTTGGATTGATTCAGATGCAGCTACTTGGATTAGAAATAAAGGGAGGTTGCGGAAGGGTGAGATAGCAGTAGAGGTGGTAGTTGAGAAATATTCAGCCCATTCCTGTGGTGATGCTTGGGGAATTGTCATGGATTCGTGCCTTCCTGTTATTCATTTAATTGACACAACAAGATCAACACCATATGGTATCCAACAGATTCAAAAGTTGCTGGGTATTTCGTGCGCTTTTGACCAATCGGTTCAGGTGGTATCCTTTGCATTTGTTTGTCAGTCATGAATCAATTAATATAGCCTTTGCAATTGCTTTCTTTGTTTGCAGTATTTTGTGAACAAATTTATGGGTTTGTTTGGTAATGAATAAAACTTTTGATGAAAAATTTTGGAGAGTAAAAGTTGTCAAATGATGTGATATGATAGGGGTAATGATGAGTAGTAAAGAGGATAAAATTAAAATAGATAGGTTAGTTGTGTAGAAATGATTGAAAAGTAGGGTAGTTGTATAGAAAAATGTGAAAAAATAATTAAAAAATATGATAGTTGTGAAGAGTGAAAAGTTTTAGATTGAAAAATTTTAACTTGACAGTTTCTATAGATTGCCAAACACACCCTATGTTTCAAATTGGTTGGTTCAGCACTTCTTTGTGAACCTGTTCCACCAGTGGTTTGAGTGGTTGTGACTTGATTGAACTACTTAAATACATACTTCTATTGGAATATGTACGATAGAAATACTTGAAAAATTACTCAAATTGTGATATTCATAGTTTTCAGATACGTGTCATTCTGAGGATGTAACAGACACATTCCTTATTAACCTAACTATTGACAAAGACCAACAGCCAGAAGGACCAGTCTGGCTAGGGATTTGTTCCATTTTCACTGTTTTGCCTGTAGTTGGGGATTCTGGTTGAAAGACATTTATTTATTTGATTCTAATCATTGGAATGATTATTTAATTCTAATTACTTGTAGCACAATGAGGAAGTAAAAGGAGGTAAATCCTTTTCATATGTCTACTGCGGATTTAGGATCATGTAGTTAGTTTTATGGTCCATTGTACATATTAAATGAGGGAAATACTTCCATGCAACCCACACCACCGAAATCTTCAGTGTTGCTGCCCTGTTTTGGCTCATTTTGATGATTAAATTAAAATCTAATCCACCAATTGCATTAAAGTTTTTTTTTTTCAACTAGAATACCAAGTTCCATCAGCATCAAATATTCGTGTAACCCATTTCATAAAGAATTCTGCTTCTATGAAACCACATCCATTTTTCTTATCTTTCTGATTGATGGAAATTCCACTTCGTCCATTATATTTAACATATTTTATATTGCCATGGAAACCCCATCATTTGTCTTGTGTCATTGTGCATGAGCTCCACCTAAAAATATGTACAATTGATGCAATGAAATGTTTTTATGCTAAATAGAAATTTTGAACTTGTATTTTCATCGTTTAAACTATCTAGGATATCATTACTATATGGATAAACAATTTTATAAAGTGTTGTTATATTCTAATGTATATGTGAATGAAACCAAGCATTTCATAATTTTCACAATAATGTTTATTTTTAAGCAAACGTGGCCTATGCGCATCTTTGATTTGGATGAAACTTGCTCTTTTAACTAAACAAGTGATGTTAAATGCTCAATCATCAAGGTGAGAAAAATGATGAGGTTACATGAAATTACTTCTATGCAAAAAGTAATATAGAAACGAGACTCTTTGATAAAAGTGTAAAACAGTGTAATACAATTATTTCAAGCTGTTGATTCTATTCCATATAAAATATTCTTCCTACATAGCTAAATGATCCCATAAATTATTATAACATTCCACTAAATCTGCAAAAGTATCTATGTGATTTTCATAATTTAAAGTAGGTGCGACCTAGCCAAAACTTTGATCAAAATGATTTTTTAATACCACAATAAAACAAATGATTTTTAAACAAAATGAGTCGATTAACTTTTTATTTAATAATCAAAATGGGGCAACAACACTGAAAAACGGTGCAGTCTGCATAGAAGTTTTTCTCACTAAGTAAAGGGTCGGTATCTAATGCGGCTGTCTGCTGTGCTTTGAGTATGGCTGGTTTTATAGTCGCCCAAACCTGCAGAAGCTTCATATGTTTTGTGAGAATGAATGCTTTGTCCATGGGTATCTTTTCAGTAGATCCCAATTGAAACCTAATTCTGTTCTTGTTTGTCACACACCACATGCAACTCCCAAATCTGCTCTCACAGATTCAATGATGCAAAGTGATTAGATGTGGTTGGCTCTGTTGTCAGGTGGTTGCTGTCTTGATTTATGATTTAGAAGGCTTTTTAAAGATTTGTATTGAGATTATGAAATGCCTTTTGAATTAACTCCCAAGTAAGCATTTCTGCTGTTTACAAGATATGGTTCAAGATTATGTAAAATAGGAACCAAGTAAACATCCGCTTGTTTTTAAAGGAGCTGGAATTGAGATTGCGAGACATTCCCCGTTCATGAAACTAACATCCAAATAAACAGAGTCTCTCTCAGAAAGTTTTAACTGTGATACTAGGCTGTGATACTAGGCTGTGATATGATGAAAGTCAAACAGAGGGCCTATGAGGAGGATACATTCTAGGAGCAGTAGTTGGTCAATTGATATCCAAGATACAGAAACAGTTCTCTGGTTTTACAAAGTTTGATTCTGCAGTTGCAATGATGCACATGGAGACTTCACGTTGACTGTTCTTGCCCAACAGTCACGTGTGTTTAGTAGCATGCTAAACATTGCTTCTCTTCTATTTCGTGATGAGTAGCCTAACCAATGTAGCATGCCACTGAACATGGGCACAGAAGATTCCTGGCGCACGTGTCTGCTTGACGTCCCTGACTGTCCAACCAGAACAGTGTGAAAACTGTTCTAATTCGCTACCTCTTTCTCATCCCTTCTAGTTTTCTGACTTTTGAGCTTTGTGCCTTATTTTTATGTGTTTGGTTATCATTTGAGCCAAACCAATCTAACTATATTCTAATTCTGGGCTCTGTCTTTTTTCTTCTTTTTCTGCCTGATTGTTGTATATGGGCTACTATCTATTTGGCTTTCTAGCAAGGTATCAAAAAGCATATTTTTAATTATTATTATTATTTTTTAAATTGTGGTTCTGAAAGATACTTGTATAACATTATAAATGCATTTCTGCAGCGACTTTCAACATCTATAAGAATGGTTACTAAAGGCGTGCTCAGGGAACACCTTATGCTTGTGGCAAATAGTATGACTTTCTCTGGAGATCTTATTGGTTTCAATGCTTCTGGCTACAAGGCCCTGTTTCATTCACTGAAAGTTCAAGTCCCATTCACAGCAGCAACATTAGTTGTAAGAATTTTCCTCCAACCCATTTGACTATTTTATTTTATTTTGTTAGTGTTTTAAGCTGTGGTTTGTATTTAACTGGTTTTTAATGTTTGGCGGGCAGAGGCCTGTAAAATGTTTCGAGCAAGCAGCTGAAAGATGCCACAGCGATTCATTATCCAGTATCGTGGCATCATGTTCATGGGGTAGACATGTCAGCATTGGCACGGGAACACCTTTTCAATTTTTGTGGAGCAAGAAAGAGGTTAGGAGGCATTCCTTTCACTGTGTCACTGGTTAATACTTAAATCAATTGTATAGTGTATCTATACGTCCTCCACATGCTATTCATATTGTTATTCTCTTCCAGGTGGACTCAAAGCAAGACGCTGTGTCAGATGTCTATGATTTCCTCCAGCATGCGAGTGGTATTGCAGATGATGTGCACATACTTGAGCCAGTATGTTCATCTGAGCACAACTCTGGTTTTGGTAGATCAAAGTTTGAAGATCGAGTTGAGGTTCAACAAAATGAGGATAACTTGGGACAGGAGAATGGGAAAGCTAACTGGTCATGCTGGGGACAAGCAGCTGCTGCAGAAATCAAATCAAATGGTTGGGATGTTAATAATGAGTCCAAAAAAAGCCCATCCAATCAGGTACCTATATCAAATGCTTGGTCCAGTTGGGATGGTAAGATTGAAGCACTGTCAGGTGAAACTCTTCAGCCATCAGAGAAAACCGGGACTAAATCAAATGTTTGGTCTAATGCATGTGGTGACTGGAATAATAATAATAGTATGAAAACCCATGTGCTCGAGCCTCCCAAATCATCAGAGTTTCGTGGAGGTAAATCATGGGAGGATGCAGGAAATGCAAATGAGCAACCAAAGAAGTCGTCAGATCAGTCTAATGCATGGGTTGGCTGGCGTAGCAGTAACATGGAATCCCAGGCAGGTGAATCCCAGTCTAAGACATGGGGTGGCTGGGACAACAATAAATCTGAAACCCGTGAAAATGAACGTGACAAACTGTCAACAGAGGAGCATAATGTGTCGAATTCCTGGAATAAAATTATTCAGGAAGAGAAACAAAACAGTCAATCAGATCAATATGCTACTTGGGGGCATTGGAAGTCTAGTGGGAAAGGAATTGAATGGGGACAAGATGATAAATCCAATGATACCAATTGTTGGAACCAATCAGAGTCTTATAGATCATCAGAACCGGGTCATAGCAGAATTGGTTCCTGGAATAGAACCGATGCTCACAAGAAGCATCCTGCTAAATCTAATCAATCATCTCCATGGGATAGTTGGAAGTCCAGTGAGGTTAACTGCTTGGATCAATCAAATGATTTATCTGCCAAACCAGATGTTTGGGATACAGATAATAAGGGACAATCTAGTTCTTCACCTTCATTCAGCAGATGGGGTCATCAAAGCCCAAAGAGTGGTGAGAATGAGAAATCCTCTGATATTGGCGGTTTGAATGAAGACAGAGAACAAGATCAGTTAAATCAGCCAACCAGATCCCCTGTTTGGGGTTCTTCTGCTATTGAGAAACCCTCAGATACCACTTGGAACAAAAACAATGCTCAAGATTGGTCAAATCGCCCAACAAAAGCTCCTGGATGGGGTTCATCTGGGAAGGGTGACCGCAGAAACCAGCGGAACCGTTTGACGCAGTTACCTGCTGGGGCCGACGGTCGAAATGCTAATGGAATTCTAACTGCTACTGGGAGACGCCTTGACTTATTCACATGTGAGGAAGAAGAAATACTGAAGGAGGTTGAACCCATCATGCAGTCAACAAAGAGGATTATGCATAAACCCAAGTTAGTTTTTTTCTTCGTTTTTTTTTTTTTTTTAGAATTTTTGCTACCTGTATAAATGAAATTCCCATGATATTTTTATGCAAACTTCACACTTTTTTTTTTTTTTTTTAATATTCAAATTTCTTGAGTGTGTGTTTCTTTGAAAGATTTTATGTTCTTTTGTCGTGTGTTTCTCTTTGAATTCACCAACAGTGGTCTTGGTTCTGTTTAACTAGAACTGAACTCACCAACAGTTTTGTGATATATAGAGATAAAGAACTCTATCTATTAGGTTTTATTTCTAGGTCTGTATGTTCAGCCCTTTTATTTTTTTAATTTGGTTTATTCGATTTTGTTTTGTTTTTTTTTTTTTTGAAAAACAACAACAGTTTTGTGATATATAGAGATAAAGATCTCTTCTATCTATTGAGTTTTGTTTCTCTGTCTGTATGTTCAACCCTTTTATTTTTTATTGTGGTTTATTTATTTTTTAAATATTTAACATTTAATTATTTTTATAATAGGAGAGATGGGATTTTTATTTTCCTAATCAATTCAGTTTTCACAATCAATTTTTTTTTTGAATTTATTTTATTGTGAAAGGTTAATTTGATTATTGTTGCAGCCCTACTTTTTTGGGTGTGCTTTATCATGGTTAGGGGCCCAAGTTGTAACATAATTTCTCCTCCTTGTCTTTCACCTCCTCCACTTTCTTCTTGTCTTGGCTTTCCTTACGTAGATCCTAAGCAGTTCTAAATTAGTGCCGTACTGCTTGTGTGCGGTTGGGATCTCTAATGCTTTTAACTGCTTATGTTTGCATGGTGTAGGCATGGTAAAAAGGAAATAAGTAATTTGACAGGGGGTTTTTCCTTCTGTATTTCTTGGTATTTTACTTATTTTTATCTAATTGTTTATAAGAACAAATTCAACTCATTCTCAGATGTCTTTCCAACTTCCAAGTGATTTCTTTATAGTGATGGCCTAGATTTCTCGTAACTGTGATTGGGCAGGTAATTGGACACAGAAAAGGACACATTGATAATGTATATGAGAAATATGCTAATACTTTTCGAGGGCTCTGTGTTCTTGGGGCTGCTGCATTTTATTTTTTGATTACATTACAAGAAGCTATTTTCTCCCATCCGGACTTGAAGTCAGGAGGCTTAGGACCACACACATGCACCCACAATGTGGAACCACTGGGTGACGCCCTTCACAGGCTGCTTCATTTTAAAGTGCGGACGACTGACTGTTGGTTTGCATGCCAATTTATTTGTCAGAGTAGCAAAGAGTGCACATTTCCTGTGTGTAAGATGAGTTTGCAACCACAATCCACGTGTGCTTAGGATGTTGCAACTTATGGAGTCTCATATATTTCACGCAACACTTGCATATTTGCTCTGGCGTTGCACATTATTTTGCTCTCATAATTTTTAGTGCAACCCTGCATATTTGCATTGTGGTACTCCCCCTTTAGTACAACTATTGCATTTTTTAATAGACTTGCGCAAATGGTAGTGTGGTACAACCCCTATCAAGAGTTATTTAATTATGGTATAATTACGGTAACATGTTGAGTGCAGCCCTTGCAAATTTGAGTTGGGATCTCATAGTTGACGTCTCTCTTGGATGCATAAACTATGATATTTCGGAGTCAAGGTTGCATAACTAGTCCTGTCTTTGTATTTTTGAACTGAAGTAGCAAATCTTAATCAATGTATGATGAGACAAAATATCTGTTTGGGAAATGAGAAAATAGGTGAAATTTTTTTTCCTTCCTTTCGAATCTTTTTAATTTGGGGAGTGTTTGTTTTCTTATGAAACTTTTCAACTAAACATTTAAGGGTGTGTTTGGCAATTAATAGAAAATATCAAGTTAAAATTTTTCAATCTAAAACTTTTCACTCTCCACAACTATCATATTTTTTAATCATTTTTTCACATTTTTCTATACAACTACGTTACTTTTTAATCATTTCTACACAACTATTCACACAACTAACATATCTATTTTAACTTTAACCTCTTTACTACTCATCATTACCCCTATCCTATCACATCATTTGACGACTTTTACTCTCCAAAACTTTTCATCAAAAGTTTTATTCATTACCAAACACACCCTAAATTTAAAACTTTTAACTATCCATAACTATCTCATTTTTTAATTATTTCTTCATATCTTTGTATACAAACTATCCTATTTTTCAATTATTTATACACAACTACCCATACAACTAACCTATTTGTTGAAATTTATTCTCGTTATTTCTTATCATTACTTCTATCCTATCACATCATTTTCTCTCATTTCAAAAACTTTTATACTAAAACCTTTTCATCCAAAAGTTGTATCACTTCCCAAACACACCCTTGATATGGTATCTTAATGACGTGACAACCTTACTATTTTCATTATTATTTATGCTTATTGGGAAAAGAAGTTCTTCTATTACAGTTTTTAAGCTAAGCTAGCCAATTCTAATTGATTTATGGTATTACATTTTCGGAAAATGGGAGAAGTTCAATCCCTTGTCCAAACCTTTGACGTGAAGTGATATCTGAACTATCTGATAGATCTATGGGCCTTGTCAATACGGTAGATTTGCCTGGAATGGAATTGAATGGAACTAAATTTGTTGTCAACAATATCACTATGATGTCCACCATAAGGTAAGGTTAAAAGAAAGGGAAATACTTCAGTGATGCCGATGCTGTTGAAAAATTAAATGTTGTTTCCCATTTTGTCCCCACCTTGATGGTCAAATCAAAATTCAATCTGCCCATTGTATTAAAACCTATTTGTTTACCTAGGAAACCAAGTTTCACTTACATCTGATATTTTTATTGGCCCATTTGATGAAAGTGACTAAAATATAAAATCGACATAATAAAATTGTTTGATTTATATGTCGGAAGTTTTTTTTTTTTTTTTTCCTGATAGGGATATATCTCAGAGCTGTTAATTCAGCACCTATACCGTGTAAAACATTCTTCTTGTATAGGTAAATGATTCTAAGAGTTAGTGTAACATTCTAATGAATCCAAGTGATTTTAATATTTCACACATGATTGTAATATTTTAAGCAGCTATGGCCCACCCACAGACTTTGATTGTAATGATTTTTGGTACCATAATAAAATTATTGATTCTAAATAAAATGAGCAGATTAGATTTTGCTTTAATCATTAAAGTGGGCCAGAATGAGGTGACAACACTGTAATCTCCAATGCAATCAGCACTGTTGAAGTATTTCACTAAAAGAAATTGAAGATTTGACTATTTTTTTCACTTTCAACTTATCCTTATTCAGTTATCAAATTAGATAACAAAATGGAAAATTTTCAGTGGTGATTTTTTGAAAACAATCGTATCTTTTAATTGTTTTTAACCATCGGCAGCAATTCATTTCCAATTAGCAACAAACTTCTTCTACCATGGGTTTGCTTTTACAACTATGCTTTCATTGATTGCCTACGTAATTTGATTCATGGATTCATGTCTGCTTGCTTAATTGCTGGGTGGTTTCTATGCACTTGCGGTTTGATGGAAACCTTGAAACATTTGGGCCATTAAGCCAGGCTCTTTTTTGTTCTGCTTTTCTAATTACCAAATACGAGTAGCCCATTCAAGGGCAAACAAATTGCAATTAGTAATGTCGATTATTTCATTTTTTTCAGTCTCTTTTTTTAAGCTTTGTGTTATCTTGCAATTTAGAGTTTGGTCAAAACTGTAAGTCTTGTGAGGCAAAGATGCATTGTTTAGATTCTTCTATCTCAGAAGTTGTGTTTTTCCACCTGTCATTGATATGATCATCTTAGCTGCATCGGCACTTTCTTCAACTCCTTAGTTTCATGAAGTTTTGTTCCTACCTTGTCCTTCTTACTTTACTGATTCGATCTCATGGCTTGTCCTTCTTGCTTACTGATTCGATCTCATGGCATGTTTATATGACACAGCTACAATGATGGTGAAAGGCTTTCAGAAGAAGATCAGTCGTGGGTTCTGGATAATGTTTTTCAGTACCATCCAGAGAAAACTTCAAAAATTAGCAAGGAGATTGACTATATCATGGTCTGTTGCACAATGGCCTTTTATCACCACCACCACCACCACAACACTAGCACCAAGACCACGACCACCACACCACGATGCACTTGCGGAATGTTGGTGAAACCTGATGGATTTGCATAATATCTTCGTGCTCTGTTAGTCACCACTGCATGGAATGTTGCTTGTCATACAATGAATATGCTCCTGTTATCCTCTTTTTAAGGATTGTTCTTTATCAATTGACAGGTTGATCAACATCCAGACCACCCCGGCAGCAGATGTTTTTTTGTTGTTTCCACAAATGGTCATAAAGAAGATTTCTCCTCTCTCAAGTGTGTCGAAAATTATGTCAGGGAGAAGTTCTCTGAACGTGCAGAAGCATTCAACCAGAAGTACTTCAGCAAAAGACGTCGCCCTGAGGGAGCAAGCTAGCAAACTCAATAGCTTTTGGCCCCAAGCATTTGGTGGAGAGAAGAATTATGCACCAAGCAGTTGTTCTTTATGTACATTGGTTGTATGTGTATATTTTTCTGCTGCCGTGCCCTGGCCTAGAAGTGAAAAATTCTCTTTCACGTGTTTTAACTGCTGTATATATCCATTGTCCCTGTCCCTGTCCCTGTCCCTGCTCTGTGAGCTAATCATCCATCCCCCATGGCCAGGCTGACGGTATGCATTTCTTATCCATTGGTGGGTCAAACAGTTTTTTTCTGCAATCGGCTGGGCCGTGTTTGCAGTTTGAAAGTTGTTCCCACTTCCCAATCAATAGCTGCTGATGACTTTCATGCTCTGTAAATTACATTGTTTTGGTTCCATGCATTCCGAAATTTCTAGGGCTGCCTTTTGTTGCAGATAAACGGTGATTGTTGTCAGTAACCACTAACCACCTCTTTATTGCCGCAACCCGCTCTGCAAAGCATTGCTTCTATAGGTTGGGAATTGCTTCATCCGAGTAAATCGGTTCCCTCTTCGATTTAGGCCATAATGAATTCGTTTTTTTTTTTTTTTTTTTTTGATAGATAGATATCGAACATTAATAAACGAAATTTACGTGGACTATATGTTTGAAATGTGTAGCTAAGAATGTATTGTTCTTTTGATTTAAATAAACTATTTAATAGTTACAATATTTGTAGCCGAATGCATTAGATGAACAGTCAGCTGATACATCCGGAGTTGATAAGCTGTTTGTTACATCTGAAGTGGCTTAAAAGTGTTAAGCCTTGTGAGCGTGGTTTAAATATTAAAATTGAGTCTCACCTCCTCCCACCTCTTGACTCGTATCAATAGTTATTTATAAAAGAGAATGCTAGAACCTTGAGCCATATCTTCTGAAATTATGGATTTTAGAATTATATGAAATTTGATTCTCAATCTAACTTATCATATCTTATGAAAGTGGGGGCAGTGGATTGATTTCCTGAAGGTAGAGGAATCTTGCCATCGATATCAGAAAAATGGTAACTAACAGTTCCTGCCGTGGTAAAAGGAACGCGATGTGCTGCCTCTAGCGATTTCAGTTGCAGACAGCTCTCGCAACTTGCCAACAGGTAGCAGACCGACAGGCAAACATGATGTAATTCATGTAATATGTATTAACTTGAGTGGCCGTAACCCATATGGCAGCCCGCAAATCGCTCCTGGAAATCGACCGAGCTCAAAAGAATTTTTCTATATAATTTTAGTAAACGTGTAAGCTCACCTAGATCTTGCTTTCGATTACATTTGGTAATTTTTTAAATTTATTTAGTTTTTATTTGGAAAATCAACAAAAGGGTATGGATACATCCTCTGGGTGTATGCATCGATGCCATTTTTGTTTATTTCAAAAATAGTAAATACGAAACAAATTTAAAAAGATTGATAAATTTCATAGGAATCAAGATTTAGATGAGCTCATATATTTATCGAACGTAGAAAAAATTAAAAATATTTTTTTGGTTGCAGGCGGCCGCATGCGATCGCGGTGACAATTTGAATGTTGCTGAGGTGGACTGACGCATACATGATAAACTCAAATTTTAGTCCATATCTCAACATAGCTATAACCTCAAAACTGTAACATGTTTATAACTCATTTACAAAAATTTAAACCTTAACCTTGATCATTTGACATAAACCAATTGGGCTGTGGTTTGTAGGGTTGCTTTGAGGTTGGTAAAAAATAGGCTACTGATGGGTTGAAAATTAAAATGTAATCATATACAATCAACCAATACTTCTAATTGTAGAGATTTATTTAAATTTAAAAGATAAATTTTCATATTTATTCTTAATCGTAACATTGATTGTATTATTAATTATTATTCATAACTTATAAAATAAATATCAATAAAATGTTAACTTAGTGTGTTTGGAATGACCCAAGTGATTGAGATGGGATGTTAACTTTTAATTTCTCATTTTCTAATAAACTTATTGTGTTTGGAAATTCCAATATTACTTTCCCATGTTTAATACACAACAATCTCTTCTCATTTCATCTCTCCGTTGTCCATCCATTTCCACTACATCTCAATCTCTTGAGCCATTAGTATTGAGATTGATGGGTCGAATGGTTAAATTATTGTGTTTATGAGTCGGAGAAGTTCAACTCAACTCATTTAGTAGTTTAAAATGTATCATATGAATGGTTGGACATGTTAAAAATGTAGAATATCTCAACCCTACTCGACCTCAGACCGGGTGGTGATGAGTTACGGATTACAGTCACGCTCATAACACGGGGGCAATTTTCTGGGCGCCCCTGGGCTTTGAGAAAAATCTAACCTACGTACCATATAATTTCATTTTTTGTTTGATTAGACTTTACTGAATCCCGACGGTGCAGGGTCAATGAAAAGGACGAGAAAAGCACAAAATGCCGCGAATGGATGCGTGTCTGGTCGGAACGGCCGGTGCCACGTCTCAAAACAGGTGCCAACTTCTAACTTGGCGAACCTCAGCCGTGAGAGGGAAGCTATGCATCTTATCTAGTGAAGGCGACGCATGCCAAAATTGCCAATGCATCTTTGTACTTTGCAACATAAGGAAGAAAGGGCGGAGTGCCAGAAAGGGCTTTATCACACATATTCACACCACCTTTCTTCGCTTCCAGGTCTGTTAAACCCTCCCCACAAAGCTTGACACCATTCCTTCCTTTGTCTCCCACCACTTGAAACTCAACTCCGCGCTGACACGTTGCACATACTCACCTGTCCATTGCTCTAGTTTGCAAATTTGGATTTCCCTTTTCCTTCCCTCATCCGAAGAAGCTGAAATATATACACACGCACGCACGCAGAGACGATCATCTGTGACCGGGATAAAATCATATTCTTTTATTTTTCGAAATTTTTTAAAAAATACCTATATTTAATTTATAAATGGAGTTTATTATTTTTGAAAATGTGTGTATTTTTATTTTGTATTTTTAAAAACAAATGAGTATTTTATTCATTTTAAATAAAACTACACGTATATTAAGTTATTAGCAGTTATTTATTTTCAGAAAAATAAAAAAATATGATTTTGGCTGAAAATGACATGGCGCGCTCCACACACATACGATTACATCCCACACACACATATACAGACTAATATTCAAGTGCAGTGCCACGGTATAACATCAAAATGCACCCCACATGATTATAATATTATAATCCACCCCATCCATTATATTTAAAATAATATATTATATTACTATACCAATTTTCATCTAATTGGATGTGTATGAACCCTATCTGAAAACGTTATAAATTCAACATAATAAAATAATTTGATGTAAATAACAATTTTAAAGTAATTTTTTCAACATTTAAACCATTTACTATAAAAATTATATATAGATAAATGATTGCATTCTAATATGTGTTGGATCTATTTTTGGGTAAATATACTGTTGTTCCGCTGCAGTGGCGTTGTACCGGAAAAGGTCTCATATATATGGAATATATTCCTGTGCAGCATCGCTGAAATGGGCTCCACATGATCATGAAATCATGATCTACTCCACCCATTATATTTAGAATAATATATTCTATTACCATACCAATTTTCATCTCAATCAGATATGTATGTGGGCCCCGTCTGAAAATGGTACAAATCCAACGTAATAAAATAGTTTGATGTAAATAACAACTTTAAAGTATCTGATTGAGATGAAAATTAGTATAGTAATGGAATACATTATTCTAAATACAATGGGTGGAGTAGATCATGATTTCATGATCGTGTGGAGCCCATTTTTGGGCCACTGTACCGCTGTTCCAGTGCAGTGACGCTGCACCGGAACAACTCTCTCTCTCTATATATATATATAACCCTTCTAGTCTAGATGGACTACAACAATTACGGTGCAGTCTAGTACAAAATAGGCTCTGCATATAATAAAATATAATAATAATTATATAACCATTTATTTATATAAAAAACAGATTTTAGACGGTTTAGTTGTTGAAGATACAATTTTAAATTTGATATTTATGTTAAGTTATTTTGTTACATTGGTTTTGTTTTATTTTAAGATGGACCCCCTACACATATTTTTGATTTTGATGAACATTGATATGCTATTAAAATAATAATTCAAAATATAATGGATGAGATAGATGATAATTTCATGATGATGTATAGAGAGAGTTTTGATTATGTATACTTACATGTACTATAATTTATGATATATTTATTTCAAAATGGACCTTATCCAATCATAAAATTATAATAGACTTTACCTATTATATTTAGAATTATTTATTTTATTAACACTTTAATTTTCATCTAAATTAAATATATGTATGGATCCATCTGAAAATGATAAAATAGTTGGAAGTAAATAATAATTTAATTTTTTTTAACGTGTAAACTTTCTAAGATATAATTTTTTTTATAGAAATCTAAAATATAATTTATACATAGATAAATGATCGTGTAAAATATTAATATATTTAAGTGCATGTAAAACATTTTGAGCCAAATATATTATAAGTTACCACAGTCCAACATATATAATTATATATATAACTCAGAACGGGTGTCCCGCGGGAATCTCATTCCTTGTTGGCCCTCTTCATAATACCTTTCCTGGCTGGGCATTTCTCCAGAGCTGATTTAAACCCATTTGGATTGGAGAATTCAAAGAAAGAACGAAAGAAAGAGACGCGAGGAAACTTTCTAGAGCTGGGGATGGGCATCCGTGGGGTACTGTTGTGGGCTTTCCTCGTCATCGTCTATGCATTTTGCGAGGGAGCTACGCATACGGAGGGCCTTGGCTTCAATTGGGGAACGCGGTGTTCTCATCCGCTGCCAGCGAAGATCATGGTGAGGTTGCTCAAGGACAATGGGTTCAAAAAGGTAAAGCTGTTCGAAGCCGATCCTTTGGCGCTGCGAGCGCTGGGGAATTCCGGCATCGAAGTCATGCTCGGAATTCCCAATGAGTTCCTTGAGCAGCTGTCCAGTGGCGTTCAGGCTGCCGTCGATTGGGTGCAACAAAACGTTTCCACCTACGTTTCTAAGTACGGCGTCGACATAAGGTATGGAACATGTTCATTTCTACTCTTAATAGATCACCTTCCATACAATCTTATAGATAAAAAAAAGAGATTTTTTTTTTTTTTTTTTTTGGGGTTGTCAGAGAAGGTGCAAAACGATAGTAGATCACTTGCTATGAGACTGTATCATGAATTTTCTATCGAAGATGATGTCTCCATCGCTTGTGTGATTGATCTCGCACTTTCCTTTTCACATTTTTTTTAAAAAAAATTAAAAATGAAAAGACACTTTTACATCTAACGGACAAAGTTGAATACCCACTTTGTATCTCTTAATTTTCTTTTCTTTTTGGGTTATTTTGTATTGTCTCCTTATCTTTCTACCATTATGCAAAAATTACCCTATAACTAGTTTTCTACGTAATATCCTCCCTTTATTAAGCTTTTCGATTGAAGTTGAAGACCCACTGGCCAGGACCAAAATCAATCAAACACGACCTGAAGATACGATTGCATAAATTTAACTGTGCAGATCTCGGTTTACAAAGATTTTTTTGCGAACAAAACACATGCAGCAGGACTTCTTGCAGAATCAACTATATAATAGGATAAAAACTGGAAAAAGTAAACATATGGGAATGAAATGCTTTTATTATTCAGTCATTATTATATGCTTGTCATGCATGATGAATTCGGAATATAACCCCCAACCCCCAAGCACATGTATACAAAATATCAAGATTGGCCCAACCCATGCTATAATGCGTACTGATCATTCCCTACTGGCTGCCATCTACAAACTCTCATAACATCCATTTTTTTTAATAAAATTATTAATCTCGGTATATATTAGCTATAAATCAAGTTTCGTCGATTTAATAAATGTGCAGACATTCATTTTCTATTTTTAAATACAGGAGTACTATGGTTATTTTACCCTTACAAAAATAACAACAACAACTCTTGTGTTTTGAAAATATAAAATAAATATGTACATATATTCAAAAAAGTAAAACTTGGTTAATAGATAATATCTTTAGATTAACAATCTTACTAAAAAATTTAAAAAAAAAATTGAAAAATTGAAAAATGATATTTCATACCCACGCCCATGTTAGACCGGTTCGAGAATCAGAGTTAATAATATATGTATGGTTTTTGTACAGGATCGTTGCGGTTGGGAACGAACCGTTCCTAAAGACCTACAAAGACATGTTCCAGAAAAGCACCTTCCCGGCCCTCCAAAACATCCAAGCTGCCCTCATCAAAGCCGGCCTCGGCAAGCAGGTCAAGGTCACCGTCCCCTTCAACGCCGATGTCTACCAGAGCGACTCCGGCCTCCCCTCCGGCGGCGACTTCCGCTCCGATATCCGCACCCTCATGATCTCCATGGTCAAGTTCCTCGTCGACAACGCCTGCCCCCTTACCATCAACATCTACCCCTTCCTCAGCCTCTACATCGACCCCAACTTCCCCGTCGACTACGCTTTCTTCGGCGGCGGTTCCTCCCAGCCCGTCGTCGACGGCTCCATCACCTACACCAACGTCTTCGACGCCAACTACGACACCCTCATCTGGGCCCTGGAGAAGAACGGCTTCGGCTCCGCCCCCGTCATCATCGGCGAGGTCGGCTGGCCCACCGACGGCGACCGCAACGCCAACATGGACAACGCCCGCCGCTTCAACCAGGGCCTCATGGACCGGATCGTCCGGGGGCAGGGGACGCCGAAGAGGCCGGCGCCGCCGGAGATCTACATCTTCAGCATCATCGACGAGGACCAGAAGAGCGTCCAGCCGGGGAACTTCGAGCGGCACTGGGGCGTCTTCAATTATGACGGGACGGTGAAATACGATCTGAATCTGGGGAACGGGCGGGGTCTGATTCCGGCCAAGGGAGTGAAGTATCTGGCGCCGCAGTGGTGCGTGCTGGCACCGCAAGCGAGCGCGATGGACTCGAACGTGTTCGGGAGTATGGACTACGCGTGCACGTACGGCGACTGCACGTCCCTCTCGCCGGGGTCGTCGTGCAGCGGCTTGGATCCCCACAGCAACGCCTCCTACGCCTTCAACATCTACTACCAGATGCAGAACCAGCAGAAAGGGGCTTGCAATTTCAACAATCTCTCCGTCATCACGCGGGCCGACCCCTCGCAGGCCGGCTGCCGCTTCGAGATCATGATCGACACAGGCACGCACGAGGTGCCCAAAAAATCCTCTTCTGCGGCGCGCGCGAACGGGATATTGCTATCGCTCGCTGCTGCTGCTGCTGCTGCTGCTGCATCTGCATCATTACCATATGGGCTGCTGCTGCTGCTATGAGGTGATGTGATGCCTGGCGGGCTGTTGCAGCAGCAGCGTACATTGTAAATACGCAACTCGACTCATTCTTTCTTTCCTCATGTCCATGCATGGTAATCGACAAGTGCAGATTGTTGGGGGGGGGGGGTACGTGGTAGCCTAGCATAGATTGATTGCAATTTGTAAATTTGTAATTCTTCTAAAATTCTTTGAGAAAAATGCTTCGCTCCTAATTAGCGTACATGCGGTTGTAGTACTTGTGCTGCTCAGTGAAGACTGAAGAGCGATCTTTATCGGTCCGTTTTCCGGCTTTTGGTTATTTAGGGCCATGACTGAGCCGAGCTGCAGAATGGACGAACCTGGTCCGAGGTTTCCTGCGAAATTGTGGATGAAAACAGCGACTCGAAAGTTCCGGGAGGACACGACCGGTGTGTCGTTAAATCGTTTTTTGTGTGGCTTTTGTTCTTTTTTATGCCATTTTGCTATTTGGGTGCGTTAGAAAGGAAGCGACTTCAAATACGTTTTTTTCCATATTTTTAGATTAATATGATATTTTAGTTATTACACATGTATGATTCTATTTATCAATAATATATTCTATTTCTATTTTTCATCAAAAAAGTTCTATTTATTATTAGTATATTATTGAAAATCTATATTTTTAGTCATTATTTTTGAATTTTTTTTTATCAAAGAAATTTATTTTATTGATTTGTCTACTTATTATGTAGGTTGATATAAGCATGTACTTTAAGAATTTATCCTTTAATACTTTCTCTAAATAAACTCTACCCAAACAGACAATATCTAATGATCAATAGGTCTAGCACATCATTTTAGATCTGCACCGTACAACATATTTGAATGGGAGTTTTCCCTTTTCTATCATATTAGTCCCAATTCAGCTAGTCTAAATGAAAATGTTATATAAATTAAAACTTTAAAATGATAATTAACTAATTCAGTTGTGCTTAATTCTTCGGAGTGGACTACGGATATGTAAATTTAGTAATTTTTTGGGTGTTAAATAAAGAAGTGAAGCATATATTTTGAAACGCTTTTGGCAGCGAGATGAATTGATACCACACGAAATGTGGGATAAGCACACGTAATCTGCCTCAACTCAATGGAACACGGAGAGTATCCACAACGGGGGTTAGAGACTATCTGTGGTGCATCTGTGGTGGGTGGTCTTTTGCTGGGGCTATCCGGCTATGCGTGTTTCATTAGCAATAGTACCGTAGCAATGCATGCATGCGCAGCTCTCCTTTGTTGACCACCAACCACCACGACATAACCCTGCGACCATCGATTGCACTGCACCTCCAACGCAAATGTCTATCTTAATTTTTTCTTGAAAGGATGTGTTCTTCCGCTTGTTCAGGAGGATTTAAGAGGCTTGATTGAGATAAACAAAATAGAATGCAGATGTACCGATGTATATTAAAATTGGTAAAAGTTGCATTGAAAATATAAAAAATTATATCGAAAATAAAAATAAAAATAAAAATAAAAAATTTCATTTCATGCACATTCCATGTCAAGCCCCTGGGAAACACCCTCTTAATTTGACGACTCTAGACTGTGCATCAACCATTAAAAACGTCCCAAGTATTAAACATTTTGGCATTTTTTCAATAATAAGTAATGTACGTATGCTAATTGCTTTGATTAAACACGGCAATTGAACATGGCGGACGTACCCAAAGTCAAAATCTTCACGCCTGCCCTTCCATCCTACCACTTCTTTCCACCACCATTTCCCACTCGGAGCACGTCTCGCCGCTAAAGATTTCATGAAATCCATGCCGTCTAATCATCAATCCACGATTTAATGCCTTCTGATCCATAAAAAAACGTTGGAAGAATTCTCATCTTTTATAAATGAATGTACGTAGAAACAAAATGTGAACGGTTCGGATGTAGAAAATCTGTACCATGGTAGCATGTGTGACGCATGAGATTAGAAGCGCGTGGTAGACCGCGAATCTGCACTTTTTTCCGCTGCGAGCGTGGGAAGGGTAGGTAAGAACGTTAAGTTTTGAAAGGCTGTTGGAAGTCCCCGTAGCAGCAGCTGCTGCTGTTGCGGCTACTCTTTTCTCTTTCTTCGACTCCTCTCTGTTTCCAACAACATGGCGGGAAACCAAAAAAATAGATGGGGATGCCTGATTGCCACAGCATCCAACCGACGGTCAAAAACGCCCAAATCCCTTCTATCCCTTTTATATATTCACTCCCACAATATCATTATCATCTCCTACCCATCCATCCAAAATCCTAGAGAGAGAGATAGAGAGAGGCGCCTGCTGGAATTCCACTTCCAAATCTTGGGTCTCCACTTGAATCTTCTGATTCTTGAATCCCATTGGTAAGTCCAATGAATTAGAACTGTTCCTTTTTTAAATTAACTTCGGAAATGTTATAATTTGTTTGCTTCATATTTGATTGTAATGTGTTTGGAAATGTGAAGTTCTTGTTTGGTTTCATCTGAATCGTGTACCGAAAAATAAAAAATCAAAAGTGGGTCAATTTGTTTGATCGACTTCTCATCTGTGACGGGGCCGGTCAGGCCACCTTGCTGAGTATCTCGGTTACCGAGAGTTGGGTGTTGCCATTTGTTGATCAGTGGCCTCCAAAATGCCCACATTTCACAGGCACGTTTACTAGTAAACAATGCATAATGTAACAATTGATAGGATGATATGGAGTGGTAGCACCTGGAGATGAAGAATGCAGTTTGTACCAGCAGCAAGCATAAACTCTCAAGTTCCTTCCACTACTTGATTTGATGATTCAGCTGAAGGATGATGTCCCGCATCTCATGGAGGAGGGCGCGGTTGGATTGTGTTTCTGTTTTTTCCTTTCAAAATGATTCACTCGGAGGAATGAGATTTGTGTATACATTGGTCACAACTTCATCAAACAGAATTTTCTGGATTGTTGTTCTAGCTAGAGAGTTGTGCTTTGGAACTAATCCCGATAATGTGAATTATAATTGATGTTTAAAAGATTTGTAAATGGATTTATATATTCACTTCTGGGTTCGGGAAGAAGGTCTGATAGCTAGCTTACTCAGGGCCTAGGAGTTTGGAGCTTTGACCATGGATGAGCTGGAGAAACCTTTGCTTGGACCTGAAAATTTCAACCGGGAAGCAATCGATTTGGTAAGAAGTGTGCGGCCTGGGTGCATCTGGAAAAGTTACACAAGAAGGATTCCATGGGATAGTGCACAAAGATTTAATTTGGATTATTTGGTTTACAGGAAAGGTTGCCACTCGAAGAAGTCTTTGAACAGCTGAAAACTTCACGAGCTGGTCTTTCATCTGAAGATGTTGAAGTGCGCTTGCAGATTTTCGGTCCTAACAAGCTTGAGGAGAAGCCAGTAAGTAAATCCCGTATACTTCCTACTCACTCCTTGCTTCTGATCTTTGGAGATCTGTTTAAATTGGTTGTTAATCTATTCCTGTAACCTAGATTTTCTTGAGTGCAGGAGAACAAGTTCTTGAAATTTCTTAGTTTCATGTGGAATCCTTTGTCGTGGGTTATGGAAGCTGCAGCTGTGATGGCAATTGCACTTGCCAATGGTGGAGTAAGTTTCCGAAAGAGCCCTAGGATCTGTCCTAGGCCACCAAATAATTTCATATTTCGATAGTTCAATTGAGCTGATTTTTTCATGTTTTCTTTTGGAGTTCAATGAAATGCTAGGTTGACGTTTGTTTTTGCCTTCGTGTTTTCAGGGTCAGGGTCCTGACTGGCAGGACTTTGTGGGGATTGTCTGTCTGCTGCTTATTAATTCCACGATTAGTTTTATAGAAGAAAATAATGCTGGGAATGCTGCTGCTGCGCTGATGGCCCATCTAGCTCCCAAAACCAGGGTATTTATACATCCATCTTTAATCGCAATGAAGCTTTTGTGTTAGGAAAGAGTGATAAATGCTTCTTTGGGTGGCTGAACCATCCATTCCTTCAAAAACCCCCTGAAATGTACCTGTCTTACAAGTGTGGCTTAAATCTGAAATGTGAGGAGAGTGACGAAGTTTGTAGAAAACACACACATCCATAATAATTCGAATTCCCCTGAAATGATATATTTGTTTCGCTTGTATTGTAATTCAGGTTCTCAGAGATGGGCAGTGGCAAGAGCTAGATGCTTCTATTCTAGTACCAGGAGACATAATCAGCATAAAGCTGGGTGATATTATACCAGCAGATGCTCGCCTGCTAGAGGGAGACTCTCTTAGAATTGATCAGGTGATTGCTCGTGAAAGGTTATTTTTATTTTTCATTCCTCCTCACCTTTTCATTTAGCGGCTTCAGCTTTTTATTCTCAGACAATTTGAACAGAACTTTCATGACCTGATCACATTTCTTTATTGAAAAAAAAAAGAAGAAATGAAAATTATACCATTTTTCTTGTAAGTTCCTGGGCACCATAATAAAAAATCCTTCCAACTGAATTTTTTGCATTGTGTATCCTGATGCAGTCATCTCTTACTGGAGAATCTCTTCCAGTCACAAAGAAAACTGGAGATGAAGTTTTTTCTGGTTCAACATGTAAGCATGGAGAAATCGAAGCTGTTGTGATTGCAACTGGTGTACACTCTTTCTTCGGTAAAGCGGCACACTTAGTTGACACTACTGAAGTAGTTGGACATTTTCAGAAGGTGAGACATGAACTGTCAAAAACTTGTAACTAAGTTGAGCAAGGTATAAATTGTTCATTCATCAGTAGAAGTCCATAAACAAAAATAAACAAGTTGAAAACAATTGACATCAGAATTAAAGTGCAAGATATCCAAAATACTTCTGTAAAAGATGAAGATTAGCTTCTAAGAAGCGGTCATGTTTCTCAGCAGTCAAGTGAATATAGATCATTCCAACTGAAGTAATTAATTTAATCCTAAAGGATAATATTTGATTCATTTCCACCTTTTCTCAGGTTCTCACAGCTATTGGAAACTTTTGCATCTGCTCTATAGCTGTTGGAATGATTCTTGAAATCATTGTCATGTACCCCATCCAGCACCGTTCATACAGAAGTGGAATCAACAACCTTCTTGTACTCCTAATTGGAGGAATACCCATTGCTATGCCAACTGTATTGTCTGTTACACTTGCAATTGGTTCTCACCGACTTTCTCAGCAGGTACTTGTTCCGTTTAATGATTACTGCCATCATGTCAAATATGCTGAAAACCTATGCCTATCTTCTTCAGGGTGCAATCACAAAACGGATGACTGCAATTGAAGAAATGGCAGGAATGGATGTCCTCTGCAGTGATAAAACTGGCACACTTACGTTGAATCGCCTCACAGTTGACAGAAATCTCATTGAGGTATAGGAAGTCAGCTTTTGAAGTTTCTTGTATTTGATATTTAGTGAGTCACTCGAGGAGAATTAGTTTGTGAATAAGGATACATTTCGCAATAGTCTGACTAGTATAAAACTCTCCTGTGTTAGGTCTTCAATAAAGAAATGGACAAAGACACGGTCATCTTGCTTGCAGCCAGAGCCTCCAGAATGGAGAATCAAGATGCCATTGATACTGCAATTGTTAATATGCTCGCTGATCCTAAGGAGGTAACTGTGCCCTTCTAAATGAGGGTATTTAATTAGGATTTTTTATTCTGTAAAAAGGTCTTAAACAAGAAGACTGAAAGCAAGGGTTTCAACTACAGGCACGTGCAAACATCACAGAAGTACACTTTCTGCCCTTCAATCCTGTTGACAAACGAACTGCAATTACATACATTGATTCTGAAGGTAACTGGCACCGGGCTAGCAAAGGAGCTCCTGAACAGGTATTTACACACTCCAGTGTCCGTAGATGCTCCACAAAGTTACATGCCTATCCGTAAGCCAACTGTATGAGTCTCTAATTCAGTTTCTAAATCTCTTTTGCTTTTTTCAAATTTGCCTGATCAGATTCTAAATATGTGCCAAGAGAAAAATGAAATTGCTGGGAGAATGCATGCGATAATAGACAAATTTGCAGAAAGAGGGCTGCGTTCGCTTGCAGTTGCTTATCAGGTACAGATGAACATTTTTGCTAACTCGAATTGAATAACGACATGGATAGACAAAAGCCATCAAAGGAAATTGTGCTCTCCTGTCCAGTGGGAATTTCCTGTGGGTTTTAAGAAACGGAATCATCTCAATTATTGTTGGTCATTGATGATAAATAGCATTTGGAACTCTGATGATCTTACTTTCTGCATTCCTCTTCTAGTTTATGCATTTACTTTCTATCATAGTGACACGTGCATATTCTTCTCTTGTGAATCTTCTTGAAACATTGATGAACAACGTGAAGCCTGTTCCTGAGAAGTCTAAGGATAGCCCTGGAGGTCCATGGACATTCTGTGGGTTGCTGCCATTATTTGATCCACCTAGACATGATAGTGCTGAGACCATTCGCAGAGCACTGAACCTTGGGGTTTGCGTGAAGATGATTACAGGTACAAGTGGTGTTTATTGAAATGTTTCCACCTACCAACTCATGTAATGCAGGAAATGAAAAACTGTAACAGAATATAGCTAGCACCTTCTGTAACCGAGCATATAGAGTTGACCATGCACTTTGAGTAGACTATCTGCAGCCTATTCTGTGGGTGTAGACGCATAATCAGGGCCTGTTGGTGACAGGTTCCTTACTTGCTCCTCATATCTGATAGCCTCATGTTTGAGGCAGCTCCTGAGCTGCGTTGCATCTTTTCCACTTTCTATCTGAAATGGAAATTTTTTTATTTGTTTGTTTGCTTGTTTGATGAATAGGCGATCAGTTGGCAATTGCAAAGGAGACTGGGCGGCGTCTTGGCATGGGCACAAACATGTACCCCTCTTCATCACTATTGGGCCGTGAAAAGGATGAACATGAGGCACTTCCAGTTGATGAGCTTATTGAGAAGGCTGATGGTTTTGCTGGTGTATTTCCTGGTACATAAATCGTCTTCGCTAATTTCACTGAGACTTTTTAGAAATTTCTTCATGGTCTTGATACATGGAAAAAGCTCCCAAAATCACCTAAGATTTGACTCATACTAATTAAAAGTTCAGAATTGGACGGGGCAGAAAGTTTTTACTTTGAGATATATTTTCTTTTCTTAATTGATTGATGTCCACGCATCTTGGTTCCTTTGATCGTCTACTCTACCGTCAGAGCACAAGTATGAGATTGTCAAAATACTTCAAGAGAGGAAACATATCTGTGGAATGACTGGAGATGGAGTTAATGATGCTCCAGCTTTAAAGAAGGCAGACATTGGAATAGCAGTAGCAGATGCTACAGATGCTGCGAGGAGTGCGGCAGATTTAGTCCTGACAGAACCTGGGTTAAGTGTTATCATTAGTGCTGTTTTGACCAGCCGTGCGATATTCCAGAGAATGAAGAATTACACGGTAGAAATAATTTCCTTTTGCCTATTTTTTATGTTTTAAGATACTCAGAAAATATTTCTACAAATAAATTAACAACTCATATCTGATTTTCAGATTTATGCGGTATCCATAACCATTAGGATTGTGGTAAGTTCCATGGAGTTAACAGTTTTTTTCTCTTCCATTTATTTTCACTTTGAAGATTATGATTCAATAAGGTTTTTCCCATTGCAGCTTGGTTTTGCGCTCCTCGCAATGATCTGGGAATATGACTTCCCTCCTTTCATGGTTCTCATTATAGCCATTCTTAATGATGGTAATCGTTTAATATTCATTTTTTTTCCTAAAAATTCCAATCCTCGGGGACCTTCTTATTCCATCGTTACATGTTTTTTGCGTAGAATATTTTCCATGGCTAGATGTGAGACCTTGAATAATGCTTAGCTTAGGTCCCGTCCTTGTTGATGGAGTCCAACTACATTAAATCCATAGATCTCCAATAATAATAATAATAATAAATTCAACTAGCTTCGTGAGATACCACTGATTTTCTGATACTCAATAAATTTACTACGAATTCAGGGACCATCATGACCATTTCCAAAGACAGAGTCAGGCCATCTCCAAGACCAGACAGTTGGAAGCTGAAAGAGATCTTCGCTACTGGAATTGTTATAGGGACTTACCTTGCATTAGTAACAGTTGTATTTTACTGGGCTATTACAAAAACGTCTTTCTTTGAGGTACTCTCGATTAAGTATATTATGTTCAGGGAAACCTATCTGCTTCCCACTAACCATTGTGCTTTCTTTTAACTGTTGCAGACACACTTCCATGTGAACTCTCTAACAAGTGATACTGAAAAGGTATCTTCTGCCGTATATCTGCAAGTCAGCATCATCAGCCAGGCCCTAATTTTTGTCACTCGCAGTCAAAGTTGGTCATTTACAGAGAGGCCTGGGGCCCTCTTGATGTGTGCTTTTGTGGTAGCTCAGCTGGTGAGTTTTCTGATTACAATATAATGATTTCCCAACATCCTCTTAGGCGTCTATATTGAAAGTTTTAGCGACTAGCCTAAGTCCAGATGTTTAAAACATATGCTAGATGTTTATAAAGATTTAGTTTAAGATATAGGATTTAATTTGCATTGTTTGGTGAATCATGATTTTAGTACATAGGCAAGCATTGAAACATTTAAATCGAGCTAAGTTTTTCTATTTACAAAAGAAAAACGAAAAAGCTACTCTCTCAGAAACAAATCTTAAAGGAACCGAACAGGACTGACAGGATTAACATTACCGATATCCAGGAATCTGCATCTTTTATGACCTTGACTTGTTGGAACCCACTAATCTATTATTTATTTGACATGCAGGTGGCCACCTTGATTGCAGTTTACGCACATATCAACTTTGCCTCAATCCGAGGCATTGGCTGGGGCTGGGCTGGTGTTATATGGCTCTACAGTTTGATCTTCTACATACCTTTAGACATTATCAAATTCATTGTCCGTTACAGTCTCAGTGGAGAAGCATGGCAACTATTGTTTGACAGAAAGGTTAGAACAAACCGAATTGTTTCAATTGAAATTTTTTGCTTTTCCCAACAGGGACCAGCTTTCCATACAGAAGGAAGCAAATGCAGTGATGTCATGGAGTTCTTTCTTTGAACACTTGAAAATAATGGAAACCTGATACTGTTGCATCACTTGCAACTGCATCAGAGTGTGAGTCAAAAAACAGGCGTGGTGAACTAGATGCTGCAAACATAACTGCTGTGGTTCTTTTGATTGTATCTTATGAATGACTTCCTTTTCCTTTTAACAATTTCCTTTTCTACGAATTCTGGCAGACGGCTTTCACCTCAAAGAAGGATTATGGGAAGGAAGACAGAGAAGCGAAGTGGGTACTGTCTCAGAGGACTCTACAAGGGTTAACTTCATTAGATTTGGATAGTAATGGAAGACGGTCCTCCCTAATTGCTGAGCAGGCCAGGCGCCGTGCCGAAATAGCCAGGTAAAATGACTAAAATGAACCTGAACTTTCCACTCGTTCATATGGCTTGTTATTCACCAATTAAAACTCAATGAAACCTTAGGCTATTGATGGTGGTGTGTATCAAGCATGATATTAAATATCAATCACAGAATAATTTCTCCCCTACTCTTACAATAAGAGAGGTAAAATATGCTTTGACTATGTCTTAGTTCTTGCGGTACTGACATGAGAATGTAATATTTTGTTCAGGTTGGGCGAATTACATACACTGAGAGGACACATTGAGTCAGTTGTAAGGTTGAAGAATTTGGACCTTAATGTAATCCAAGGATCTCATACGGTCTAAGGTGTAAAAAAGAAATCACATCAGCTGCGAACTTCCTGCTGGTACCAGCACTTAGAAATTATGCTGGGGAAACAGTTCCGTCAGATGCAAAGATTAGATCTCCTTTCTTCTTCTTTCTTTCTTTCTTCCCCATGTTTTTTCCTTTCTTTTTTTTTTTTTTTTTTTTTTTTTTTTTCCCTACACAATAATTGGACAGAGATGAAGATGGTATGTGCAATCTCAGGACAGTACCACAAAAGGCCTAGTTCTGCTTGACAAGAGAGGCTCGGCATGGAGAAGACAGAAATGTTGGACATGACACACCCAAATAAACATTCGCATATGATTAAAGTGCAATTTATTCTTTTGACTCCCAAACCCATATTATGGTCTTTTGTAATACGACAAAATTTTTTATCGATAGTGTGTTACAATTTTGACAAAGGGAATATATTCTCTGATTTGAAAAGAAAATGATATCTTTCCCATCATGATGATTGTGTAGAAGTGGCAACAGTCATTTCCTAAAAGTGTAGAGATCATGGTGTAAATTGTAGTTGGAAGAATGTTTCATCGCCACTAAATTGCCAGCTCCAAACCCCACAATTGTAAGTTGGTTAAAGCAATCTACTAAAGCAGCATACAAATTAAGGTGCCACAACTGCATTGGAGTAGGAGCAGGCTTTGATGGCACACTTGCTCAGAGTTGCTGACACTTTGGAATCTCATTCTTCCTTGATTCCAGAAAATGAAGACAGTTGAACAATTGAGGAACACCGTGCTACCCTGATTCTGGGAAGCGAAGCTCGTTCTTCCTCAACCTCCAACCATAACTTAATGACTTACATCTAACAAGTCCCACGTATCTTAGTCAATCAAGTCTACATAGAAAGAAATATATCTAGCTTCTAGAGAAAATTAAAGGAAAATGCTTCAATCTAGTAGACATTCATATTATGCTCCAAATAAAAATACTAAGAAATATTGTATATCTATGATACATGTGTTAGTTTCTTCCTCCTGACTGCACACATCACCAATGGCAAAGAAACTGTCAGTTTCACGAAACTCTACTTCATTATGCCACCACTAATATTCATCTTATTCTTTCTGGGACGGAGAAAAACAAATCTAAATAGAGAACATTTGAACTCGTTCCCTTCCAAGCCTTACTGAATTCAGATAATCTACTGGGCTGTGTGCTGAAATGCCTGGAATTGCCAGCCCCACAATTCTGAGCATTATTGAAAACCAGCCTTCTTTGTAGTCTGGGCCATATGTGTAGCTCATCAAAAAGCTCCTGATCAATTCCCAAAATGCATTCAAATAGTCGGGAAACACGTATCTAAGCCCAAAATAATTCCTATTTGGCTCTTCTTCTACGTTCTTGGGGAAAGAATCAAATAGGAGAAGAAAATTGGTACAAGTTAGAAGCATCAAATATATTTTTTTAAAAGCAAAAGCAATCAAACATATGATGAGTAGGATGTCACATCCAAATCAGAAAATAGACTAATAATGGAAACACACATGATTAGGAAGATGCATACCTGGTCAACATAGAAGCTGTTATAGTAAAGGCACAATCCAAAGTGCTTGTACAAGAAAGTCTTGTCATCATAAGGTAACCTTGGCACCAGATCATTGCTGTACACCACCCTATAGTATCTCGGAACAGGGTGATTCAGATGAGCTTCCATGTATCTTCCCAATTGTCTGTCTCCTATTCTAGGCTGTCCAAAGGTATACACCCCAAGCAGCCTTTTCATCATCTCTTTCTCCCCATGTAGCAGCAGTACTGTTGGAAACAGTATAGCTAGCGCCCCACCCAAGCTGTGCCCGGTCACCACAAATTTTGCATTCTTGTGCTGATGAAGTAGGATTCTAAGCGTGCTCCTGACTGCATAGTATGCAGTCATCTCAGTCATGTCACCATTATTGCCTTCTGAATCAGAATCTGTAGCACTTTGAGGTTCCCCTCCAACCTGAAGATTCTCCTGAAAGGTTTTGACCTCAGCCCTGTTGCCCAGGCCTAGTGCCTCCAGGAATCCCATGTGGACCTTGCCTAGACCCGGAATCTCATACCAAGAGTAATCAAAGTCAGTGCTCCAATCATCAGCATCAAATGGCTCTGTGCCACGGAAGCTGATCACGACTAGACTGGCATCTTCAGACTTGTCACAGAGTATGAAAACTTGGGTGGAATACTCCTTCTGAAAATCTATGGAAGTATATAGCAATAACAAAACAACAAATTTAATGAATGTAAAACAAGTAACGGCAGAATATATGAACAAACGCCAATGCATGAATGCAATTAATGGCACCTGAAGATAGGATAAGAAGAAAGGAAAAACAGACTAGTCTATCACAGACATGTAACTGGGAAGAAGAGGAAGAAACTAGTCGTCCCAGCTTGAGCAATCCACTGATATGCAAACATGGCTCAAGCTTTCAAGACCTTTCAGAAAAGGTGGGCCAAATCATTTATTTCTCAACATGTATAAGACAGACGAGGAAATTAGACAATGTTTCAACAATTGGAGTTGTTGGCACTGTGACAGTTGACAAGGTCTGTTCAAATTAAGGGTATCATCATGTTTAAGTTAATGTAGAATTTTGATCTAGGGTGTGTTTGTTTTTAAGTAAAACTTTTTATCTAAAACTTTTCAATTTAAAATTTTTCACTTTCCACAACTATTTAATTTTTAAATTATTTCTCCACATCTTCTATACAAACTACCCTACCTTTAATCATTTCTACGCAACTATTCATACAACTTATTTATTTTAACTTTTTTCTGTATTCTTCATTATTACCTCTATCATGTCACGACACTCTCATTTTAACAACTTTTATACAAAAAAATTTTCATCCAAAAATTTTACCACTTCTCAAACACACCCCTAGATTAGGAAGCCAAATAAAGACATTTATGATTTTCCTCACGTAGCGGTGGAAATTAAGGTCTCAAAATTTTCGACTTCTGGAAAAATTATTTAAAGCATCTATTTTCATTATTCATAATAATAATAAAAAGAAGCACGAAACTTTCAGGCAATAGTAATTTTAACTTCATCTCACTTTTAACATTGGTCTTAATGGTGTTGTTATATATTAAATTAGGGATAAAATATGTGGACATCTATGCCATTTTAATAAATGTGTAGTCATATCTGCAAATATAAGTTGTGGTCATATTTGGAATTAACCCTTGGAAGAATGAAAAATAACTCTCTAATTGGTATCACTTAGACCAAAATAGCACTTTCTAATTTAATGTATATATAAATAAGAACGCTGAATATAGATGGGAAACCACCAATATGGGCCATTTTGAAAACCTCATAATAGTTGGTGTTTATCATCTTTGAATACTGATTGCTTCTTCCTTCATTACCATTGAAACAACATCAGGATCAGTCTGAATGTTTCATAAGCACCAAGTAACAATGGAATAGATGAAAAAAGTGACCACTTAATTAAACCTGATCACTCTCTACCAAGCAATTTGACAACAAGCATGAAGTACTTCTCTCCTATAGGTCTACTTCTATTTAAGGAAGTTCCACTTCAGTGGCCAATTTGTGGCAGATTCTATGTGATGGATGGATGCTTTGAATGATCAGATGTACATTTGCCAAAATTAAATCTAGTTGGAATTACAAGGAAAAGACTTGGAAACTTCACTTGTGACACATGACAAGAATTGGTTTGCTTACCATTCCAGCCGTTGTAGAAGTCCACCAAATGCATCTGAATTAGAGAGAAAACACAAGTTATGTTCTATGAAAAAGATAATCAAGTAATTCTGATGGCCACAGTGCTGTTGCTTAGAATATGCATGTATTGCATACTGGTAATTAAAGCTAAGCGGTGCAAAGACCTTTTTCTTCTTATTTGATCATCAACTTCATAGATGTCTATGTGACAACTAAAAATGAAAGTTCCAACTTCCTCATTCCAATCTAACTGGAAAGTGCCAGAGGTTAGATGTGAATTGCACGATCGACCTGATTTAGGGACCGAGTGTGTGAAATCGATTTGAGTTTATGCATGAATTGGAAATTTGTGTGCATCTGAAGCAATTAAACTTAGCGAAAAACAATGTCAGGGTATTCTTAAGTTCTCAGCCAATATCGAGAAAAAGATACAGCTAGATTTTCACCGTTAATTAATATTGAACTATCTAGATTTGAAAGAAATATAACTGTAATTAATATATTATGGCCCCTATTAATAGACTACTTTCACTGTTAATTCGAATGATATAACAGTAACAAGAATCTTTGATCTGAAAATCCAAGTGGTTCAGAAGAAAACAAAAAGGATGATAAAGTGGTCAAACAACCCATGAAATTAGATCCGTAAAAGATGTGGCGAAGCCCAGGTTGTCCAACTTGGCACAGGACTTCAATGGGCCTGAAACTAGGAGCCTGTTTCACCTCTTTTTGGTGTTGTCCATGCAGGTAAGTTTGTGTCATCTTAAGAACCTTTCATGGGCACGATTTGACCACACGATCCCAATTAAAAATACTTTAGATTGAAATAGACAACCGAGTAGATCCAGAAAGAAAACTCGCCTTCCAATGCAGCTCAACAACATTCCTAACCACGAGTGCATTTTCATAAGCTAGTTTGGAGGCCATCATACAAAGGTCCATCACGGCCTTGTTCCCCATCTGGTTTCCTAGTTGTGCTAGTGAGTGGCCTTTGTAGAGGTCAATTCGCCCATCTAAGTGCCCAATTGCACTAATGAAAGTCTCCGAATTTCTACGCGGCAATAAAACTCTCCCTGCACAACACAACAGCACCTGTCAGATTCTTACTGACCAAAGTTCCATAGAAATTTTTTCACGTCTTGGCACCATGAATACTCCATTTGCCCAATTAATATTCAAAAAATCATCATAATTTTAAAAATTAGCCATAAAATTCATGTCATAGTTAAACAACTTAATATCCAACTACCAATCCTAGTCAACATAGAACTTTATTTGGAATTCTTAATTCATCTTTTCGGGATTTTAACATCCTCGTAACTATCCAAATGCAAGAATTCCACTTGCACAAGAACAACAACATTATCAATCACAGGAAGGGGTGCAACTTGGGCCGGGTTCAGCCCGAATCCGGCCCGCCGAACCCGAAAAAATACAGTGTTGAAACTCTGAACTTTTCAGCCCGAACCCGAATTCAAATAGGGCTCGGTTTCGGGTTCAGGCAAGCCCGGACCCTGTAAACCCGAACCCGAATTTGCATTTATATAAAATATATAATTTATATTATAATAATAACATATTACTCATGGATAGATGATGGACAACAGGAGTACGGCATGGCAGACATGGATAGCTCATCGCCAAGACAATCTAACATCTTAAGTGATTTTAACAAAATACATATTCCTAATTTACATTATGATACAGGTCCAACAGTTTTTTTTTAAAAAATTACTCTTCACGCCTTTTCTACTGAAGCCTTTTGACCAACGAAATCCTATGATACTAAATATTAAATTTTTTTGAGATCTTTTTTTCCAACGGGAAAATTTATGAGAACTTTAAAATTATAGTTGTAAAATAAGCTTAAAACAATAGAGGAGTAAAAAAATACAATTAATGATTAATAATACAATTTTATTGACAACGTTTACACATAATCCATATTCTACTTGATACAAAGAGAATGCTCAAAACAAGTTTCTTTCTTTCTACTCTTAAGCGGTATTTGAATTTTTCTTAATTTCATACAATAAATTATTTTTTAAAATTTTTTATATAATAGATTTGTGATAAAAAAAATTATATATAAGATGAGTAACAAAGACATATTAATAGAAGATGTCAACCCGAAACTCAACCCGAGCCCGAATTTCAAAAATAGGGTTAGGGTTGAGGTTTACAAATAGGATTAGGGTTAGGGTTGAAGTTTTACAAATAGGATTAGGGTTAGGGTTGAGGTGAACCCGAGTTTCATGAGCCCGAGTTGCACCCCTAATCACAGGAAAATGAATAACGACCATCGCTGAGATCATGTCAAACCGTAACATCAACAAGGTATGTACCTCTAGCCAGATTGTATAACAAGCCTGTCAAATTGCCGTTCTCTGATAGCAAATTTAAGACAAACTCCACCAAAAAGCCAATCAATTCATCGGGCTTCCTGAATAAGGCGATAATCCGGCGGACAATGACTGAGACGACAATAATCCATCTATGGTCTCCTGGGATAGGACCCAACTCATCTGAGCACTGAACGAATGCGGTCTCCTTGGAACCGGCAGGAGATGTCGGGAAGCAGAGAACGTCGATGAGCCCGCCTATATGGGGCCACACGATCAAGTAGTGGCGCTTAGAATCCTTTCCGTGGCTCTCAAGGCCAGTGGTGGAATTAGCAGTGGAGTTAGCAGCCATGGAAGAGCTGTCTAACAATCGGAGCATGATCATACACCTATTTTTTTATTTTTTATTTTTTTAAATTTTTTTCATAAACTCGTTAGCGCAAGTGTATTTTTCATAAACTTGTTAACCCAACTTGTTAACGTATGTATCAATTTTTACCACTTTTGGAGATTTTTAGATATTTATTTTTTATTTTTGAAAATCAATTTAAAATTACCTAAAATGCTACTGATTTTCGAAAATAAAAAATAAATATCTAAAATACTCCAAAAATAGTAAAAATTTACACACATATTAAATACACTTGGATTAATAATTTTATGAAAAAAAATTTCAAAATAAAAAATAAAAAAAATAGGTGTATGCGCTCGGGAGCATAAGATTACATCCCCTAACAATCTCTCGCTCTCTTGGGAGAAATATCAGCTGGCCACCGAGAAATGCATAAGTTTGAAGTGAGGAAAAAAAAAAAACCTTGGTGGTCAGGTGTACGCAGGGGTGCAACTCGGTGGTTTACCTTATTCATTACCTGTTTCTAAAAGACGTACCCTTTCCTACTCATTTATCAGTTCGGTTCCTAGTATACCTTACTTTATCCATTACCCATACGATCGGTCCAGTTTCGGTTCAAAATCATTTCCTTTAATAGTCAAATACAATATTTTTAAAAAATTTCTATGTTATTTTAAATAATTTAAAATAATTCTCATTTATGTTTTAAAATCGTAATTATATTTATTATTGTTTATGTTATTATATAAAAATATGAAATATAGACTATCATGACTCAATCATTAAAACTATTAATATATTATAATCATAAGTCATAAGTGTATTTATAAGAGTTTTTCGGGAGTCAATGACGTATATATAAATAACCCAATCGGTTTTATACTTCACAATATACAAAAGTTATTTAAATTTAAATTTGTTAAAATATGTGTGTACATAAGATGTCAAAGACAAAACATAATACATACTATATAATATATATTATGCACATAATTAATTACTCATATGAGTACCTATGCGAGTCAGTTCTGAGTACCTAATGTATCTACCCTACTTGTGCCCTATTTGAGGAGGCGAGTAATAATTTATACCCTATATATACTCATGGGGTAATATTTTCTACCCTGCTTGATCCGAATTTGGGCTGAGTCGGTAGGTACCCAAGTTGCACCCGTGGGCGTTTGCGGAATAACCAATAAGTATTGCAGTTGTCACACGCGCATAGATACGCGTCGAACAAAACGGTGATATCTGTGCTAATTAACAGCCACTATCCGTTCTCCCTCTGCAGCGCCCCGTGGACGGAGAAGATTCCATCTGGCTGGGGGTAGCACGCGGGACAAAAATTGGACAAGGCGGCTGCCCCCAAGCTTCAAATGAAATGGGCATCAAGACCGTCTTTTGCGATTTGGAACGATACAGCGATCACAGCTCATAGCGTTGTTTGTTGCACGAAATTGTCCATGGTTGGTTACAGTTTACGACAGCGATGATGATATTCACCCTGATTTTTTTTGAGCGATTCAGAAAGAGACATTCGAAAACGATGACATCTCCACTCACATCAGCGGCTAGCGAGCTCTAGTACTGGTCTTATCTCCTGGAAGATAGTGGTGAAAATGGGCTCGATTTGAGCAAGATCATGCCTCGGAGGTCGGAGCTCGGCGGCCTCTCTCTAATCTATTTCTTGGCCGGGTAGCTGGTACAGCTGAAGGTCCAAAAAGGGGGCCGACGACCAGGCCAATTATAGGGAGCGTTTGTATAGGGTAGATTTGTGAGAACGGCGGAAATGGAGTGAAAATGTGAAATGAAAGTGTCTACCCTATTAATTACTTAATTATTCCACCTTTTCGTTTTTATTTTTATATTTTAATTATTTTCCCATACATTTTCATGTAATTACTTTATTTATTGTCAGTTTATTCTCGTTTTATTCCTATTGGGGGTGCAACAGTTGAGTTAAATCTAACTAACCAACCAAATTTTTATTCGATTCGGTATTGAAATGTTTTTGATTTTGAATTTAAAGCTTTATCGTCAAACCCAATTTGGAAATAAATTAATCATGCAGAGGATTTAATACCCATATAAAAATATAAATCGAAGGCTTGAAGCTTGGAGACGTTTGAATTTCAACCTAGTCTATAAAATACTGGTTAAAGTAAGCGTGTAGGCAGGTATAAATCTGTCTATACATATCACTGTAGGTTGAATACCCTATTTAATTGCTCGAGTTACGTATAAACTAGAATTTTTGTAATAATTATTTTATATGGATCTTTTATTGCTTGCACTCAATATTCCAACATGTGCTTCATTAGGAATTATTATATTAAAATAATTATGCTCTAATTATCTTATCCAAATGTTAGTGAATAAAATAACCATAGAAAAAATTACATGAGTTCATCTATAATTTCTCTATGTATAGCATTTAATAAGAAAAATTAAGCCAAATGAGCACCGCTCGTCTGGTCATCGGCTGCGGAACGGGATTTCCGTTCCCAGCCGGTGCGTGGTTCGAATCCCTCGTGGGATTTTGAACCATATTTGGGGTGAGGGCATGTGGTCCTCCTTTATAATTTGATGGGAGCTAGTGGTCTCCCCACTTGATATGTGGAAGCTTGTTGTCGTCTTCCATTGTAAGCTTGTTAGAATTGTCTCAGAGTTTGAATGTAATATGAATTGAGATATGATGTAAAATATCCTCCAATCAAAAAAAAAAAATTAAGATGATATCAAAAATGTAAAATAGTTAGTTAATAAATTTTAGAGTCTAAATTTTCAAGGACCCTTTCATCAAAAAAATTTCAAGAACCCGAAATGTCAACCTAACTTGTTAAGCTAACATGAAATTTATTTCAGATTAAATAGTTAAATTAAATTTATTTCAAAATGGAAGTGTGAAAGAAAAGAATAAACAATAAGAGATGAAGCGAAGAGAATTACTAAGCCGATGGAGACAAATAGGGCCGCGGTATCATATGATTTTTATTCTTTGCTTGACTGGCGAGGGCCCGTGCAGCTGGGCCACGCGTTAGGTCCTAGAAGGTGAAGTGTATACCAATTCCCATCCAAGACCGTTGAATCTACACCGTTGATTTAAAGAGATGGCAAGAGAAATTATGATCTTTCTAAGATATGCAAACCTTACCAGAATCGGACACACTAGCCAGTTGTTTTGGCGCGGATTTCATAGTATTTTCCATCAATGGAAACTGCTATAGTTTTGCAATTAAAACCAAATGCAGTATATATGTTCATATTTAAAAAAAAAAAAAAAAAAAAAAAAAAAAAAAAAAAAACCCAAATGCAGTATTGTTTTATATGACAGTCAGGAATTCGTATGGCCGGTGGCCCACTCATACCGATTCGATTCGTGTGGACTCAACGGGACTAGCGTGCATTGAATTTAGAAAACAAGCTGACACATACCTTTTAGTAGATTGAGAAGCAAGCCAGTTATGCCGTCGTTTTCGGAGAGCAAATTCAAGACGAACTCTACCAGGATTCCTGTCAACTCCATCGGCTTCCTCAAGGCCGCGATTATCCGTCGGATGATGATGGAGACGACGATGATCCATCTGTGGTCGTCTCCTATCCGGCCCGCCTGCTGATCTGAGGTCTCCAGAAACCCAGCGGCGGGAACGCCCCATTCCGCCGACAGCAGCAACCGGAAAATGTCGACGAGTCGACCATTTTCGGGACGAACAATCAGGTACTGGTGGTCGGAATTTTGCTTCAGAGCTTCGCTGCTTCCATTTCTTCTATTGTCGGCCATTTCGATTCTCTGCTGCATGCCCTCGCGGAAAGACGGCAGTCTCTCATATATGTATGGATATGCCTGAATCTACAACGAAATGCAGTTAGGCAGGGGACGAGTCAGTTCCGTAGATGATCTGAATACGAGAGGGTGATCGGGTTTGTTAGGGGAATATATTTCCTACCTCGCTTCATCGCTTTGCTTGTTTGGAGGACGTGTGCCGGCAGTGCCGCGTTCGTCTGGACGCGGGTCTTCTCGGGAAACGCCTAGATCTCAGCGATCCTGTCGGGCGCTTTTTAACTTGGTTTTTTCGGAAGAAAACGGAAGAATTTCTTTTATAACCCTCACGTTTCCATATAATTCTCATTACACACGCAACGTTTTATAAAATTCTCTTATACTTGTAACATTTCATACTAAATTTCTATTATACCTACATTGTTAATATAACTGTTATCTTAAAATTTTCTTAATTAAAATAATTAAACCTTAATATGATTCTTGAATAATTTAATTTTACTATTAATGATTTACTATTATCAATTTAATCATATTATGATTGAATCGTCTCAATTAGAAAATTTTAAATGAGCAAAATCATCTTTTCGATAATGTAGATAATGTTTGTATTAACAACATGAGCATGAGAGAAATTTAGAAGAGAATGTTACGAATATAAAAGAAATTATGAGCAAACATTATGGGCACGAAATGAATTTTTCTCAAAAAAGTTCCCAAATAAACCACTACCACAATCAGCACCAAGATTATATTATTAAATACACACTGAAACTCTATATATGTAATTTTGCAGGACACATGGTAGTATAAATTTTGTTGAGATTTTAGGATGGGGTGGAGAGTTGAAAAGAAAATATTTTAAGAATTTTATAATTATATGAAATGATAGGAATAAAATTAGAATAGATAGGATAATTTAAAGGAAATAATAGAGTATACAAGTAAATTTGAAAAATAAAATTATTA